>JAZHEH010000065.1:29445000-29915000 GCA_036589455.1 Ateles fusciceps | reverse complement strand
TTTCCTTACAGAGTTGTAGGCAGAATCTGGAGCTGGAGTTGGCTGTCATGTCCAAGTTTGTCTGCTTTTAAAATTTTGTTTGTTTGAATTTGCAATGGTAAGATGAACTGCAGTATAAGATGGGCTATTTTGATATAGTGCAGTAATAATAGCACTTATTTTTCAAGCTTCACATGAATAATTTGTTTTATTTTTTATTCCATCTAAAGATGTGTTACCTTACTGCATCAGAGATTATACTAAAGATATGACTGTAAGTCCGTCTTTGCTTCATTCCATTTTACTCAAACACAGATAAAATTAAGTACTTTGTAGCCTATGATTTCTTGATAGATTCAAAATGATTAAAAGTTAATAGTAATATACACATATCTACATATTTAGTATACCTTATAAAAATTACACATTTTGATATATGTTTATTTAAGCATTAAGAATATAAACAATGTGGTAAACTGTAATTAAAATTTAAATAACAGACCAAATTTTAAAATTGGTAGGATTTTATTTTATAGTCTAAATGAATTAAAATTAATAATAGTCAAAAGTAAAATATAATTCTCAGATCCCATTATTTTACTGTGGCCATGAGCAGGCAACTCCAGCCATACATTCTGATGTATTTATAAAATATTATATATGTATAAAAATAAATGTGACAATTTAGCTATACATTCTTCTTCTAATTTTTTAATTTATGCTAACCATAGTGATGGGAGATATTTGCTTATACAGGAGAACATAATTTATTATTTTAAAATAAACACTAGGCTAAAACCCCACATCATGTCAAGAAATGTGGGTAATAGTAGTTATTTTATTATTATACAAAAGTTTTAAAAATAACAATTTAGACAAAATGTTTGAGCTACATGCACATGAAAAATGAAATGCAACAAAAAGCTTAAGAAATGGATCCAAACATATATTTAAGCACTTCCTCTGAAATCCATGTAACAACATATGAAAAAACAATACATGTGGTTTATAAACCAGAAAGTTTAAATAATCTCTTCTAATGTTATTTTTATTAAAACATGTTTACTCATTGATATTTTAATTGGAACTTTGCATCATCTCAGAGACTTGAGTCTCCTGTCACTATATTTAAACAAGAGTGTACTAAAAGATTGTTTAATTTCTGAAGTTCGCCTCTGCTCTCCCAATGGTTGGTGCTTGCTTACTAAAGAAATACGTAAATCTATGATTTAAGCTTTCATTACACAGTGATTCCATTCTGCCACTGTGACCAAAAGTATCAGATTGCTGATCAAATTCTCTGTATTCGTTTCACCTTTCCCCCCACTCTCTGTTAGGTTCTGAGCTCATGCCCAAAGCACTGTCCACCAGGATAGTGGGAGGCATTTGGTGGTTTTTCACACTTATCATCATTTCTTCGTATACCGCTAACTTAGCCGCCTTTCTGACAGTGGAACGAATGGAATCCCCTATTGACTCTGCTGATGATTTAGCTAAACAAACCAAGATAGAATATGGAGCAGTAGAGGATGGTGCAACCATGACCTTTTTCAAGGTAAGTTCTGCTGGTTTCCTAAGTTTTACAATTTAAAATGATAGAGTACAAAATTCACTAAATTCACTAATGTGAGGGTTAACCACGCCATTTTTTGTGAACAATACTTAATAATAGCATATACCTTAAGGGGTGGAGAGATGTACAACTGAATAAATGCTCATCAAGACCAATCATTTTAATCTTTGAAAACACTAAGGAGGTTTCACTTTACAATATTTTATTCCTGTTTTGAGGAAAATCAACCCAAAGGTAACATTTTTTTCCTAGTAATTTTTTTTATTAAAACAAAATGAAACTGTAATAGTAGGATGTTCAGAATCTACAAAACTTTGCTATTTCAGAATAATAGAATAATTACTTGGAAAAATGTTTCCCATACATACTTTTACTTTTGTTGAAATTAGGCAAGATACAGGACTAAAAAAAACAGAGACAGTTCTTATTATCTATACATTCACCTAGCTAATATTCTGGTAAACACAGAGTTGAAAGGGGCTGCCCCATTTAACTCACAGTGCTTTCCAGAGAGACAGCCCTGTGGAATATTTAAATGAAAGTGTGCTTGTAAAAAGTTTCTGTCATATTGAGTGCTTTGTCCTTCTCTATTTTTTCTCTTTTCTCCTTTTTCTGGCTTATCTCACTGGGCCAAAGTAGACCAGATGAAGGATTTCACTTGAGGTAGTCATTATCACTTTACAGCTCCTTTTATATCTTCCCAAGTATTTTTACATTATTTGTAGGTTGGGCAAATTATTAAACATTGATATTTTCTTTCTCTGTTCACAGAAAAACAATTGGCAGTTCAAATGTGCAGTGGAAATAGTAATTTTTTTAAAAAAGGATAATGGATTTAAGCTATAAAATAAATTATTTCATGAAGCATTCATCAAGTTTCTATTGAGTGCCAGAAGCTACACTATACATTGAGTATTTTAGTTCTCACTTTCGAGAAGATTATAGTTTAGTTGGAGACAGAGTAATAAATTTTAAAAATCCCTGAACTGGTTTTATGTGACTTAAGGCAGTATTTTGTCAAACTATGTAACTTTCTTTTTAAAAATATTTATAAAAATAAATAAACCTTTTTTTCTTTTTTCTTTTTTTTTTTGTTTATTGTACTTTAGATTCTGGGGTACAAGTACAGATCATGCAAGATTGTTGCATAGGTACATTCATGGCAAGGTGGTTTGTTGCCACCATCGCCCCATCAACTATACCTGACATTTCTCCCTATGTTATCCCTCCCCCACCCTCCCTCCCACTATCCCTCCTGTAGCCCCTCAACGGACCCCAGTGTGTGATGCTCCCCTCTTTGTGTCCAAGTGTTCTCATTGTTCAACACCCGCCTATGAGTGAGAACATGCAGTGTTTGATTTTCTGTTCTTGTGTCAGTTTGCTGAGAGTGATGGTTTCCAGGTTCATCCATTTCCCTACAAAGGACACAAACTCATCATTTTTTATGGCTGCATAGTATTCCATGGTGTATATCTGCCACATTTTCTTTGTCAAGTCTATCATTGATGGGCATTTGGGTTGGTTCCAGGTCTTTGCTATTGCAAACAGTGCCACGATGAACATGCCTGTGCATGTGTCTTTATAATAGAATGATTTATAGTCTTTTGGGTATATACCCAGTAATGGGATTGCTGGGTCAAATGGAATTTCTATTTCTAGATCATTGAGGAATTGCCACACTGTCTTCCACAATGATTGAACTAATTTACACTCCCACCAACAGTGTAAAAGTGATCCCACTTCTCCACATCCTCTCCAGCATCTGTTGTAATGATTGCCATTCTAACTGGCGTGAGATGGTATCTTAGCGTGGTTTTGATTTTATTTCTCTAATGAACAGTGATGATGAGCATTTTTTCATGTTTGTTGGCTTCATATATGTCTTCTTTTGAAAAGTTTCTGTTCATATCCTGCCCCATTTTTGGATGGGTTTGTGTTTTTCTTGTAAATCTGTTTCAGTTCTTTGTAGATTCTGGATATTAGTGCTTTGTCAGATGGGTAGATTGCAAAAAATTTTTTTCCCATTCTGTTGATTGCTGGTTCACTCTATTGATAGTTTCTTTTGCTGTACAGAAGCTCTGAAATTTAATTAGATCCCATTTGTCTATTTTGGCTTTTGTTGCCATTGCTTTTGGTCTTTTAGTCATGAAGTCCTTGCCTATGCCTATGTCCTGAATGGTTTTGCTTAGGTTTTCTTCTAGGGTTTTTATGGTGTTAGGTCTTATGTTTAAGTCCTTAATCCATCTGAAGTTAATTTTAGCGTAAGGTGTCAGGAAGGGGTACAGTTTCTGCTTTCTGCACATGGCTAGCCAGTTTTCCCAACACCATTTATTAAATAGATAATCCTTTCCCCCATTGCTTGTTTTGTCAGGTTTGTGAAACATCAGATGGTTTTAGATGTGTGGTGTTGCTCCAGAGACCTCTGTTCTGTTCCATTGGTCTATGTCTCTGTTTTGGTACCAGTACCATGCTGTTTTGATTACTGTTGCCTTGTAGTATAGCTTGAAGTCTGGCAGCGTGATGCCTCCAGCTTTGTTCTTTTTGCTTAGGATTGTCTTGGCTATGCGGGCTCTTTTTTGCTTCCATATGAAGTTTAAGGTGGTTTTTTCCAGTTCTGTGAAGAAGGTCATTGGTAGTTTGATCGGGATAGCATTAAACCTGTAAATGACTTTGGGTAGTATGGCCATTTTTACAATATTGATTCTTCCTAACCATGAGTATGGAATGTTTTTCTGTCTGTTTGTGTCTTCTCTTATTTCCTTGAGCAGTGATTTGTAGTTCTCCTTGAAGAGGTCCTTTACCTCTTTTGTTAGTTGTATTCCTAGGTATTTTATTCTTCTTGTGGCAATTGTGAATGGGAGTTCACTCTTGATTTGGCTCTCTGTTTGTCTGCTATTGGTATATAAGAATGCTTGTGATTTCTGCACATTGATTTTGTATCCTGAGACTTTGCTGAACTTGCTTATCAGCTTAAGGAGAGTTTGGGCTGAGATGATGGGGTCTTCTAAATATACAATCATGTCATCTGCAAATAGAGACAATTTGACTTCCTCCTTTCCTAATTGAATACCCTTTATTTCTTTTTCTCGCTTGATTGCTCTGGCTAAAACTTCCAATACTATATTGAATAATAGTGGAGAGAGAGGTCATCCTTGTATAGTGCCAGATATCAAAGGGAATTCTTCCAGTTTTTGCCCATTCAGTATGATATTGGCAATGGGTTTGTCATAAATAGCTTTTATTATTTTGTGATACATTCCATCCATACCTAGTTTCTTCAGAGTTTTAGCATAAAGGGCTGTTGAATTTTGTCAAAGGCCTTCTTTGCATCTGTTGAGATAATCATGTGGTTTTTTTTTTGGTTCTATTTATGTGGTGGATTATGTTTATGGACTTGTGTATGTTGAATCAGCTTTGCATGTCTGGGATGAAGCCTACTTGTTTATGATGGATAACGTTTTTGATGTGCTGTTGCAATTGGTTTGCCAGTATTTTACTGAAGATTTTTGCATCTATGTTCATCATGGAGATCGGCCTGAAGTTTTCTTTTTTTGTTGAGTTTCTGCTGAGTTTTGGTATCAGTTTGATGCTGGTCTCATAAAATGAGTTGGGGAGGATTCCCTTTTTTTTGGATTGTTTAAAATAGTTTCGGAATGATTGGTACCAGCTCCTCTTTGTTTGTCTGATAGAATTTGGCTGTGAACCCATCTGGACCTGGGCTTTTTTTGGTTGGTAGGCTATTAATTGCTGCCTCAACTTCAGCCCTTGTTATTGGTCTATTCATGGTTTCAACTTCTTCCTGGTTTAGTTTTGGTAGGATGCAAGTGTCTATGAATTTATCCATTTCTCCCAGGTTTACTGGTTTATGTGCATAGAATTGTTTGTAATAATCTCTGATGGTAGTTTGTATTTCCTTGGGATCAGTGGTGATATCCCCCTTTATCGCTTTTTTATTGCATCTATTTGATTCTTCTCTCTTTTCTTTTTATTAATCTGGCTAGTGGTCTGTCTATTCTGTTGATCTTTTCAAAAAACAGCTCTGGATTTATTGATTTTTTCAAGGGTTTTTTTGTGTCTCTATCTCCTTCATTTCTGCTCTGATCTTAGTTATTTCTTGTCTTCTGCTAATCTTTGAGTTTTTTTGATCTTGCTCCTCTAGCTCTTTCCAATTTGATGATAGGGTGTCAATTTTAGATCTTTCCTCATTTCTCCTGTGGGCATTTATTGCTATAACTTCCCCTCTAGTCACTACTTTAAATGTGTCCCAGAGATTCTGGTACGTTGTGTCCTCATTCTTGTTGGTTTTGAAGAACATCTTTATTTCTGCCTTCATTTCATTGTTTATCCAGTCAACATTCAGGAGCCTGTTGTTCAGTTTCCACAAAGTTGTGCAATTTTGAGTTAGTTTCTTAATCCTGAGATCTAATTTGATTGCACTGTGGTCTGAGAGACTGTTTGTTATGATTTTCATTTTTTTGCATTTGCTGAGGAGTGATTTACTTCCAATTATGTGGTCAATTTTAGAGTTAGTGCTATATGGTGCTGAGAAGAATGTATATTCTGTGGATTTGGGGTGGAGATTTCTGTAGATGTTTATTTGGTCTACTTGTTCCAGTTTTGCGTTCAAGTCCTGTATATCCTTGTTGATTTTCTTTCTCGTTGATATGTCTAATGTTGACAGAGGAGTGTTAAAGTCTCCCACTATTATTGTGTGGGAGTCTAAGTCTCTTTGTCAGTCATTTAGAACTTGCTTTATGTATCTGGGCACTCCTGTGTTGGGTGCATATATATTTAGGATAGTTAGCTCTTCTTGTTGTATTGATCCTTTCACCATTATGTAGTGTCCTTCTTTGTCTCTTCTGATCTTTCTGGGTTTAAAGTCTATTTTATCAAAGACTAAGATTGCAGCCCCTGCTTTTTTTTGCTCTCCATTTGCTTGGTATATATTCTTCCATCCCTTTATTTTGAGTCTATGTGTGTCTTTCCATGTGAGATGGGTCTCCTGAATACAGCGCACTGATGGGTTTTGACATTTTACCCAGTTTGCCAGTTTGTGTCTTTTGATTGTGGCATTTAGGCCATTTACATTTAACATTAATATTGTGATGTGTGAATTTGATCCTGCCATTTTGTTACTGGTTGTTTGTTTTGCCCGTTGGTCAATGCGGTTTCCTCATTGTGTCATTGGTCTTTACCATTTAGTTTGTTTTTGCAGTGGCTGGTACTGGGTTTTTTTCTGTGTTTAGTGCTTCATTCAGGAGCTCTTGTAGGGCAGATCTAGTGGCAAGGAAATCTCTCAGTAATTGCTTGTCCGTAAAGGATTTTATTTCTTCTTCACTTATAAAGCTTAGTTTGGCTGGATATGAGATTCTAAGTTGAAAGTTCTTTTCTTTAAGGATGTTGAATATTGGCCCCCACTCTCTTCTGGCTTGTAGGGTTTCTGCCAAGAGATCCGCTGTGAGTCTGATGGGTGTCCCTTTGCGGGTAACCTGACCTTTCTCTCTGGCTGCCCTTATGATTTTTTTCCTTCATTTCAACCCTGGTGAATCTGATGATTATGTGCCTTGGGGTTGCTCTCCTTGAGGAGTATCTTTGTGGTGTTCTCTGTATTTCCTGGACTTGAATGTTGGCCCGCCTTGCTAGGTTGAGGAAGTTCTCCTGGATAATATCCTGAAGAGTGTTTTCCAGCTCGGATTCATTCTCTCCGTCACATTCAGGTGTGGCACACCTGTCAAACGTAGATTAGGTCTTTTCACATAATCCCATATTTCCTGGAGGCTTTGTTCATTTCTTTTCACTCTTTTGTCTCTAATCTTGCCTTCTCATTTTATTTCATGGAGTTGATCTTCAATCTCTGATATCCTTTCTTCAGCTTGATTGATTCGGCTATTAAAACTTGTGTATGCTTCAGGAAGTTCTCATGCTGTGCTTTTCAGCTCCATCAAGTCATTTATGTTCTTCTCTAGGCTGGTTATTCTAGTTAGCATTTCATCTAATCCTTTTTCAAGGTTCTTAGTTTCTTTGCATTGGGTTAAAACATGTTCTTTTAGCTCAGAGAAGTTTGTTATTACCCATCTTCTGAAGACTGCTTCTGTCAGCTCGTCAAAATTGTTTTCTGACCTACTTTGTTGCCATGTTGGTGAGTTGTTGTGATCTCTCTGAGGAGGAGAGACGTTCTGGACTCTGATGTTTTCATCCTTTTTACGCTGATTTCTTCCTATCTTGTCCGAGTGGATGTCCTTTCTGTTAAAATTGGGGTTATTTCTCCTGTATGAGTTTTTTTTTATTTTTTAAACGCAAGTGTCAGTGTGTCATTTGAGACAGTCTGTCTGTTGTCTGCCTGTGGAGGCGCTGCTGGGCTGCCTTGGTCTCAGCCAGGCTGCTGTTTATTCTTTGCCTGGTTTCCCTACTGCTGGGGTAGCCCCACCTTCCCAATGGTGGTCTCTTTCACTCTGCTGAGCCCACTGTTCCCAGGTGGAGGATGTGTTAACTGTGAAACTCTCCAGGGAGAGGGACTCCAGTTGCTGGATTTTGTGGGGGAAGGGCCTGTCTGTTCATATTCCCCTCCCGCTTTCCACTCTCCCTTCTGTGTGATGAGTAGTTCCTTTTCACAATCTTTCTCAGTATTAGTCCAAATCTCCACCCTGGTCTGCTCTAATAAGACACCGGTCTGGCCGGGGCTGCCGCCCTGGGCTATCACCTGGGTCTGTGACTCTGGGTGGTTTTCAGCCAGGCAGCGTTTCCCTGGTCTGTGTGCTGCCAAAGTCTCAGAGTGAATTGCTGTATCTGATTCAGAGAACCGAGGAGATGATGCCCCCCTGATCCTCTGTGTCTAATACACTTTCCAGGTGGGGCAGTGCCTTGCCTTGCCTCTGCTCGACGCCTTTGGGCTGCTTTTGCTTCCTTTTTTTGGGGTTAATCCCGCTGTTCAACCAGTCCCTTTAAAACAAAATCAGCACCTTGCTCAGAGACGTGGATATCACTCTGGTTCTGTCTCACTCAGTGGTAGCTGCACTCCAGAGAAGCTTCCTTTGGCCATCTCCCCCTGAATCCAAAATAAGTCAACTTCTGGAGGACATCCAATTTCCAAAAAAGATAAATTTGATTTAGTCAAATATTTAAAATTTAGTTATTTTCAAAGTGAATTTCTCATACAACTAGATCAAGTATTGGATATGGATTTCACATTTACTTGGAAAATCACTAGTTACTTAATCAAATTTATTGAATAAACAAATATAAGCAAAACATTATGTTCAGTATGGTCTTTTTTGACTATATTAATTGCAATTGATCAGTTTTTCTTAATTGAATTGAGAATTTTTAAAGATTTCCTTTCTTATAAAACTTGTTAGTATTTTTGTGTTTTTATAAAGAAACAAACTGCTAGGCCAGGCGTAGTGGCTCACACCTATAATCACAGCACTTTGGGAGCCCAAGGTGAGTGGATCACTTGAACCCAGGAGGTTGAGACCAGCTTGGGCAACATGGCAAAACGTCATCTCTACAAACAACACAAAAATTAGCCTGGTATGGTGGCCTGTGCTTGTAGTCTCTACTACTTGAGAGGCTAAGGCTGTAGAATCATTTGAGCCAGGGGTAGACAGAGATCATATATTGCAAAGATGGCAACATAGCACTCCAGCTTGTGTAGCCAGAGTGAAATCCTGTCTCAAAAAAAAAAAAAAAAAAAAGAAAGAAAGAAAGAAAGAAGGAAAAGGAAAATAAATAAGTTGCTGAAATTGCTAAACTCACATTATTAGTGTCAATAACTTTGAAGGAGGTGAATGTGTGATGCATTTAAATTTTTCCAATATCCAAGTGATTTTGAATTGAGTTCATAAAATATAATAATAAAAATATTGTACCTAACACAAAAATTTGACACCAGAAGTATTTATTTCTGGTTCATAAACATTTCTGTTTTAATTTAATTTTTTCTGGAAGACTCAAATATTTTGTTTGAAAGCTCAAATATACTAGTAGCAAAGTTCATTTTTGAAAAATCAATTTATAAACATATTTATTTTTTTCTTTATAACATTTTGCTTTTTAAGCTTATTTTCTTCTTTTTTTTTTTGTCTTTTCATGCTTTTGTTCTTTTTTTTAATGGTTCAGTTGCTCTCTGCTATGAAATTTTTGACTTCACTTTTCCTTGCTACTGACTTTTATTCTTACTCTTTCATCTCTTGTTTTTCTCTCACACACGAGTGCCTCTAGCACCTGCAGAAAATCAACATGATACAGCTTTCTATTTCCAACAGCACATATATTATTTCTTTAGAATTGTATCTGAAATGTACACAAGTCACAATAAAAAGCACACAGTGATAATCACTAAATTGACAACTACCTTATGTTGCTAACTTTATCACATGCTGAATTCTATTTTCTTATTGAAATTAGGGAAAGAAAATTAGAACTCACGAGAATATTTTAAATGTTGTTTTTTAAGATTCTAATTTCTACTTCATGTTTTCACTTGTTAAATATATAGTTATACCAGCTATGGTATGAAATTAAAAAGAAATTCTAGCAGTCTGTAATTCAAAAAATACCTACTCATTTTGAAACTGTACAATGAACCAGAGACTACTATGTAGTGTATTTACATTTTACTCCATTCTTTCATTTTTCAATTAACAACCACACATACGAACACTCTAGGAAGCACCCTTAAGGCATTAACTTCTAAAGGAATCTCCATCTTGTTTATACTAATTTAACAAGAACCTGCTGTTAACTAATTGTTCTGGAATGCTTCTTTCCAAAAAATTATTATAAAAAAATGATATAGTTTTGTTAATACTTGTAAGAAAAGCTGGCTCAAGATATCTGGTGTTAAAGGATATAAATCCTCAGAATTGCAAAGACATAGCAGAGTTACATAGCTGCTCTTCAACACTGAATAATTCAATTTCCAAAGACCATGATAGATTTTGTTCTCTGAGCTCAAGGTGCCCAAAGTATATTATCTTCAAGAACAATTCTTCCTTCTTTTTTCTATATCCATTACATACCACACAAACTCCTCAGAGATAAATGTAAAGCTATGATGGGAAAAAGAAATTCAAAATGGGAGATAGTGGTTCTTTTGTTATTTTAATGTAAGCAATAGAAAACCGTATGATACCACTAGTATGTTCTTAATCATATTTAGATAGTAAAATAGATGACAGTCCAGGAATTTTATTGATAAACATTAAAGAAGGAGTCAAAACCTACTTGGAATCTGGGAATTTGGTATACCAGAAAGGAAATTTCACCCCAGGGCTAACCATTATGCAACATGTTACCAAGCAACAAGAACATTATTTTCTCTCTGAAATATAAAGACTAGGAGAATGGAAACCTATGCATTATAGGATCAAAAATAATTCAGCTGTAGGCTGTAGGTGTTATGGCCTCTTTTGAGAATTCCTTATTTTTGAAGTGAGTCATATGTTTTACAAAATGACACCGATACCCTTGTTGTGTAATCCATAACTCAGTTTTTCCAATTTTTAGAAATTATTTGTCTGGATTTGGCCTACCTGAAATTTCTGACTTTATTATTTGTACTAATACAGTATGTCCATCTAAAAAATATAGTATCAGAGGGAGAAACACATGCTCTTTTGTATGGTCATTAAACAAAATGTTGGCACATATTTTTAAAATGTAAGCTCCATCCAAACTGATGTATTCCTAGTCCTGTATTGCATCCTATTCTTTTACATCTTTTTCCAATGGTCATTATGCTCTTTTTCATCCCCATCCTTCTCTACCAACCTAATTGGTTGTATTCTCTTTATTCCTTAGATTCTAATCTATGTATCACTTCTTCCAGGACAACTCTCCTGACCCTTTCGTACCTAAATCTACCCAGTCTGGATACAGTGCTCCTCTTTTACATTCTTTAAAGCATTTTTTTTAACTTAAATTGTTGTTAAATTACTAATCCAAGATGTGTTTTCTTGGTTCCTATGTTTTCACACTCTACTGCACAGCAATAGTATAGAAATTGAATGAATGTTTATCATTCACTTTTGTATCTCTAGTTCCTGGCACTCAACTTACATGTCTTGAGTTCGTGTTAATTAGCAATTGCCACAAAAATATTGCTTAACAAACAGCCAAAAACTTAGTGACATGTAACATAAACCTTTGTCTTCCAAGTCAGCTGTGCTTCTCACAGAAACTTGAGAGCCCAAGTTTCTACACTTATAGACTCAGTTCCTTATACACCAGGGTGACAGTGCTTTTACCAGTACAATTTCTGCTTAACCTTTAAATGTGCCTAATTGAATCTCCTTACACTGTAAAGGCCACATACACTCTTCTTTTAAAGATATGCCTCTCTTCAGACTGAATCATTGCTACTTTGGACTAGATCTTCTTTATCGCCTTGACATTTTCAGAGGTTTTACGAAAGCGTCTAAGGCAACATGCTTAATTTGATTCTTAATTAAGGCTTGTGGCTATGTTGAGACAATTTTAAGAACTTTCGCTGGCTTGGGACACTGAAGATTAGAAATACGTTTGTTATCCAACCATGCAAGTTTTATCCCCCTCTACATCACCTCTAAATTCAGCTTGCAAAACGGTCACTTCTTTTTAATATTCTTTTCCTCTCCTCCTCATCCCCTTTGTCCTTCTCCATCTCCTTGCTGTTGTTCTGATTACTCTTTTATCACTTTCTTGTGCTACCTTACGTGTAGCTAAAACAAGCCAGCTGATACTTTGAATGTTTTGTCATTTGGTTTGGCTATCTTTTGGCTAATCCAAAAGATTATTAGTTCATTTTCTATCTTCCAAGTCACTACAAATGCAACAGGTAATTTAAAATAATATTTTCCCCTATAGTCATAGATTCCTATCTTCCCAGCCTTCCCAGATGATGATTTGATTGTTATCTGCTATGGGTGCCCTAAATCAATGCCACATATTTAGCTTTTCTTTATTGTAGCACCTTGCTGCTTTTGTCAAAATTCCATACAGTTACCCTTTGGCAGAATGAATTTTACATTCACTGATGGAAACATATGACAGAGGCTTTCGGGTAGAATGTGTGATTATGTGTGAAATTTTATTATTCTAAAGAGCGGTCAAAGTTTATCCAAAACATAGAGCCATTTGTGGCTTTCCCATTTTAATTCTCTGTTAAAAGTCAATTGATTTTGAAGTATAGGTAATGAAGTTAGAAATGTAAAGCAAGTGGGTTAATCCATTCGAGGTAAAAAGTTTTAATTTTTGGTACCGAGCAAAAGAGGATTTTTCTGGGGAGACTTTTTTTCTTTCTTTCTTGTGTTCTCTTTACCTGTTTCTCTCTTTTGTTCCTTTTTTTCTTCTAACTATTACTGCCTTCCTCTGCAAAGTACAGTCTAAATTCCAGCTCATTAATCTTCACACAACTTCTAAGGAAGGTAGGAAGGAATTATCATTATGCTCATTTAACAGATGAGGAAACTGGGCCACAGAGAGGTTAAGTGAATTATTACTATTATTAATTATAAAGGCTATAACCAAGGAATTCATAGTATCTCAATAAAGATAATAACCAAAGATATCATGGCATAAGCATCATTACTCAAAAGTGCTAAGTATGTTAATCATTTTGGCTCACCCACAAGACCTGAACTACTTGATTATATTAACTTTCTAAAACACTTGCCTTACAGCATTGGGGCAGATATAGCTATAACATGTTACTTATAGTCTGCCACTTATTCTGATCCTACTAGTTCAATAATCTTCTAAAATTAAATTATGCTTGGGTGATAGTTTATGTTTTGAAGTCTAAATTGCTAGTGTGGCATGCCTGCAATAATTTTTTTGAGAGCTTAAGTGATTTTGCTTTGAGTATACTACAAGAATATAAGTAACTTTTACATTGAGAGATAAAATGTTAAAAGTTGGTAGTTTTCTACATGTGCTTATTAGATCTAAAAACATACCATTCATTAGAGATTGCTCCTAATTTTGTAAATATAGGCAAAACAGAATTCTTGTCTATTGTTTTTATTTAGAGCAATGGTGATAAGTACATTTACTGTGAAGAGATTCACACATTGGCAGAGTAAATTCTCGCAATGGCAACCATAGTGTGCTTTTCACATTGAAAAATATTTTCTGAAATCAATTTTTATTTTCCTCTTGCTATATTGGTGGTAAAACATTTTGAAAGTTCCATTTTGCATATGCAGAAAATTAACTGAAAAATATTTAAAAATGAGAAATATTATCTAGAATTTTTTTGAATTTTAGATATGTTTGGCTTTAGATATTATTCTTTAAATGTTTTTCATATTTTATACAGCAAGTGTTCTGGTTAAGTGTGGTTGTCTATAAGAAGAGTTTTAATAAATATTTGTCAGCACATGGTTAGAAATCAGGTTATGTCTTTTAATGTGCACATATTTACTATTATACAGATTCCAATACTTTTCAATTACTATCCAGAAAAAAAATTCTTTTACAACATAACAATTAGAAATTCTTTATGGTACTTCAATAAGTATAGGGAGGATGTATTAAATAGCTACTCACATGAGTTGCCTTGTTTATTTAGGTGCTATTCTTGTCTGCTGTTTTTATTTAAAGCAATGGTGGTAATATAAGTATATTTACTATAAAGAGATTTACAGATTAGCAGAGTAAAAAAGCTAGCCACATAGGTTTTTCTTATGTCATTTTTATTTATTTGGATTAATTTAAGCTTAATAGTGACATCCCTTTCTCTTCAATAATTTAGGAAAACATTTCTCAAATTTCAGCTTTGGGTTATACATGAGTAATACTGTCTCTGTTCCTAGGAAACAAATTTTAAAATGAAATAATAAGAAGACCATAGATATATTCATCTCAAAGATTTATGAATACACTTTTTGATTTTTTGATAGGTTGTACCTCCCTGTATATGCATCATAAATGCTAGACTATTGCTCAGTAAAGTTAGGAAAACCGACCATCAGGATCCTCTGTTCAAAACTGCTTTAACTATGGGAACAATCTTTTAACTACCAGAATTACAGGAAATGTTGATGTGCTGTAACCAGTATTACTGGATAGCATAAATGTCTTATAGAAATACAGTTTTGTTCATGACTGCCAATTATATCACTCTGTAAAATGTCTTCACTTTTATATTAATTGTCCTTTTTCTGAGTGATAGAGTCATTATTGTGATTCATTTGTGTATGTTATTTGCTAAGTTTTAAACATCTTAAAAATATTTGTGAATAAGTGCTAAAAATCTAATGTACAACATGGTAACTGTAGTTAATAGTGATGTATTGTATACCTAAAAGTTACTAAGAAAGAAGACATTCAGTGTTACCACACACACAAATAGGCAACTATGTCAGGTGATAGACATGTTAATTAGCTTGACGATGGGAATCATTAGACAAAGTGCACTTATATTAAAAAACACACCATGTTGAAAACCTTAAATATATACAACTTTCTACTTGTCAGTCATAACTCAATAAAAATGGAATTAAATAAATAAATAATAAGACACAAATTTGTTTAAGTCTGTAGTTCTCAAACTGACTGCACATGAGAACATCAGAATCACTTGGGGAGCTTTAAGAGAATATTGAAGGGTAGGCTCCTTGCCAGGCCAATTAATTCAGAATATCTTGAGGTAGAATCCCAAGCTGCTAAATTTTTTTTAAATCTGCTCTGGTGATACTATTTTGCAGGCAGAGTTAATTTAATTTGAGATGTAAATAATCCCCTCATTTTTTGACATCAAGAGTTAATAACTGATTGTATCAACCTCTCTATTCCTTTTATATTATGGTGGGCTTTTTTTTTCCCCTGAATAATAGGCCCCATATAAGACTGAGATAGGAAACAATGATAAATCTTCCTACTACATTTTTACTTCTTATAAATTATTTGCCAGAATTGTGTTTATAGTCTTTTTCAACAGGTATTTGCTGAAAGTAAATAATCTTATTAGAGTTTCATTTATAACCCCAATAATAGATTAGCAGTAGTAGAAGAAAGTTAGACTATTCATGTTGATATCCTTATTTTATTTTATTTTTTAACTTTTAAGTTTGGGGGTACATGCGAAGGTTTGTTACATAGGAAAATAAATGTCAGAGGGATTTTTTGTATTAATAAATATTATTTCATTTCCCAGTATTAAGCCTAGTACCCAACAGTTATCTTTTCTGCTCCTCTTCTTCCTTCAACCCTCCCCTGTCAAGTAGACTCCAGTGTCTGTTGTTTTCTTCTTTGTGTTCATAAGTTCTTATTATTTAGCTCTCACGTATAAGTGAGAACACGTGATATTTGATTTTCTGTTCCTGCATTAGTTTGTAGGGATAATAGCCTCCAGCTCTATCCATGTTCCTGCAAAAGAAAAGACATAATCTTGTTCTTTTTAATGGCTGCATAGTATTTCATGATGTATATGTACCACATTTTCTTTATTTAATCTGTCATTCATGAGCACTTATGTTGATAGTGCTGCAATAAACATTCACATGCATATGTCTTATGGTAGAATGCTTTATATTCTTCAGGATATATACGCATTAATGAGATTGCTGGGTCAAATGGTAATACTGCTTTTAGCTCTTTGAGGAATCACCATACTGCTTTCCAGAATGATACACTCCCACCAACAATATATAAGTGTTCTCTTTTCTCCGCAATTTCACCAACATCTGTTATTTTTTGACTTTTTGATAATAGCCATTCTGACTGGTATAAGATAGTATCTCATTGTGGTTTTGATTTGCATTTATCTAATGATCTGTGATATTGAACTTTTTTTCATATGCTTTTTGGCCGCATACATGTCTTTTGAAAAGTGTCTGTTCATGTCCTTTGCCTATTTTTAATGGGGTTGTTCATGATTCTCTTATAAGTTTGTTTAATTTTTTTATAGAATCTGAATATTAGACCTTTGTTAGAAGATATTAGATATTAGATGCATAGTTTGCAAATATCTTCTGTAGGTTGTCTGTTTACTCTGTTGTTAGTTTCTTTTGCTGTGTGGAATCTCTTAAGTTTAATTAGATTTCACTTGTCAATATTTGCATTTGTTATAATTGCTTTTGGTTTCTTTGTCATGAAATCTTTGCCTGTTCTATGTCCAGGATAGTATTGCTTAGGTTGTCTTCCAGGCCTTTTATAGTTTTGGATTTTACATTTAAGTCTTGAATCCATCTTGAGTTGAATTTTGTGTATAGTGTAAGGAAGGGGTTCAGCTTCAGTCTTTAGCATATGCCTAGCCAGTTATCCCAACACCATTAACTGAATAGGATGTCTTTTCCCTTTTGAGCATTCGTGTTTCTCAGAGTTGCATTTTATTTTGTATCTCTAAGTGAAAGTTGAGAAAATTTATGTTCTAAGGGACCTGGGAAGTGACCATTCATCTTTTCTCTGCAAATCTTTATTGTAGGTTTTTCTGCCATGGGGATTAAAAGCATAAGGGTCCATATTCGAGACTTGAGAGGATTGTACATGAGACTTTGTGTTTACCTAATGTAGACTGAATTAAGAAGAGATGACTTTTAAGTGACATTAAGGAAGTGGTGTTAATTGGCCTACTCTATAGGTTTATATTAAATTGGGTTCTGAGCAAGAGCTTTGGGATTCGTGTTCATGTAGTTTTCTTGCCTGAGCTTCTTTTACTACCTTATAGTATTTAATGAACTACTTCTGTTTGTTTCCTTGTTGTGAAAAAAAAATAGTGCTATTTTAACTGGCAAGGATAATTTAGTACATAATTCTGATTTACGTATTGCTTTGTGTTACTTGAGAATTCCTCAGTATTATTTTTGCAGATCTAAATGAAAACAAAATGTTCCTCAAACATGACATACTGTTCCAACTTGGAGGATGGAATACCTGATACACTTAGATTTCCAAGCCAAAAACTATTCTTGCCAACTTGCTTGCAAACTACTAATTAGGAAATGGCTATGGCTATTTAGAACACATAGGAACTTTATTTTTAATTCTTTTGTTTGTCTCACATATTGAAGTTTATAGATAATCATTTTTTTCTTTGTGTTAATAAGTTAAACAAAACATAAAAGCTTTTTGTGGTTGATCACCAGTGTATCTGGGCAGTCAGTTTAGGCTAATGATTAATATTGTTAATGAAACTTTTATTTATTCATGTTGTTGTGTTCTTCATTGTCCATCAGACATCTTTTCTAGAAATCTGAAAGAAATATTTCAGTGAATATTTTTATAGTCATATAATTTTTCTAACTCTCCCAAATTATTTGTCCTATATTAATGGTGTTGAAATATTGAATGTGGGAACATTAGATGAAGTGGTAGTATTTTGTTCAATAAAATAAAGTTGGTATTTTAAAGTATCATATTTTTATTAGTGTTTAATATAGTTTTAATATAAATTGGTTATGTTTAAAATAAATGTTTCAAACATGACTATTTATTATGCATTTGATTTATTTGTATGGTAAGGAAGTTATTTTTACTCAGAGAGATTTTCTCCTCCCCCTTTCCTCATCTAACACACAATTTATTGTACGTGAGGCCTGATCCTATGTTTATTACAGGGATTTGCATAAGGCCTACAGGAAACCAACACCATTTTACTATGTTCCCATTGCAGGAAATAAAATGGTGCCTTTGAGTAAAGCTGCTTCATCAGACACTAGTTCAGCATGCCAAGTTAAAGCCATCAATGGTGAAACAGCAGATGTGAAGGCTAGTTGGCATCAAAGCATATGAGTCAAAGACTTTCCTATGGGAAAGAAAGTGCTTCATTACACTTTATCTATAGTGAGAACATTGGGTTTATCAAGCTGTCTGAAAATTAGAATATGATGAGTTTTATTACTCTAGCTCTGCCAGAGTGAATTCAATGGTTAAAAAGAGACCGATAACACCATTTTGGGAATTTACAAGAAGTGGTTAGAGTTTTAGCGTATTTAAACTTGGAAGAAACAGCAACTTTTATCTTAGAAAGTAGCCTCTCTAAAATATCTAAGGGACAGAAATTTAATCCCTTTGTAATTGTTACATTTGCAATATGTATTAACTCAGCTTTGGCCACTTTAAATAGAGAAGTTGTATGTTTGGCTGAAGCGTAAAATCTGAAAAACAATGTTTTAATTGCCTTGGAAAACATGTGCATGAGGCTCTGCCACTCCAGGATACACTATGCTTCTCTCCCTCCCTTGTCCTCCCGCCTCTACTCTGTGCAAGGACCAGTCTTGCTGTTTGTCAAGTCAGGATGGCAGCTCAAACACTGTGTCCCACCTCATCAATCTTAGGAGAGAGGGCCCCACAGGGAGTGAGAAAACTTGAAAGTCAGTTAATATACTGATGTTGAGCTGGCATGTCAAGTGCTGGATAATGGATAATAGTTGTCACTGCAAGAGTTTATAGCCACTGGTTAGGCAACATTCTGAAGGAAATTCAAGAAGGACATATTTTGGATGCAAAAAATAGGCTGAGATAAATTTTATCCAAAAATACCTTGACATTCTAAAAATTGTAGTGTTGCATATCTTATATAAAAAAACTAAAATGACAAATCCAATAACTTCTATATAAATTGCTTAGTAGATGCATTATTTGGTATTTTTAAAACAAACATACAAACAAAAAACCTAGGCTCTGATTTGTTAATGTTTCAAGGAAATTATACTTATTGACATTGCGGTTATGAAAGATCTATTGATCACTTTTGGGGTGGGAAGTGTTGCTGCTCTGACTTTTGAGTATCAGCAAAGACATATTATTCTTATTTGTTAGATAGCCCATTAATTATAAAGCAAATATTCTGAAATTTGTACTTAATTTAAAATATCCTTGGCAGTTTAATGTTCTTGATTATTAAACGTTATTAAAGACTTTGTTATGCTGTCTTTTCAGGGGAGAAGCTGTTCTTTTGTTGCAAAGGCGTTTTAGACTAATTAGCATCTTTGGTCAGCTGAATTTTCATTTTTTCATTTTCCTGTCTCTTTCCAAAAGCCAAATTATTCTAAAAGCAGCAATATCACTTTTTTGTTTGTTATTAAGACCTGATTAAAGATACCACATACTAGTTAAGTTTTTTCTTTCTCTATAAAGCAAAAGATTTATGATTATTTCCTGCTGCTGCTGCTTTCAATGTTAAACTTTTATTTAAAGACAATACTGTACTATTTTTCCCCTTGGAGGCAAGTCAGGTATCAAGTCATACACCCTTCTGATGCTCAATAATCTTACCACTTTATCATGCATATTTGCAAGGAGAAAGCACAGTTTATAAATCACCTCTGTTTATTTTACATTCTTCTCCTTAACTCCAGATAGATCAGGAAAAACACAAAATAAATTTTGGAGCTTGTTCATAAATGTTTATAACTGCAAACTGACTATAATAAATTCCTCAAAAATACTGCTTCAAGAAATAAAACTTGGTTAAACATTAATGTAAATGTCTTATTCTTAAAGAGATCTTATTCTGAAACGACTTGGATCTTTGTTTTTGTGTTGTGATGTTGGTGGCTGTTGCAGTGCCTAGAACTGTTTAATTGCCTAATGCACAAAGGTGGGCACTTTCACTGATGTGTAATCAGATAAGATCTTTAATAATTTTATAAGTAAATAACTTTCCAGATGCCTGAATGTGTCTGCCTATGTGTATATATGAATGAGTGTGTTCTCTAAGAATAAGGTATGCTTTCTTAATTGGAGTTAAATTATGGATGATTATATAATTCATTTTTCTATACACAGTTTTCATCTTAAATCTATTTTGAGAAAGAATAGTTCAGGGCTGGCAATAAAATTTACTTTTACATTTCCTAATAGCATTTGAATTATGCTTCTGATTGTTATTAGCCTATTGTATGCACCATAACACAAGTGGAGTTCGGTGAAAAGATTTGATTATCTCTAAAGGTAGGTGTTTCATTTATTAAATATTGTAATTACAGCTAATTAGAAGCTACACATTAAATTAGTTTGCTTTGTAGGTCCCTTGACTGTTTTCAGAACACTATGAGCTTATGGTTCATTTTAATTTATTGCAGAAACAATTCAATAAAAGCCAAAGAATTGGAAAGCAGCATTAATAATGGATATAATTGATTGTTGAGTCAATACAATAGTTTAACATAGTTATTAAAGGCATAGACTAGGTTGTGGCATGAAATCCTACATTCTTCACTCAGTACAGATTTATTTAGTTTATCTGGGCTTCTACTTTTTTAAATTTATCTCCTATAAATAAATTGGGAGTATATGTTATAGGTTGTTTATATAAGCACTGAACATGTACTAAATTCCCAATATATATTTGCTATTATCCTTATTGTAAGGAGATTAATAGTTGAATTGTTAAATTTCCATAGCAGATGAAACCATTTCCCACAATATGAATACTATACTTTTGCAAATACTGTTTAACTATGGTTAATGCTATGATCTGACACTCAGTTGCATTCTCATTTCATTAATATTTTGTTCCTGATTTCAGATTACTAATTAACAAATATTCTGGATTATTCTCTAATCCTACTGAAAAGATAACGTACTTCAGGAATCCATTTCCATGTACACATTGTAGATGGTCAATATTTTAAAATGGGTTTTATTATTTTAGAGCAGTTTCAAGGTCACAGCAAAATCAATATCATGGGACTTTAAATATATCAGTTCACATTCTTCAAGTATTTTTTCAGCCTTCTCTTTCAAAACTAGAAAATAAAAACCCAGTCTGACTCCAACAAGTACACAGAACTAAACTGACTGACTTAGAACTCCATATTGTCAGAATGGAAAGTGGGGGACAATCTAAGATGGCTATGAATGAGTGAAATGAATTTCATTAAAAACAACATTTTTTATAATCTACCTGGAAATTTTTAACTCTTAGGGAGATGTTTCAGAAAGAATGCCCTCAATTTGATGATGATAGTTATAATGACAGTTGTGTTGAAGAAGGTGTTGATTGTAATAGAGGCCCCCCCATTTTAGGAAAAAATCTATGTTTGTGAAAATAAAAATAATTAACTTTCAGATAAACAGCAAAAGTTCTTCACGGAAGCCAAATATATTAGTATTAGCAAAAGGATGACACTTCCAAATGTAGAAATATCTGTGCTCTTGAAGCTGGCTGAGAACTAATTTTTGTGCAGACTTAGGATTCTTGACATCACTGTATATGGCCTTTGTTTTAATGAAACAGCTTATGAGTAGCATCATGGCTTTCAGGCTTTACTTTAGAACTGCCCTTTCCCTGGGGGCCTAACAATTGCGAGTGGTACTACCATTGATTTTTATACTGATGCCAGAGTGTACATAGTAATTTTAGTCAAACTCTTACAACTAAAACAAGTAAATTCATTGAATTTTGAAAATAAAAATGGTGGCTAACCTCTTCCTAGCTGTTAATATTTTTTGCATTGTTAGTACCCATGTGTAGTTGTCACATCTACCTTTCTCACCCATATTTATTCTGGGTTATGTTTCTTTCTTAATCTCAGGCCTAATGGGTTGCCCCTGCTATGTCCTGGAAATGAGGTTGCAGTGATTGACTTTTACTAGCTATTAGAGAAACACATTAGCATTTTGTCTTATTTCCTTTCTTTGAATTCCGGAACACTTTGAAAGTATCAAAGGTAGTAATTTACTATAAAACTCTTCAAAGAAATTTTACTGTGTTGGGCTAAGAAATAAGACTAGATTTTATTTCCTTATGGCTTCTAATCAAACCTGTGGTTATGGAACACATGAAATACCTCTAGTACACTGAAGAGTAAATACAAAATTTTAATTATTTAATTTTAATTAGTTAAATTGAAAATTTAAAACTGAAGCAGTGTAAGACATTTTTCCACTAAACTTAAACTCATATTTCATTTTAACCTTTGTTTCATATAAGATGTTGTGTTATAGTGCATGTGATTGGTGCATGAGTCATTTCCAACACATCAGTGATCTTGTCAGTGGCAATGAATTGATTCAGTTTAAATGATTTCTTCTATGTACTACTGTAACATTGTAATGTGTTTAATATCTTATATAGGTGGAATAAATTACAATTATAACTATCTAAACTATATCCTACTATTAAATTGAAATGCATACTATTATTTTAATCAAAATATAATTAAATTATTTTTCTATTTTAAAAAATACATATGGACAAAGTTTCTCATTTTAAATGAAGTTATACTATTAAAGAACAATTAAATGAAAATGTAAAACTGGTACTCTAACTGGAACAGTAAAGAATAAGAGAATTTGGATAAGGATATGTTAACTGATTTCAACATGAATGAACATTACAATTTGTCATGACAAAGCAGAATGGAAAAGCTGTTTGTCATGTATTTTTTTTAAGATATTAAACTGGTCATTATTAACATATATTCTCAGAAAATATATAATGAATTTGATATATACTTTTTTTTATAATAGTAAAAAAAGAACCAAGAAAGTTAATTAACCAAAATTAGAGTCAAATGTTCAATACATTTAAAAACGGTTTTTGACAAGGTCTGAAGTTACAACTTTGGACTGTTATGCAATGGCTTGGATTTTTAAACAAAGAATACTGATTTTGGAAAGATGGTAACATATGTTATTTCAATTACAATTATTTTCTTACAAAGTTGTAAAAATAGGATTAAAAGAAATATTTTACAATAAGCCAAAGATCTTTAATTAATTAACTAAGAAATTATCCATAGTTTACAATAGTTTCTAACAATAGGAAAAAATCAGTAGATCCTAATTTTTAAAAATAGCAAACAAGTGCCTTTTTTTTTAAGATTAGAATGAGGTATACAATATAAGAAACTGTACAATTAATACTTTGGGTACATTTTTTTCCTCAAAGGGCTCCCAGATTTAGGAGAAAAATTTCAATTTTTGAACTAAATAAAAAACTAGTGGCATTGATATTTTTTGTATCATTTACAGCTATTAAATATTAATATGTTAGTTGACATAAGCCTTAGTAAATTATTTCTCTTGGAAAGATGAGCAGACATAACTTTTGAAACAAGAATATGTGCTTTGATGTCAAATTAATTCTTAAAAAGTTAAAAAAGATGAACAAGTTTTACCAACATGTTTTTTATATTAAAGGAAAATTGTTTTTAGTACTTAGTTCAATTATTGGAAATTTGTTTGAAACAACTTGAGTATATGGGACTAATACTTTAACTGAATTTTTTTAGCTTTTTAGATTTATGCAATCAATACTACTTAAATGAAAATTTAGTGTCTGAATTGAGATATGTTTTTAGTATAAAATATACATTGAGAAATTTCAAAACAAAAATAATGTAAAATATATCTCTAATAATTTTTGTATTGGGAATGTCTCATAGCCATTTAAAATCCACTAAGTTCAAAATAGAGTCTTTATTTGCCCCCAGTTTCATCATTCCATGATTATTCTCCACTCTAACAGAGGGCAATGCCATCAATGCTGTTGCTTGATTCTCATATCTAATCCAGAAACACACCCTTTTGTTTGTACCTTTAAAAGATATTGCATCTAAAAGTTTTTCACAACTCTCCATATCCATCACCAGCACCTTAATCTAAGTATTTAGTAAGCTTAAAAGTTTACTACTTTATCCCCCTCATCAATTGTTCCATTTCAATCACTTTCCTAAGAGTAAAGGGATCACAGACAACCAAAGAAATCAACATAACACCTTCTGTAAAGTGAGTTCCCTCTTTATTTTTCACTTATAACATGTTTCTTCCATAACATTCTAAATTCACTGTTGTCATTTATGCTATTCTTCTTGTGACTAGAACATGAATTTCATGAGGTCAAAGACTTAGTAACTAGAACATTCTGGTAGATAGTATGCTTACTGTGTTTTTTTCATTTTTATGATATAGCAAATTAATCCTAAGTAAATTAATTAATATGTTTATTAATAATAATTTTAATCCTTTTTATAATATAGTGAATTAATTTTACTTATACATAAAATAACTAAGCCAGGATAAGCCATTTTGCATACACTAATTGTTACAAAACATCACATATACACAAAATAATTTTCCAAAACATAATTTGTATAACATAAGTGTTTTGAGGTTACTAAAGTTTGTATGTTAAGAAAAATTTAGAAAGTGAAGAAAATGGAAAGAAGATAATAATCACTCACCAGAACACAAACACACACATCTGCTGATATACATAATATGTATTTTTGTGCCTATACATACATACCTACATATATAATGGAATCGGGGCAATATTATTAACATAACTTCAGAAGATTTTCTAAGCCTGGGCAACAACCCTAATCTTTACAAAAAATAAAATCATTATCCAGAGTGTGGTGGCACATGCTCGTATTCCCAGCTGCTGCTCAGGAGGCTTAGGTGGGAGGATCATTTAAGCCTGGGAGGTTGAGGCTGGAGTGAGTTGTGTTTATCCCACTGCACTGCACTTAGTCTTGGACCACTGTTGCAAAAAAAAAAAAAAAGAAGAAGAAATGTCCTACTTAAAAGTATAGATATTTTGATTTTTAATTTGTTATTATGAATAATACTTATTTGTAAGTACATAAGTAACAAACCCTAAAATCATTGAATTAAAATAGTATGACAGTATCTTACATAAAAGCCATGATTGCACCTGAACAAGTTAAAACAGTCAAGGAGATTATTCCAGTAGAGAGGAGATGACAGAATTCAGTCTGAACTCAGTTCTACTGAGCAAAGGACTGGAGGGTAGTTAAAAGCTGGGGGAGGGGGATGGAGGCAGATTGGCATGGTAAACCATTTATTTTTGCTAGTTGGCCCTACCCAATGGAAAATAAAACTGTTCTGATATCTTCATGACAGGAGATAGTTCTACATCTTGGAGCAAGGTACCCACTGAAGTTAGATTTCTACACTCCCACAGATAATGTTAGATAGGGATACTATCTTCCTAGATGAGTACAGTTCAAAAGGGGCTCCGAGGACATTGAGCAAGACTTTGCTACCTTGTAATATAAGCAAGAAACTTTAAAAAACATTTACATTCCAAAAGAGGCAAAGAAAGAATTTACAATTACAATTTTTTGAAGGTATGCTGTAAGAACAGGGGAGGTCAAGGGTTTAGAGTCAGGAAGAAGTCTGTCTGAAGTTTAATCAAGCTGAAATGAATGAGATTGTCTTGATCACTTGATATAACACTCTTTAGAGATATTGTAGTAATTATTAATGCTAACAATATGTAACCGATTGGTTCTTCATCCTATCCTCATTTTTAATATGAGTTATAGAGTATTGAGAATTTTTAATGAGGCAAATGTTATTCTTTTATTTTGAATTATTTTGATCATCACAGGAATTAAACATTTTAATATGCTGATTGCAAAGAAACTTTAATCTTACAAACTTAAATGTTGGAACATCATTGTTTTAATTTGGTTCAAAAAATTGTATGCTGTCTGCATTCCACTAAATTTCTTAATCTATAAACAGGGATTTTTTTAAGGAGCAATATATGTACAGAGATTCATGGTAATGGCACTCAGCTCATTAATAATTATGTTGTAGCAAAGCTGAGAAAATGTGATACAAGAGAAGCAATTGCTTATTTAAAGACGTCAGCTTTATTTACTTTTGCTTGCTTTGTTAAAACATGCGTCTAATTTTGAATAAAAATGTGTTGGATATTGAAAGCCTGCCTCTTATTATAACAAAGGCATTAATTAAACATGAGAAGTTTCTACCATGATTCCAAATGTAATCATATTTCAATACATATGTTCAGAAAGTAATCTTTCAGGCATTAGTAGGTATGTTAAATGAATTTTCCTATAATCTTTAGCGCCTACAACCATAATTTGCCCTTTGGAAATTGTCAGACATGCTCAACCCCGACTAGGAGAATGTGTGTGTGTGTGTGTGTGTGTGTGTGTGTGTATGGTGTATGCATATATATGTGTGTATACACCCACACACACACCACACACACACACATGAGATATAATATACATGCATGCAGATTTTTCAGACCCAGAATAAAATGTTTAAAAGGGTTTTTAAATTTTTATTTTTTACTGTTTTAGTTAGAGACAGGGTCCCACTATGTTGCCCAGGCTAGTCTAATCTTACACTCTTTTGTCTAAAATGATCCTGCTGCTTCAGCCTCCCAAAGTGTTGAGATTGCAGAGATGAGCCACTGTGCCTGGCCTAAAAAAAGATTTTAAAGCAAAACAAGCAAATTTCATATCTTTATTAATCAAACTAAATAAACAGATAAAACCTTGCCAGTATTAGGCAAACTCGGGGCTAATTTAATTTGCACCTGGACACATTTACAGAATTTTGACATGGCAATTACTAGAGTATTTATCAAATGTGTAATTTCCTCCAGTTGTAGCACACCCACCGTTTAAAATTGTGTTCTGAAAATATACACCCGCCACTTAAAATAATTGTTTATTTTATTAAATTCAAATATGGACACTCATTGTTTAATAAATTCTCAACAATTTAACTTTATGCTAGAAATAATGTACACGTTCTATCTTGTCGAATCATTTCTTTTGGCTCTCCATGACGGAAAGGGAGAATAAGACAGCTTTTCTTGTTGTTTTTGTGTTTTGCAATTTTTTTTTTGTGGGTACCAATACTTTTACTTACATATGATTTTTAAATGCAGCTTTATAACCATGTTAAATGCCTGTATTTGATTATTATAGAAATTTATCAATTTCTTTTCATTTACACACTCAAGTTTCTTGTCAGTTCTGGAAACTCCCTTTTCGTTATCTTTTTTTATTATCTTTATTTTTATTTTTTATTTTTTTATTATGCTTTAACATCTGGGGTACATGTGCAGATCGTGCAGGTTTATTACATAGGTATACACGTGCCATGGTGGTGGTTTGCTGCATCCATTGCCCCGTCATCTACATTAGGTATTTCTCCTAATGCTATCCCCTCCCCAACATCCCCATCCCCTGCTTTTTCTCCCCCCAGTCCCCACACTGCAGGCACCCGTGTGTGATGTTCCCCTCCATGTACATGTGTTCTCATAATGCAACACCCACTTATGAGTGAGAACATGCAGTGTTTGGTTTTCTGTTCTTGTGTCAGTTTCCTGAGAATGATGGTTTCTAGTTTCATCCATGTCCCTGTAAGAGACAGGAACTCATCCTTTTTTATGGCTGCATAGTATTCCATGGTGTATATGTGCCATATTTTCTTTATCCAGTCTGTCATTGATGGGCATTTGGGTTGGTTCCAAGTCTTTGCTATTGTGAACAGTGCCGCAATAAACATACATGTGCATGTGTCTTTATAACAGAATGATTTCTAATCCTTTGGGTATATACCCAGTAATGGGATTGCTGAGTCAAATGGTATTTCTAGTTTTAGATCATTGAGGAATTGCCACACTGTCTTCCACAATGGTTGAACTAATTTACACTCCCACCAACAGTGTAAAAGGGTTGCTTTTTCTCCACATCCTCTCCAGCACCTGTTGTCTCCTGACTTGTTAATGATCACCATTCTAATTGGTGTGAGGTGGTGTCTCAATGTGGTTTTGATTTGCATTTCTCTAATGACCAGTGATGATGAGCTTTTTTTCATACGTTTGTTGGTTGCATAAATGTCTTCTTTTGAAAAGTGTCTGTTCATATCCTTTGCCCACTTTTTGATGTTTTTTTTTTTTCCTGTATATTTGTTTAAGTTCTCCATAGATTCCAGATACTAGCCCTTTGGCAGATGGGTAGATTGCAAAAATTTTTTCCCATTCTGTTGGTTGCTGTTTCACTCTATTGATAGTTTCTTTTACTGTGCAGAAGCTCTTAAGTTTCATTAGATCCCATTTGTCTATTTTGGCTTTTCCTGCCATTGCTTTTTGTGTTTTAGTCATGAAGTCCTTGCTCATGCCTATGTCCTGAATGGTATTGCCTAGGTGTTCTTCTTGAGTTTTTATTGTGTTAAGCCTCAAATTTAAATCTTTAATCCATCTAGAGTTAATTTTTTTATAAGGTGTAAGGAAGGGATTCAGTTTCAGCTTTCTGCCTATGGCTAGCCAGTTTACCCAACACTGTTTATTAAATAGGGAATCCTTTCTCCATTGCTTGTTTTTGTCAGGTTTGTCAAAGATCAGATGATTGTAGTTGTGTGGCATTCTGGCATACATGCGCAGAACATGCAGGTTTGTTACATATGTATACACATACCATGTTGGTTTGCTGCATCCATCAACCTGTCATCCACATTAGGTATTTCTCTTAATACTATCCCTCCCTTGGTTCCCCACCCCCATAAAGGCCCCAGTGTGTGATGTTCCCCTCCCTGTGTCCACATGTGTTCTTGTTCAACTCTCACTTATGAGTGAGAACATGAAGTGTTTGGCTCTCTATTCCTGTGTTAGTTTGCAGAGAATGATGGTTTCCAGCTTTATCCATGTCCCTGCAAAGGACATGAAAACCTTTTTCATGACTGCATAGTATTCCATGGTGTATATGTGCCACATTTCCTTTATCCAGTCTATCATTGATGGGCATTAGGATTGATTCCAAGTCTTTGCTATTGTGAATAATGCTGCAGTAAACATATGTGTGCATGTGTCTTTATAGTAGAATAACTTACAATTCTTTGGTATATACACAGTAATGAGATTGTTGGATCATATGGTATTTCTGGTTCTAGATCCTTGAGGAATCACCACATTGTCTTTATCTTTTTGAAAATGTAATCTGTCTCAATCATGCTGATTTCAACTTCAGGAACAGAACAGAAATAAGAGAATGAGAAATGTGTGAGATCTGACATTGATTTTATGACCCCCTATTTATTAAATAACTTTCTCATTTTTTATTTCTTTTTCTTTTCCTATCATTCTGGAAAAGATGTTAAAATTGGTCTTCCATACTATTGATTTTATTTTAAATTGTTATTCTGTCTTTTTTGTTGGAATACCGATTCTAATTTTATTGCATAGTTTCCTTTCAACTCTTTCTAATCTCTATTTCTCATTTAAATCTCCTGATTAAAAAAAAAAAACCATCAGCCTGTTTTTGTAAGTTTTCTTCCGTGTTTCAAAATGTCTTATAGGCTTGTATCATGTTGAAACTAAAAATAGGTTTCCATATTGTTTTTCCACTGCTGGTAATAAATCATTTTCCAAAATCTATAATCCCTTTAAATTATCAAAATAATACTCCTTTACTTGTTTTTTGGACTCATTTTTTTTAGTTTTATGTTAATCTCAATCTTCAGTGAGAAGAATTTGATCGAGATTTGTTGTTGACCAGAGGCCAGTTAAATAAATCTCTGTGTGTACTAAAACTTGAAAGCAGGCTTATATGCAAATTTTGTAGTCCAGTTATCAATTCTCAGAATCTAAAATTGTTGTGTTGTGTTTTGTTTTAACATGGCTCTTTGGGCCTGAGATAGAATGATTTCTTACCTCAGGACCTTATTTTCTGATATTCTAAATGGTGAAACAGCCCCCTTTTTAGGGCTTCTCTTATCTTCCCCACATTTTCATGACAAACGAAGACTACTGCCATCTGCCTCTGGAATAGGACAGTCCTCCCTGCCCACTACTTGCCCAGTTATTTCCTATCAGTTGTAGCCTCTATTTTTTTTGTATTATATATATTTATATATATATATACACACTTATATATATATAGTATATATATACACACATATATATTATTCTATATTCAATTTTCTAAGTATACTGGACTGGAGAGAACTTGTAGATGGCATAGTGTAGAGAAAGAAACAATGGTGTGCCTAACACCTTTCAGCTTGGTGGTAGCATTTGATTTCAAGCAAGGGTGGACCATAGATTTTATTTTTAATGAAATGTCAGCATCATTTTAGTTAAGAACATTTCTTTCAGACTTCAGCAAGAAGTTTTCTGTCAGTTTTAATTTTCTGTTGTGAATCATCATTTGGTGTGTTGTACTATATTAATATATTTTACTGTGATGTTAGTAGAGAAATCATTGAGTGCAGTCATCCAAACATCTTTTAATGGAAGTACATAGTCTTCAATGCATTTAAATGGTATATCTGCATATATGTGAAACTATCATCTAAACTGCAGTCATTATAACCCATGAACTGTGAAGGAATACTGTATTTTCTATGTAGTTTTCTTTAACATGATGGATACAAGGCATTTAAGAGAGTTAAGAAAGAAACATTTAGTCCTGTGGCAAATCTGATGGAATTCATCTTTCAACAGTCTGTTACCACCTTCTAGATATTGCCAATCTTAAAAACAATTGTTGAAGTAAATGGAATGGCTTTTGATATAATTCACAAATGGGTTTAAATTCAATATATACTTGTTTTGATTAAATTTTTTACTTTAAGTGTAGATACATATACAGTTGTAAGAAATAATACAGAGACATCCCATGTAGCCTGATATGGTTTGGCTGTGTTCTCACCCAATATCATCTGGAATTATAGCTCCCATAATCCCTATGTGTCATGGGAGGGACCCAGTGGGAGATAATTGAATCATGGGGGCAGGTTTTTCCCATGGTGTTCTGGTGAGAGTGAATAATTCTCATGAGATCTGATGGTTTTATAAAGAGTAGTTCCCCTGCACACCCTTTCTTTCCTACTGCCATGTAAGATGTACCTTTGCTCCTCCTTCATCTTCCACCATGAGTGTGAAGCCTACCCAGCCATGTGGAACTGTGATTCCATTAAACCCTTTTTCTTTATAAGTTACCCAGTCTCAGGTGTTTCTTCATAGCAGCATGAGAAGGAACTAATACATAGCATTTAACTAAGATTCCCTCAATGTAATATCATGAAAGCAATAGTACATTATTACAAGGATGGTGGCATTGTTAGAGGAAAGACTCATTTCTATTATCACAAACACATCATGTCTTCTTTTTATAGTCATAATCTTTTTTCTCCCACTTCTTTAACTCTTGACAGTTACTAATCTGTTCTCCATTTCAATATTTTTTTCACTTCAAGAATGTTACATAAATGAAATCACTCACTATGATAGAACCATCCAGTATGAAACCTTTTGATACTAGCTTTTTCCACTTAGCTTAATTCTCCTGAGGTTCATCCTGGTTGTTATGAGAATCAATGGTTTGTTCCTTTTTACTGCCTTTCAATGGTATAGTTGTACCACAGTTTATTTAAGCATTCGCTGATTGAAGTATGTCTGGGTTGTTTTGGGGTTTTGGCTGTTTTGAGCAGAGCTGCTATGAATATTCATGTACAAGTTTTGTGTGAACATTAGCTTTTTCTCTATGTGACCAAAGCCCAAGTGTGCAACTGCAGAGTTGAATTATAGTTCCAAGTTTTGTTTAGTTTTTTTTTAAATAAAAGCTCTATTAAGATGTAATTTATATACCATGCAATTCACCTGTTTAGAGTGTAAAATTCAAGAATGTTTGTTATATTCAGAACTGCATAATCACTATCACAATAATTTTTAGAACATTTTCAACATTTTGAAAATAAACCATATACTCATTAACAATCATTCCTCATTCATCTCAAACCTCCACCTTCTACCATACCTAATCAACCACTAATTTGCTTTCTGACTGTACAGAATATCTTAGTATGAACATTTTATGTCAACGGTATTATAGAATACATGCTCTCTGGCTTTAACTGAACTTTCATCTGTGTTTCAGTGTGTATCAAAATTTTATTCTTTTTGCAGAATAGCATTGCACTAGATGGATATATAAAATTATTTATCTGTTTATCAGAGGATGGACATGTAAATTGTTTCCACTTTTTGGATAGTATAAATAATACTGCTGTAAGAATTAATGTGTAAGTTTTGAGGTAGACGTATGTCTTCATTTTTCTTGGGTATATATCTAGAAGTGAAATTCATGGGTCATATGGTAAATCTATGTTTAACCATTTGAGAAAAACCAAAATTCTTTCTAAATAGTTGCACAATTTTACATTGCCATTAGCAGTGTACAAGGGCTCCAATTTCTTCACATCCTTGCCAACACTCATTATTTTCTGTCCTTATGCTTATAGCCATCCTAGTGTGAGGAAATGCTATCTCCTCTTGGCTTTGATTTGTATTTCCCTGATAGCTAATGCTGTTGAGCATATTTTATGTGCTCATTCACCATTTGTATGTCTTTGTAGAAATGTCTGTTCAGAACCTTTTCTCATTTTTAAATTGGATTGTCATTTTATTATTGAATTGTAAGAGTATTTTTAAATTTTATAGATCTAAATCCCTCATCAGAAATATGATTTGCAAATGTTCCTTTTCCATTCTTGGGTTGTCTTTTTGTTTGTTGATTGTGTCCGTTGATATTCAAAAGTTTTTAATATTAATGACATTAATTATAATTATTTATTATTTGGTTCCTTGTTTTTGATGTTATATCAAAGCAGACTTTTCCTAACCCAAGGTCCTAAAGAGTTACTAATATGTTTATTCTAGGAGTTTTATAGTTTTAACTTTTATATTTGGGTCTATAATTCACTTTGGTTTAATTTCTGTGTATAGCGTGAAGGACAAACACAATTCCATCCCTTTGTATGTAGATATCAAAGTGTCCCAACACAGCGTGTTGAAGACCATTCTTTCTCTTCATTGAATTGTTTTGGTACTCTAGTAAAACAAGGAATGACTATAAATGTAAAGGTTTATTTCTGAAATCTTAATTCTTTTCAATTAATCTGTATGTCTATCCATATCTACATAACACATAGTCTTGCTTACTGTAGCTTTGTAATAATTTTGGAAATTAGGAAGACCATTAATTTCCTTTTTGATTTCAAGACTGTTTTGACTATGTCAGGTTCCCGGAGTCTATAAGAATTTTGGGATAACTGACTAATTTCTGCAAAAAAGCCACATGAGTTATTAATTTTATATCTATTTGGGGAGTATTGTTATCTTAACAACATTAAGTCTTTTGATCCATGCACTTTCAATTTATTTAGATCTTTAATTTCTTTCAATATGTTTTACACGTATTATTAGATCTTGCACTTCTTTAAAAAACATATCCTTCAATACTATTATAAATATGATTTTTATAATTTCATCTTCTGATAGTTCAGTGCTAGTGTATAGAAATACAAGTAATTTTTATATAGTGATTTTATATAGTACAATGCATTAGAATTCTTCTGTTAATTCTAACAGTATTTTAGTAGATATATTTGGATTTCCTATATACAAGATTCTGTCAACTACAAAGAGAGATAGTTTAAGTATTTTTTTTTCCAATCTGGATACCTTTGTTTTTCTTGCCTTTATAGGCTGACAATATGAGAATTACAGTATAATGTTAAATGTAAATGACAAGGTGTACATTGTTATCTTGCTCCTAATGTTGAGGGGGAACCATTTTATCTTACACCACTATTACACTAGGTGTCGATTTTTCACAGATGTCCTAAACAATGTTGAAGGCATTCCCTTCCTTCATTGATTATTTGAGTGTGTTTTAATCACTGCAGAGGTACTGAATTTGTCAAATGCTTTTTCTGAGTTTACTGAGGTATTCCTATGATGTTTCCTTTATTTTACTAATAAAATGTATTACATTTGTTTCTGTACTTTAAAACAACCTCATGTTCTTTAAATAAATCCCACTTGGTCTTGGTGTATATTTTTGTATGATGCTGGAGTCAGTATGCTAGTATTTTGTTGATGAAATTTGTATCTATATTCATAAGAGATATTAGTATGTACTTTGTTTTTCTTGTGATGTTTTTTGTTTTGATATCAGGGTGATACTGGCCTCATGGAGTTAGTTGGAAAGTATCCCTGCCTCTTTGGCTTTTTGGAGTAATTTATGAAGAAATGGAATGAATTTTGCTTTAAATGTTTGACAGACTTTATCAGTAAAGCTGTTTGGTCCTGAGCTTTTATCTCTAGGAAGTGTTAAAAATTTTATATTCAGGCTGAGCACAGTGGCTCATGCCTGTAATCCTAACACTTTGGGAGGCCAAAGCAGGAAGTTTGCTTGAGCCCAGGAGTTCAAAACTAGGCTAGGCAACAAAGTGAGGTGAGTTCTCATATCTACAAAAAAAAGTAGCCAGACATGATGGAACGAACTCACAAACCTGGAGTCCCAGCCTAAGCATCAGAGCAAGGCTTCTCTCTCTCTCTCTCTCTGTCTCTCCCCACCCTTTCTATCTCTTTTACAGTCTTTTTTAGTAGTTTGTGTTTTTTTAAAGAATGTATCCATTTCATCCAAATTGTCTAATTTGTTGGCACACAGGTGTACATATTTTTTTCTTTTAATCCTTTTTATTTCCACTACATTAGAGGTAATCACCTTATTTTCATTTCTGATTTTACTAATTTTATCATTCTTACTAAAAGTTTATCAATATTGTTGATCTTTTCAAAGGCTTGGCTTTGGGTTTATTTGATTCTCTTTTTTCTAGTTGTTACTTCATTAGTTTTCATTCTAGTATTTATTTTCTTCCTTCCGCTTTATTTGGGTATACTTTTCTTCTTTTTCTACTGCCTTAAGTTGAAGGTTAAGTCCTTGATATGAGACAATTTTTCTTTTTAAATATAATAATTTACATTTATAAATTTCTAAGCACTACTTTAGCTTCATCCTAGAAGTTTTATTATATCATGTATTTTTATTCAGCTAAAAATATGTTTTTATGTCAATGTGATTTATTCTTTTAAATTAGCAATGCATTTTAAATTTCCATAAATCCATTTCTTTCTGTTGTTAATTCTTTGTTTTTACCTTTTGGCCTAAGCAAAAAACTTATGACTAAGTCCTTATTTCTATAAGAATTTTGGGATAACTGACCAATTTCTGCAGAAAGCCACATGATATATTAATTAATATATCAATATTAATAAATATATCTATTTGGAGGATATTGTTATCTTAACAATATTATATCTTTTGTTCCATAAACTTGAGATTTTTAATTTATTTTTGTAGATTTCAGGGGTACACATGCAGTTTTGTTGCATGGATATACTGTATGGTGGTGAAGTCTCAGTTTTAATGTATTTATCACCCCAATAGTGAACATTGCACCCAATAGGTAATTTTCAATCCTCACCCCCTTCCTAACCTCCTACCTTTTTATATTGCCAATGGCTATTATTCCCCTCTTTATGTCCATGTGTACCCAATGTTTAGTTCCCACTTTAAAAGAGAACATGAGGTATTTGACTTTCTGTTCTGAGTTATTTCACTTAAGATAATGACCTCCTGCTTTATCTATGTTGTTGCAAAAGACGTGATTTCATTTTTTTAATGGCTAAGTAGTATTCCAAGGTGTGTGTGTGTGTGTGTGTGTGTGTGTGTGTGTGTTGTCTTTGGATGTATATCTTTATCTTATGTTTATTCCATGACTTTACTGCAGTGAACAGTGAATACTATAGTTATTATAGTGAATAGTGCTGTGACAAACATGCAAATGCAAGTGTCTTTCTGATATAGTGAATTCTCTTCCTTTGGGTATATACCCAATAGTGTGATGGTTGAATTAAATAACTGTTCTATTTTTAGTTCTTTCAGTAACCTCTATACTGTTTTCCACAGAAGTTATGCTAATTTGCATTCCCACCAACAGTGTATCAATGTACATTTTTCTCTAAATCTGCTCCAACATGTGTTATTTTTTGACTTTTTAATAATAGCCATTCTGTCTGGTGCACGATGGTATTTCATTGTGGTTTTAATTTGCATTTCTCTGATGATTAGTGGCATCGAACATTTTTTTTCATGTTTCTTTGCTGCTTGCATGTCTTCTTCTGAAAAATCTCTTCATATCTTTCACCCACTTTTTAATGGCATTATTTGTTTTGGTCTTATTGAGTTACTTGACTTCTTTGTAAATTCTGGATATTAGCCTTATGTCAGACACAAAGTTTGCAAACATTTTCTTCCACTCTGTAGGTTGTCTATTAGTCTTTAGATTTTTTTCTACTGTTCAGACACTTTCTAGTTTAAGTCCCTTTTGTCTGTTTTTGCTTTTGTTGTTTGCTTTTCAGGACTTAGTTATAATTTTGTTGTTGTTTAATCCAATGTCCAGAAGAGTTTTTCAAATGTTTTCTTCAAGAATTTTTATAGTTTCAGATCTTACATTCAGGAATTTAATTCATCTTGAGTTAATTTCTATATGGTGAGAGATATGGATCCAGTTTCATTCTTCTATGTATGGCAATGCAGATTTCCCAGCACCATTTATTGAATAGGGTGTCTTTTCTACAGTGTATGCTTTTGCCAACTTTGTTGAAGATCTATTAGTTGTAGGTTGAAGGTTTGTTGAAGATCTGTTGGTTGCCTATATTGATGGGTTCTATATTACGTTCCAATGATCTATGTATCTCTATAACAGCAGCATGCTGTTTTGGTTATTGTAAACTTGTAGTATAATTTAAAGACAGGTAATGTGATGCATCAAGCTTTGTTTTTTTGCTTAGGATTGCTTTGGCTATTCAGGCTGTATTTTGGGTCCATATGAATATTATGATTATATTTCTAATTCTGTGAAAAATTATAGAAATTGCATTGAATATGTATATTGCTTTGGGCAGTATGGTATTGATTCTTCCAATCTATGAGCATAGAATGTTTTTCCATTCATTTGTGTCATCTGCAGTTTTTTTCATCAGTGTTTTGGATTTTTCCTCATAGAGATCTTTACCTTCTTTGTTAATGTATTGCTAAGTCTTTCTCTCTCTCTCTCTCTCTCTCTCTCTGTCTCTGTGTGTGTGTGTGTGTGTGTGTGTGTGTGTGTGTGTGTGTGTGACTATTGCAAGTGAGATTGCATTCTTGGTTTGGTTTTCAGTTTGAATGTTATTGACAGTCTTTTGTATAGTCTTTAGTGTTTAAGATCATGTCATCAGTTAACATATATAATTTGATGTCCCCTTTTCCAATTTGGATGCCTTTTATTTTTTCCTCTTGCTTAATTCCTCTAGCTAGAAATTCCAGGACTATGTTGAATATGAGTGGTAAAAATGTGCAACCTTGTCTTGTTCCAGTTTTAAAAGAGAATGCTTTCAACTTTTCCCTGTTCAGTATGATGTTGGCTATGAGTTTATTATGGCTTTTATTATTTTAGGTATGTTTGTGCAATGCCTAGTATATTTAGTGTTTTTATCATGAGTGGATGCTGAATTTTATAAAATTTTTTTTGATCTTTTGAGATGAACATATGGTTTTTGTTTTAAATTCTGTTTATATGGTGAATCACATTTATTAATTGGCATATGTTGAACCACTCTTACATCCCAGAAATAAAACCCACTTGATTATGGTGTATTATCTTTCTGATGTACTGTTGCATTTGGTTTGCTATTATTTTGTTGAGGATTTCCATGTCTATATTCATCTGGGATATTGGCCTATAGTTTTCTTTTCTCATGGTGTTCTTGCCTGGCTTTGGTATCAGGGTGATACTGGCTTCATAGAATGAGTTAGGGGGATTCTCTTCTTATCAATTTTATGGAACAGTTATGGTAAAATTTGTACCAGTTCTTCATACATCTAGTGACATTTGGCTGTGAATCCGTCTGGTACTGGGCTCATATCTGTTGGACAATTTTTTCAATACCGATTCAATTTCATTACTCATTATTGGTCTGTTTGGGATTTCTGTTTCTTCTTGTTACTGTCTTGTGTGGTTATATGTTTCCAGGAATTTCCGCTAGCTTTTTTTTTTTTTTTTTTTTTTTTTTAGTTTGCATGCTTAGTGATGCTTATAGTAGTCTCTGATGATCTTTTATATTTCTGCGGTATCACCTGTAGTCACGCCTTTATTGTTTCTGATTGTGCTTATTTGAATCTTCTCTCCATTTTTCTTGGTTAATCTAGCTAACCATCTATTAATCTTGCTTATGATTTCAAAACACCAATTTTTGTTTTGTTGATCCTTTGTATTTTTGTTGTTGTTATCAATTTCATTTAGTCCTTCTCTGATCTTCGTTATTTCTTTTCTTCTCTGAGCTTTAGGTTTGGTGTGCTCTTGAATTTCTTGTCCCTTGAGGGACTTGTTAGGTTGTTAATTTGGAATCTTTCTATCTTTTTAATGTAGGCATTTAACACAGATGAAAGTTTGTTGGGAGTTTTGTGGGATTGTCTTTATAAGTGATTAGATACTTCTCTCTTGTTGCTTTTAGGATTTTTTTTTCCTTCACATTGATTTTGGATAACCTGCCAACCATTTGCGATAATGAGTTTCATCTTGTAAAGTATGTTCCAAGTATTCACTGAGCTTGTTGTGTTTGGATGCCTAATTCCCTGGCAAGACCAGGGGAAGTTTTCATGGATTATTCCCACAAATAAGTTTTCTCAGCTTTTTATTCTGTCTCAGGAATCCCTATAAATTATAGGTTTGGCCACTTTACATAATCTTATATTTCTCAAAATCTAATTTTTTTAGTTTTTTTCTTTATTTTTGTCTGATTTGGTTAATTCAGAAGGCTTGTCTTTAAGCTTTGACTTTTTTTTTCTTTTGCTTGGTCTACTGGTAAATCTTCCAAATGTAACTTGTAATTATTTCAATAATTTTTTTTATTTTTAGAAGTTCTGTTTTTTTAAATGTCTATCTATACCAATTTTTTATGCATATCCTAAATTTTTTTCTGATTTCTTTGGATTGGTTTTTAGCTTTCTGTTGGATCTCATTAAGCTTCTTCACAATCTATATTTTGAATTCTTTATTTATTATTTCAGAATTTTTGTTTAGTTTTGGATCCATTGCTAGAGAGTTATTGTGATCCTTTGGAGATGTTAAAGCACTGTGTTTTTCTGTGGTGTCATGGTTCTTATACAAGTTCCTTCTCATCCTGGAGAAATTGTCACTTACTTTCTTTTAGATGGTAGTTACTAAAAATTTTTCTCTTGAGGTTGTAACTGTAATGTATGTTTTGTAGGGCTGTTTGGCTTCAGTTCTAGGTGATTTCAGGGGCCAATGTTCTGTAAGCATTCCTTGGTTATAGATAGCATTTGTGTGGTGGCTTTTTCAAATGCTGATTATAGCAGCAATGTATTGGGCCTATGAGCAGGACTAACACCTTCTGTGGGACTGAGATTGTGGAAGTCTCAGGAAACTTACGTTATTACCCATTCTCTTTTGACAGAATATTTTTAATTTGATTGTGCGGTTCAATCTCCAGTTCAGTAGGTGGTGCTTACAGGTAACAGCTGGCTCTCCTCTATGTTTGATCTTTGTTTACTGAGAAGGGCTTTCTGTTGTCACAAGCAGAGGGCTGGTCTGTGAAATGACTGATGTTCTGACTTCCCTGCTGAAGGGTACGACATGGACAAAGCTGGGCAGAGCTGGATCACCAAACTCACCCTCAGATACCTCAATGATAAGTTAATGTACCCGCCATGACAGGAGTGACAGGGAGAGCTTGTAGTGAAAGGCTCCCATATTTCTCCCAGTTCCACATCATAGGCAGGCAGGAAATGGTCAACCTTCACATCATACCCCTCTTCCAGGCCTCAGGATTTTCCGTTCAGATAGACATTGCAGTTTAGCTTCAGGGCTCAATGTAATTGAGGGATATAGCAAATCCCTACCCCAAAGCTACCAATGAAATGACCTCAGGGGAGAAACTTCTTCCTCAACTCCAAAAGGATAGCTTTGTGGCTAACCTGTACCCTGCAGCAGGAATGCTCCTGTTCTGTTTAGAGTGGAGGATGGACCCCATCATTCTTGCAAGCTGGGCTAATGGGCATACCAAAAGTGGGGGGTGCAACTCCTCCTAAGAGTCCTATAATGGCTCTCCTTGGGCATACCCATGCCAACCCCCTGAAAGAACAGTTGCAGCTGCATCCACAGCTATGGGTCAGCAAGCAGAAGTCCCCCATCCATGTTTGTTCCCAGGCACCAGTGTCACCTGCTGGTGGGATGGAACCACACTTTCCCCTACATAGCCCAGTACCATGCGCACATTTCTGCTGCGATGGGTGCAGTCATCTTTAGCTCACAAGTGGGGAGGTCTTATACAGAGTAGAGGGCACACTCTGGTTTTTGTTGTTCCAAGGGCACTTTGGCATGTGGTGCTCTCCCTTTCCCTAGGGACAGCTCACCCTGAGCGTTAGAATTTCAGGAATATCACAGCTCTCCGTTATCTTGCTTGTCCTTTCTCGTTGCTGCTGTCCAAGCAGATTCTAAGGAATGTTCATAAGGGATCTACTGATGTTGAGGCAAAAGAGATGCGACTCTTTGGATAGGATAGAGATCCACAATGGATGCCCAACTGGTATGACACCTACTACCTTAGCTTGGATCTTGACAGTGGAGGGGGCAGGTGGTATATTTGCATGAGCTGGCAGCCTAGTACTCAATAAATTTGTAAACATTACTCACAGCAGTACTTGGGCTCATGAGGGGCTCTCTGACAGTTCAGAAGTCAGCAGTCTGACACGGGGTGAAGGAAGCAAAAAGTATCCCCACCTACCTTATCCATGGGACTCCAAGATCTTCAGGGGTCAATCTCTGCCAAACTCCTGCTTCCTTCTTTTACTGTGCCCCAGCTTCTTCCCATCGGTTCTTTAATAGATTATGGCACTCTTCCCTCAGTATTCCACTCAGGATGTGGTTATTCACCAGTAACTCTGGTTCTTCTTTATGAAAACTGGCATCCAATGCCTCTAGTCAGCCATCTTGAAAAAACACCAACTTTGTTATTAATTTGTAGTGTTATTCCATTGTAACAAGGAACATACTCTGTGTGCTTTGAATTATTTCAAATTTATTGAGGCTTATTTCATGGCCTGGAATGTAGTCTACCTTGAAGTACTATGTGTACTTGAGAAGGATGTGTATTTTACTCTTTTGGGGGTGGAGTGTTCTATAAAGGCTTCTGAGTTCAATCTGTCTTATTGTTGTTCAAGATTTCCACTTTCTAATAGAACTTCTGCTTATTTGTCTTATCCATTATTGAAAGTGCGATATTGAAGTCCTCAACTCTTTTTGCAAATTCTCTATTTCTAATTCTGTAATTTTTTGCTTCATATTTTGGGGTTGTGCTGTTTGGTGCATACATATTTATAATAGTTCTGATTTTTGATAAATTAACATGATTAAACTAGAATAACAAATTTGATCTCAATATAACTATAAAATATCTTTTTATATCTAGTGATTGTTTTTGTTTTTAAAGCCTATTATTCCTGATATTTGTACATCCTCCTTGACTGTCTTGTGATTGCCATTTGCATGACAATCTTTTGCTCTCTCTTTATTTTTAACCTACATGCATCTTTGAATATAAACTGGGTTTTCTAGAGAAAACAGGCAGTTGAATATTGTTTTTCATTTTTAATCCAGTATGTTAAACTGCCTTTTGATTCAATTGAACAATACATTAGAATTTAATGTTATTATTGATATAGTTAAATTTACATCTGCCAATTTATTTTTATCTTTCTAATGTCTCTTTTGTCCTCTCTCCTTTACCACTTTTGCATTTAGATAATATTTTCTTCTGTAACATTTTAATTCATTTAATGATTTTTCTTTGTGTTTTTTGTTATTTTCTTTGTGGTTGATTTAGGACTTATCATATATACCTTAATTTATCAGAATCTATTTCATATTTATACTTATTTAATTTAACATAGAAATAATCCTAGAAAGCTCTATTTCTTCTTCTCCATTTTATGCTCTAATTTTTGTACATGTTGTATATATATCTGCTCTAAACCCAACCATATATCATTATGTATGCTGCAAACCCAGTAATACATCATGGAGCTAGCAGTCTCTACTTAATTACATAACAATAAAATTTCCATTATTTCAGAGTGCCCTTCAACTCAAACTTGTCTGCATTCTTTTCTAAATAAAATTAGTTATTTTAGGCAGAACTTCAGAGTTCTCAGTTCTTATTTTCTGCTTCTCTTCTTGGCCAAAATACGCACCACTTCTCTGGAACTAGGAATGGGGAGGAAAGCACTGGTTTAGGTTCAAATTACATAGACTCTTGCTGTTACTGAGATGCAGTGTTTCTTTAATAAATATATATATATATTTAATTTGGTGTATATCTTTGGAAAAATTTCTGGAGACTTTGAATGTTTATATATTATATATACATAATTATATTTATTTAATGTGTTATATATAATATATGTAATTACACATATAATATCATATATAAGATTATAGATGTATGTAATAGAACAATGATAACTAGTAAAATCAAATATTTTATATATATAATTAAGTACATAAATTTGCATATAACATATGTACATTATTATATTATTTTTATTAATTATGAATGTTTCACTAGAGAAGAGATTTGTGAATGTCCTCTGATCCTAGTTAGAAGTGGATTTTACTTGTGTTTTAAGAGCCTCTAGCTATTGGGGTTTCAGTACCAGACTTGTTAGAAACCCTTCCCTACTGGGAAATGAAGGAGAGCTAGACATGGGTGTTTACAGTGTGACTTTTGTGGGATACGCCGTTTACCTGCTAGATAGCCTAATGTTTAGTTGTCAGATCTGTGGCCTAGAGGTCTCTCATACAGGAAAGATGTTTATATTGGAAGATGCCCTTGTGGCTCTGTTTGACCCATGTTCAGTTTATGCCTATCTGACCTTTGCTGTGGCACTGGGATCCTGACTTTGTGTCCTCCCTGTCATCCCAGGGAAATTCTGGATTGGGGAAGCTCTAGTTCTTTATATGGAAGATGCAGATTTGATATACTACCATGGTAGAAACAAGCTCAAAGACTTTTTACTTATGGATTCTAGGCAGGAAGGACACAATGAGTCAGGAGGACAGTTCTCTATCTCCAGGACATGCAAGGCAGAAATGAAAAGTCAGGAATAGAGAGAGAGAGAACATATGGAAATTACCAGGATATGTAAGGGCACAGGGTGTGGCTTACTATGAGTTTGCAGGAAAATACCTGAATAGTCTTTTTAAAGGAAGCAGCAAGAAAATGAGGAGCCTAGTCTCTTAGGCAGGAGAGATGCATCTAAGCTGTTATCTCGGACTTCTGGCTTGAGGGGATTTGGGTTTGGTGTAGAACTTGAAACTGAGTTAAGGGTGATTAAACCCTGCTTCTGCTATGAGAAAGTTAAAATTGTATTCAAATTGGATACTGAGGCAACATAAAATTTTAAGAATTTACTATACTCCATTATTCAATTTTTGATCTTGGGACGTTTGCTGAACTGCTGGGCGTCTTACCTGTCCTGTAAAATTGGATAAAGTACCAGGTATATAGTGCTGTTTTGCATATTGGCTTACATAAATTTTAGAAACCTTATTTTTACAATGTCTGCTCTAAAAATATCCAATACAATTTAGTTCCCTGTCTTTCTTTCAGTTACCCAATCTGTCACTCTCGCCATGCCGTATAGATTACAAGTCAGAGGGTTTATCTTCAGTTTTGTTTTCTTTATTTATTTATTTTACTTTAAGTGCATACTATATCTGGCATTTCTCCCCATGGTATCCGTCCCCACCCTCTCCTCCCTCCCCCACCCCCCATTGTCTCTCTCCTACCCCCACCAAATGTCCCCTGTGTGTGATGCTCCTCTCCCTGAGTCCATGTGTTCTCGTTGTTCAACATCCACCTATGAGTGAGAACATATGGTGCTTGGCTTTCTGTTCTTGGGTCAGTTTGCTGAGAATGATGGTTTCCAGATTCATCCAAGTCCCTACAAAGGACACGAATTCATCATTTTTATGGCTGCGTAGTATTCCATGGTGTATATGTACCACATTTTCTTTGTCCAGTCTATCATTGATGGGCATTTGGGTTGGTTCCAAGTCTTTGCTATTGTACACAGGGCTTCAGTGAACATACGTGTGCATATGTCTTTATAGTAGAACGATTTATAGTTCTTCGGTATATACCCAATAGTGGGATTGCTGGGTCAAATGGAATTTCTATTTCTAGATCCTTGAGAAATCACCACACTGTCTTCCACAATGGTTGAACTAATTTACACTCCCACCAACTGTGTAAGAGTGTTCCTATTTCTCCACATCCTCTCCAGCATCTGTTGTCTCCCGATTTTTTAATGATCACCGTCTAACTGGCGTGAGATGATATCTCAGTGTGGTTTTGATTTGCATTTCTCTAATGACCAGTGATGATGAGCATTTTTTCATATGTTTGTTGGCCTCATATATGTCCTCTTTTGAAAAGTGTCTGTTCATATCCTTTGCCCACTTTTGAATGGGGTTGTTTGTTTTTTTCTTGTATATCTGTTTTAGTTCTTTGTAGATTCTGGATATTAGCCCTTTTTCAGATGGGTAGATTGCAAAAAATTTTTTCCATTCTGTTGGTTGCTGATTCACTCTAATGATGGGTTTCTTTTGCTGTACAGAAGCTCTGGAGTTTAATTAGATCCCATTTGTCTATCCTGGCTTTATTGCCATTGCTTTTGGTGTTTTAGTCATGAAGTCCTTGCCTATGCTTACGTCCTACATGGTTTTGCCTACGTTTTCTTCTAGAATCTTCAGTTTTATCTGTCATTGCTCTCCCTCATTTTGCAGTTTGTTACTTGGGTTGAATAATACCTCTGTGAAATGTTTCACATTAGTCTTAATTAAAAAGTATTTATTTTTATAATAAATAACTTATAAAGACTCTCTCTCAATGAAAACATACTTTCCTTGCATGTTATCATACAAAATTATTTTGAATGACCCAATAATGTATCAACATTTTATACTTTTGATTTCACAGTATATTTGCTGTTACTTATTAGTAAAAAACCATCAGTCATAAATTTGAAGTCTGTGAAATTGGTTGATTTTACCTCATTTGAGTAAGCCTCAAATGAGGTAATGTGTAGGAATTAGAAGGAAGGAGGAAAGGAGTGTAATAACTAATTGGAGAAAAATGTGTTTGATAAAATAATCCTTGTCTGTATAAAACACTTTTCAATAATAACTGGTAGTATATTTCCCTAGAGGTAGCTCTTAATCTATTTTTCTTTTTGGAATAATTATGATGTTTATGAGGCTTAGATTTCTTTGTAATGCACATTAGATAGCATAGAAACACATATAGTATATAACCAATAAATATTTAGTGACTGCATGTACTTAGTGTATAACTTTATATGCCAAATTCTTCATACAAGTAAATTAATCTGTAAATTTTCTCCTCATCAGAAAATTGTGTTCATTGTCTACCATCATTTTGCCACTGTCAGAGTATATATTTTACATGGCATTTCCAAATTAAAGTTAATTATTCTCACCTATGGAACAGTGTACTTTGTATTTTAAAAAATTGTTTAGTTAAGGAAGAAACAATTTATTTAGTTAATACAAATATGTAAACTGATAGTTGCATTATAGTATAAGTTTAATACAAAAGACACAAAGGTTTTAGGTAATATGAAGAATGAAGTGATTGATTTCTCTAGGGCAGAAGTAAAGCAGAAAATTTTAAAATGTATTATAAAAGTAGCGATGCCCAAGTAGATCTTGAGAGTTAACAGAATTAATAAGGTTTGATAAGGCTGGAATTCCTGGAAGAAAATAAGCACATTACTAAATCCACTTTAATTGTTTAAACATTAACTCTTAAAACAAGACATGTTGAGGACCTGAATGTTCTAGTCATCTGTTTCCTCTGAGCATGTAAAGCAATCAACAGCCCATGATAGGTGCTCAAGAAATTGTCATTGCATAAGTGATTCAGTGGATGAAGGAAGAGGAACTAATATTTGACAGGTCCATCTCTTCCTCACTTGCTCTCAGCTGTATCCTGAGATTATAAAAGGATGTCTTATAAATAAGTCCATTGAAACTGAGCAAACTGGTAAATATTAACAATTTAATGGTGGGTTTTTAGCTGAGTCTTATAATCCAAGGCAAATATAATTTCCTCTCTTATACTCTCCAGTTCTTGTTATATGTACTCATGTTTTATAGACAACAAAAATAATCCTAATTTTATGCTTGGTGATCAATAATTTATAGTATTTTATAGAGATATTATTTATGTATTCTATGATAAGTAACTCAATGTAATATTTGTCTAAGTTTTAAGTTACCTAAAGATATTGAAAATTTTAAGTTGACAAACTATAAAACAGAATTGTTGTTGATATAAAAAGATTGAGATAATTATGATTCAACTTCTTTAAAATATATTTTTGTAATGTTAAACATTTATATAGGAATATGGTTTTATTTTATTAGTAACCTAGTATACAAACTTTCGGAAATTCAGATTAAATAGGCTTTTCATGAGGGATCAACCTACATCTTATAAAGATTAAATTACACACTTGTATATTAATTAACATTGATAATTTATACAAAATCATATAACTGGTTCTCTTCTTTACATCATTATTATTATTAAACCAGGGGTGATTTGGTATTTTATAGAAAATGGCTTTGGGGGATACCTTTTTTGGAGGTTATCATAATTCATGTTAGAAATTTGTCTCAAACACTGCATGTTCTCACTCATAGGTGGGTGTTGAACAATGCGAACACACGGACACAGGGAAGGGAGCATCACACACTGGGGTCTGTTGGGGGGAAATAGGGGAGGGACAGCAGGGGGTTGGGAGTTGGGGAGAGATAGCATGGGGAGAAATGCCAGATATAGGTGATGGGGAGGAAGGCAGCACATCACACTGCCATGTGTGTACCTATGCAACAATCTTGCATGTTCTTCACATGTACCCCAAAACCTAAAATGCAATAAAAAAAAGAAATTTGTCTAAAAAATTTCTATGTATTTGAGAATATTCAATTTATGGAAGCACTTTTTAAAATAAACAAATTAGAACAGTGATTCTTTAACTTAAGAGATGCTGCAGTTTAACATACTTTTATCCTCTGGAAATAGCAGTGAAGACCTTTCTCAATCTCAAATACAGTTGCATAATCACAAAGACAATTTATACCTGCATCTCTATCACCTTAGTCAAGGGTCAAAAGTGAACACGAAAACCCAAAAACTTCCTGACCCAGATATCAAGTAAGTGTTTTCCTTCCCAGTGGGTAGGAAACACATTTTCAGTTAATTTGAGATCTAAGCAAACAAACAAACAACAAGCAAACAAACCAGAATCTCACTCATTTTTAACCCAATAGTGAATAGAATTGCATTATTCATCTCAGAGATCACCAAATGGTCAGAACAGAAAACCAAAATCTTAGTCATTGCTGCCACTAATGGGGGACAATTTATGTTCCAGCAAGATCTAGAAATAAAAACCAAAACAGCAGCAACAAACCAACAATCCCTCCCCCCTCCCCCCATATGAACAGTAAGAGGAAAAAAGAACTGGAGAGTCAGAAAAATTAAAGTTCTGTTGATGCTTGAGATTCTCTCAGAACTAGAAAAGATGTGACTTTACTTAAAGAGCCCTGGATATGTCCTTCTCCAGTAATGCAATTTAGGTGGCTCTGTCAAGTGAATCAATAAAGCATAATTTTCAAAAAGTTAAAAAACAAGAATTTTATGTAAATATAAACTGAAAGCATGATGAAGATTGTATTCAATTATTAATTATGGTTCAAAGGAGAATTTTAAGGACACATACACACATAGGTACACACAATCAGGAATGCTGAAATGTATTTGCTAATAGATGCAAAGCTTCTTAAAACCCTTTAAATGTGATAAAATAAGACGTTTAGGTGTTATGTTTTCTACAGAGTAAAAGCAATTTTTTAACTAGATAGAACAAATTTGCATTGCTATAAGCAAAAATGATTTGCATTAGTGTCAGGTTTTTTCTTTTTTTTTCATGACCAAGTCTTCTTCTACAAAACTGCTACTAGTCTGGTCAATAGAAAGTCAGTCAAAGGAGCTATCAATATGGAATCAGACAATCACCAGAGAGTGTGCTAGTAATATCCAGCACTCTACAATAGGAAACAATCATTTTAATATTTCTGTATGCTCAGCCTCAAGATTTGTTTCCTCACATTTATTTGGCTGAGAACAAGCCTGCAGACATATAGTTTATGTGTGCTTCATCTGCTCACTTTCCCTTCACACTTGCACTTCTTGAACTTGGTAAAATAAATCATACTTTCATCCACCCATCAAAAATTTGCATTCCCTGAGGGAAAAAAATTTCTGTGGCATACACAAAAATATTAATTAGAAGTATTGATATTTAAGAATACTTCTTTAATGAGGATACTGTAAACTGTAAAAATGAGATAACACCTCTTATCTTTATAATAGATGCATTTTCATATCAATTTATTCTTTGTTAATAATACAATGAATACATGTGTTTAATTGTAGGCTAAAAATAGTTTCAATTTTAACTTAATACAGAAGAATATTTTAAACATTAAAGACTCATGACAACAACTTTTCAGAAATATTTAATCTTAATGCTATAGAAACTTATTTTGAAGTATAATAAAGTGATTGAATAAAATACTTTTAAGCATAAAATATATTTCCTTAGAGTAAAATCTTATAGAAGATATGGAACACCAATATAATTTAAGAAGAAAATGAAGCACATATAATTTATAACTGTTGAACTGTTGGACTGTATATTTTTTAAATGCATGATTGTGGGTGGCAAGCAGCTATTGTATTAATATTCTACACAGGATGTGTTTAAAGAAGAATGTAACACTTTTCCTTAAAATATGAACAGTAAAAGTATGCTAGAAGTTATATTTAGGCAATTTTTAGTTCAATGATAAAATATTTAACTTTTTATACCTTCAAATTATTTGTTCTGCAGCCTGTATTTAAATTTATGTTACTTCTCAAAGGCTTACTTTTAATTTCAGGTGCATTTCTCCCCCAAATTTTTACTCTTTATTTTTTAAGAGAAAGACCTATGAAAATATGAACAATGACCTCAAATAATTGATTTCAACTCATAAAAATAATAAAGAATAAGTAAAGGAGTAATACTAAGACAATTGCCACTGTTTAAAAACTGTGATAGATCATATGGTCACTTCAGTGGCATAAAGGGTAATTTCCAAAATCATAATTGAAGATTTGTTGACTAATGGAAGTTTTTCCTTCTAAGATGTACTTTTAGTCTTAATGCATAATATATAATCCAGCACGTTAATCTTTGTAGATGAAATGTCAATGAATACATATATGGGATTGTGTGTCTTAGGTAAGTCCAAGTAAATTATAAATTGGAGTAATCATAAACAGCAACTGCTTGGTTTGCAAATTGTATAGGAAAGATTTGCAGTTCTGATGATACTTCTAGGCTTATAACCACCTATTAACCCTCTTGTTTTCATGATCTTCAATTTATTACGTGGCTTGGAGAGTGTGTTTTGCGCGTATAGCTCTTTCTCTTTTCCTGTGGTGTTCTCAACCAACTCACCTAATTCAATTTATCTGCGCTTTCTCTGTAAAGCCTTGTTAGACCAATCCCACTGAAATCACTCGCATATTTTTATATCTGTAGCATTTTATGCCCCTTCTTTGGTGTTTGAAATCTTGTACACAGAGATTTTTCTCAATAAAAATTTGTTGAATTCACTAATACCTTATTAAATAAACCAGTCAATTAGATCTGATGCCAAAGGGCCAGAGTAGTGATTTGTTTTCTCTAGGAATTTTAGGGGAAAGAATGTGATCATGTCAAGCAGCTTCAACGTTTTAATTTAGGGCAGGCAAGCCTCAAAATTTGGGCTTGGCCCAGGACAGTTCTTGCCTTCACCCAGGAATGAATTTAAGGGCAAGCCGGTATTGTTAGACAGCAACTTTTATTGAAGTGGCAATGTACAGCAGCTGTGAGAGGTATTGCTCCTTACAGAGCAGGGCAACCCCATAGGCAGTGTGCCTAGAGGAACAGCTCAGAGGCAGTTTGGCTGTCATATTTATACCCACTTGTTATTATATGAAAATTAAGTGGTGGGTTATACAGAAATTTCTAGGACAGGAGTGGTAATTTCCAAGTCATCAGATCATTGTCATGTTCTTTAGGAAAGCAGTAACATCTGAGTGTTGTTCTGGCAAGGGTAAATGACGACGGCACACTGGTGGTCATGTCTTACAGAAAGCTACTAGTGCCCCATCCCTGTGTAGCTAGTCCTCAATTTCATCTAATGCCTGAACCCCCGTCTCTGCAGTTGAGTCCTGCCTCCTGAGTCAAGTCCCACCTCCTACCTCAAGTTGAATTTAAGTTGAAAAAATCTAATTTTGCAGAAATTTAGGCATATTCAAATGACACAAATGGCAATAATCATCAGTAATTTTCTGTTTTTATAAGGGAAAATATGATTCCATAAGATCAGCATTATTTTGGCATAATGGGAACTGTAGGAAAGGCACATGAACTCTGTAGTATTCATCACTGTATTCCTTGCTGTGTGTTTCAAATTCTCTTTGATGTGTGTACTTCTAAATTTTAGAAAAAGTTGTGAATTTTGAAAATCTTTTACAAATTGGAAAATATTTGTAGATCAAGTTAAACAGAAAGTCAATGAGATATAGTCACATCTGCAAACATTCTTTCTTACTTCACATATGTTTTCTTAGCTAAAAAGTACTCCTGTTTTTATATCATTTAGTTTTACAACCATTTTTCTAGTTGTAACAAAAATATATTCTGCAACAATGATATATGTGTTTATATTAAGAGAAAATAAAGACAATTTTATTTTGAAACACCAGTATAACATCTGTAAACATTATGTTTCCGTATACTTTAGAATAGGTACTCCTAATGGGAGATGATGTGGGGATAGAATGCAAAATATACCCTCCACTGGAAAGATTCTGTATGTGGATATATGAAGGTAATTTTCCAACATTTATGTCATATTGCTCCAAAATTCTTATTTTTTTCTTTTATTTTTATAATTTCAACTTTTATTTTAGATACAGAGGATACATGTGCAGATCTGTTACATGGGTATATTGTGTGACATTTGTTCAGTTGTAGATACAAATAGTTTTAATTTTAAGTGAGGTTTGGGGTATGATCCTGTCACCCAGGTGTTCAGATTAGTATCCAATAGGTAGTTTTTCACCCATGTCCTGACTACTTTTCTTCTGCCTCCAGTAGTGTCTATTATTTCCATCTTTATGACCATGTATATGCAATGTTTAGCTCTAAGTTATCAGTGAGAACGTACAGTATTTGGCTTTCTGTTCTTGTGCTAATTCACTGAGGATTATGGCCTTCAACTGCATGCAAGTTGCTGCAAAGGACATGATTTTGTTCTTTTTATGGCATCATAGTATTCAAAAGTGTATATGCACCACATTTTCTTTATCCAGTCCACTGTTGATTGGCATCTAGGTTGATTTTATGTCTTTGCTATTGTCAGTAGCACTGTGGTGAATGTATGAGTGTATGTGTCTTTTTGGTAGAATGATTTATTTTCTTTTGGATATATACCCAATAATGGGATGGTTTGGTTGAAAGGTAGTTCTGTTTTTAAGTTTTTTGAGTAATCTCCAAACTGCTTTCCACAGTGGCTGAAATATTAATAATTTACATTCTCACCAACAGTGTATAAGCATTCCCATTTCTCCTGAGCCTCACCAGTATCTGCTGTTTTTTGTCTTTTTAATAATCACCATTCTAACAGGTGTGAGACGGTATCTAATTGTGGTTTTGGTTTACATTTCTCTGATGATTAGTGGCAATGAACATTTTTTCATGTTCATTGTCTGCTTGTATGTCTTCTTTAGAGAAGTATCTGTTCATGTCCTTTGCCCACGTTTTAATGGAGTCATTTGTGTTTTGCTTGTTGATATCTTTATGTTCCTTATGGATTCTGGACTTCAGACCTTTGCTGATACAGTTTGTGATTTTTTTCCATTCTGTAGGTTGTCTGTTTACTCTGTTGGTAGGTTATTTTGCTGTGCCAAAGCTCTTCAATTAGGTTCTACTTTTATTGCAATTGCTTTTGGGGACTTGGCCAAAAATTATTTGCCAAGGTCAATGTCAAGAAGGGTATGTCTTATGTTTTCTAAGACATACAAAGCAGACACATAGATCAATGGAACAGAATAGAGAACCCAGAAATAAAATCACACACCTAAAACCATCTGATCTAAAAATAGAATTCACCATTTTTAGAAAGCACTTGAAGTAATGCTTCTAAACCCTAAAATTTCAAAGCAATAATTCCTTAATAAATGACACCACTTTTAAATACATTTATGACTATAGTTGTAAGTATGCATAATAAACATTCAATCTCAATAATATCTGAAAATGCAAGAACATAAAGATCTTCTACAATGAAAGACACGATAAGAGGGGGAAAGGTTCTTGCAACAGTTACAAAACCAGTTGGTGGTGACAAGAATGGAGGTACCCGGGTAGTTAAACTTTGCAAAATGCCTAGGTATTATCCTACTGAAGATGTGCCTTGAAAGCTGTTGAGCCATGGCAAAAAACCCTTCAGACAGCACCTGAGAAAACTGCGAGCCAGCATTACCCCCGGGACCATCTGGTAATCCTCACTGGATGCCACAGGGCAAGAGGGTGGTTTTCGTGAAGCAGCTGGCTAGTGGCTTGTTACTTGTGAAGGGACCTCTGGTCCTCAATCGAGTTCCTCTATGAAGAACACACCAGAAATTTGTCATTGCCACATCAACCAAAATTGATGTCAGCAATGTAAAAATCCCAAAACATCTTACTGATGCTCACTTCAAGAAGAAGAAGCTGTAGAAGCCCAGACACCAGGAAGGTGAAATATTCAACACAGAAAAACAGAAATATGAGATTACAGAGTAGCTCGAAATTGATCAGAAAGCTGTGGACTCACAAATTTTACCAAAAATCAAAGCTATTCCGCAACTCCAGGGCTACCTGCGATCTGTATTTGCCCTGACAAATGGAATTTACCCTCACAAATTGGTGTTCTAAATGTCTTAGGAATCTAATTAAATAACTGATTACAAAACAAAACTTATAATGCAAGACATAGAAAGATTCTCACTATCATATCCTTTCAGGAGAAATTTGTTTGTTGTCATAGCCTCAGAAATTTAGAATCACTATGATTTTTCAAAAATTTTATGAACCTCAAGATGTGTTTTTATATATCTTGTATTAAACATAATCAATTTTAAGGTTATTTATGTCAAATAATTTTAAAGGATCAGGAATGTGATAATGTTGGCAAATATTGGGCAAAATTCCCCTAAGTAACTTTTAAATAATCCAATCATAAATGTTACTCAAAGGGCGTTCCTTGGGAACCCTATTACCTTCAGATACAGTATGAACTAAAAGCTTTATTGTGATCAAATAAGTGTGAGAAATGATGCATTATATAGCACATCTCAGTGCAATGAATTACAACGCACAATAAAATGTCAAAGGTTCTGGAGAGGTCTTACACGTGCTCAACCTTCCCAAAACTGTTTAGCCTAACTAATATATAGAAATGTATCATGAGGAAATATAAATTTAGATGTACTTATTTTTCATGACTCATACAGTTGGTCTCTTTAGATTGGCAATAAACATACACTTTATTAAATTATACTACTTCCAAATTTTGAAAGCTATTTTTAATAATAGAGTCTCTACAAGTTTAACTACTTGTATCTAGGGAAATTTAGCCAACTTGCCTTTTTGTAAATAATTGTAAATAAAAATACATTTTATAAAATGTAAATAATCCCAAGGAGTATTATCAAGTATCAAAACAAAAAAGACAGGCAAAATCTTTTGTTTAATATATATATACATATATACATATATATATAATATAGATATATTATATATATATTTTATATATATATAATATATATGTGTGCATATATATTATATATATATAGTTGCATTTTAGGTTCTGGGGTACATGTAAAGAGCATGCAGGATTGTTGCATAGGTACATACATGGCAATGTGGTTTGCTGCCCCCATCCCCCATCACCTATATCTGGCATTTCTCTCCATATTATCCCTCCCCCAACTACCTAGCCCCCCATCCCTCCCCTAGTCCCCCCTGACAGACCTCAGTGTGTGATGCTCCCCTCCCTATGTCCATGTGCTCATTATTCAACACCTGCCTATGAGTAAGAACATGCGCTGCTTGATTTTCTGTTCTTGTGTCAGTTTGCTGAGAATGATGGTTTCCAGGTTCATCCATGTCCCTACAAAGGACACGAACTCATCATTTTTTATGGCTGCATAGTATTCCATGGTGTATATGTACCACATTTTCCTTGTCCAGTCTATCATCGATGGGCATTTGGGTAGGCTCCAAGTCTTTGCTATTGTAAATAGTGCTGCAGTGAACATACGTGTGCGTGTGTCCTTATGACAGAATGATTTATAATCCTTTGAGTATATACCCAGTAATGGGATTGCTGGGTCAAATGGAATTTCTATTTCTAGGTCCTTGTGGAATCGCCACACTGTCTTCCACAATGGTTGAACTAATTTACACTCCCACCAATAGTGTAAAACTGTTCCTATTTCTCCACATCCTCTCCAGCATCTGTTGTCTCTAGATTTTTTAATAATTGCCATTCTAACTGGCATGAGATGGTATCTCAATGTAATTTTGATTTGCCCTTCTCTAGTGACCAGTGATGATGAGCATTTTTTCATATGTTTGTTGGCCTCATATATGTCTTCTTTTGAAAAGTGTCTGTTCATATCCTTTGCCCACTTTTGAATGGGTTTGTTCGTTTGTTTCTTGTAAATCTGTTTTAGCTCTTTGTAGATTTTGGATATAAGTCCTTTGTCAGATGGGTAGATTGCAAAAATTTTTTCCCATTCTGTTGGTTGCTGGTTCACTCTGATTGTTTATTTTGCTGTGCAGAAGCCCTGGAGATTAATTAGATCACATTCGTTGATTTTGTCTTTTGTTGCCAGTGATTTTGGTGTTTTAGTCATGAAGCCCTTGCCTATGCCTATGTCCTGAATGGTTTTGCTTAGGTTTTCTTCTATGGTTTTTGTGGTTTTAGGTCTTATGTTTAAGTATTTAATCCATCTGGAGTTAATTTTAGTTTAAGGTGTCAGAAATGGGTCCAGTTTCTGCTTTCTGTACACTGCTAGCCATTTTTCCCCAACACCATTTATTAAACAAGGAATTCTTTCCCCATTGCTTGTTTTTGTCAGGTTTGTCAAAGATCAGATGGTTGTAGATGTGTGACACTACTTCTGAGACCTCTGTTCTTTTCCATTGTTATAGATTTCTGTTTTGGTACCAGTACCACGCTGTTTTGATTACCGTAGCCTTGTAGTATAGTTTGAAGTCAGGTAGCAGAATGCCTCCAGCTTTGTTCTTTTTGCTTAGAATTGATAAGGCTCTGCGGTTTCTCTTTTGGTTCCATATGAAGTTTAATGTGGGTTTTTCCAGTTCTGTGAAGAAGATCAATGGTAGCTTGATGGGGATAGCATTGAATCTATAAATTACTTTGGGCAGTATGGACATTTTCACAATATTGATTCTTCCTAACCATGGCATGGAACGTTTCTCCATCTGTTTGTGTCCGCTCTTATTTCATTGAGCAGTGGTTTGTAGTTCTCCTTGAAGAGATCCTTTACATCCTTTGTTAGTTGTATTCCTACATATTTTATTCTCTTTGTAGCAATTGTGAATGGCAGTTTGCTCTTGATTTGGCTCTCTTTAAGTCTGTTATTGGTGTATAGGTATGCTTGTGATTTTTTCATGTTGATTTTGTATCCTAAGATATTGCTGAAGTTGCTTATCAGTTTAAGGAGATTTTGGGCTGAGACGATGGGGTCTTCTAAATATACAATCATGTCATCTGCAAATAGAGACAATTTGACTTCCTCCTTTCCTAGTTGAATACTCTTTATTTCTTTTTCTTTCCTGATTGCTCTGGCTAGAAATTCCAATACTATATTGAATAGGAGTGGTGAGAGATGGCATCCTTGTCTAGTGCCAGATTTCAAAGGGAATGCTTCCAGGTTTTGCCCATTCAGTATGATATGGGCTGTGGGGTTGTCACAACTAACTTTTATTATTTTGAGATACATTCTGTCAATACCTAGTTTCTTGAGAGTTTTTCACATAAAGCGCTGTTGAATTTTGTCAAAGGCCTTCTCTGCATCTATTGAGATAATCGTGTGGTTTTTGTCTTTGGATCTGTTTATGTGGTGGATTACGTTTATAAACTTGTATATGTTGAACCAGCCTTGCATCCCCAGGATGAAGCCTACTTGATCATGATGGATAACCTTTTTGATGTGCTGTTGCAATCGGTTTGCCAGTATTTTACTGAAGATTTTTGCATCTATATTCATCATGGATATTGGGCTGACATTTTCTTTTTTGTTGAGTCTCTGCCGGGTTTTGGTATCAGGATGATTTTGGTCTCATAAAATAATTTGGGGGAGGATTCCCTCTTTTGGATTGTTTGGAATAGTTTCAGAAGGAGTGGTACCAGCTCCTCTTTGTATGTCTGGTAGAATTCGGCTGTGAACCCATCTGGACCTGGGCTTTTTTGGTTGGTAAGCTATTAATTGCTGCCTCAACCTCAGCCTTTGTTATTGGTCTATTCAGGGTTTCAACTTCTTCCTGGTTTAGGCTTGGGAGGGTATAAGTGTCCAGGAATTTATCCATTTCTCCCCGGTTTACTGGTTTATGTGCATAGATTTGTTTGTAGTAATTTGTGGTTTCTATTTCTGTGGTATCTGTGGTGATATCCCCTTTATCGGCTTTTATTGAATGTATTTGATTATTCTCTTTTCTTTTTTATTAATCTGGCTAGTGGTCTGTCTATTTTGTTGATCTTTTCAAAATGCCAGATCCTGGATTCATTGATTTTTTTAAGGGTTTTTGTGTCTCTATCTCCTTCAGTTCTGCTCTGATCTTAGTTATTTCTTGTCTTCTGCTAGCTTTTGAGCTTTTTTGATCTTCCTCCTCTAGCTCTTTCAATTTTGATGATAGGGTGTCGGTTTTAGATCTTTCCTTGCTTCTCATATGGGCATTTATTCCTATACATTTTCCTCTAGACAATGCTTTAATTATGTCCCAGAGATTCTGGTACGTTGTGTCTTCATTCTCATTGGTTTCGAAAAATATATTTATTTCTCCCTTCATTTCATTGTTTATCCAGTCAACATTTAGGATCCAGTTGTTCAGTTTCCTTGAAGTTGTGCAGTTCTGAGTTAGTTTCTTAATTCTGAGTTCTAACTTGATTGTACTGTGGTCTGAGAGACTATTTGTTATGATTTCTGTTCTTTTGCATTTGCTGAGGAGTGATTTACTTCCAGTTATGAGGTCAATTTTAGAGTAGGTGTGTTGTGGTGCTGAAAAGAATGTTTATTCTGTGGATTGGGGTGGAGAGTTCTGTAAATGTCTATTAGGTTTGCTCGGTTCAGGTCTGAGTTCAAGTCCTGGATATCCTTGTTAATTTTCTGTCTTATTGTTTTGTCTAATATTGACAGTGGAGTGTTAAAGTATACCCCTATTATTGTGTGGGAGTCTAAGTCTCTTTGTAGGTCATTAAGAACTTGCTATATGTGTCTGGGTGCTCCTGTATTGGATGCGTATATATTTAGGATCGTTAGATCTTCTTGTTGCATTGATTCTTTTACCATTATGTAATGTCCTTCTTTGTCTCTTTTGATCTTTGTTGGTTTAAAGTCTATTTTATCAGAGATGAGAATTGCAACTCCTGCTTTTTTTTTGCTCTCCATTTGCTTGGTAAATCTTCCCCCATCCCTTTATTTTGAGCCTTTGTGTATCTCTGCATGTGAGATGGGTTTCCTGGATACAGCACACAGACGGGTTTTGGCTTTTTATCCAGTTTGCCAGTCTATGTCTTTTAATTGGGGCATTTAGCCCATTTACATTTAGGGTTAATATTGTTATGTGTGAATTTGATCCTGCCATTTTGATGCTAGGTGGCTGTTTTGCCCGTTAGTTGATGCAGTTTCTTCATTGTGTTGATGGTCTTTACTGTTTGGTATGTTTTTGGAGTGGCTGGTACTGGTTGTTCCTTTCTATGTTTAGTGCCTCTTTCAGGAGCTCTTGTAAAGCAGGCCTGGTGGTGATGAAATCTCTGAGTTCTTGCTTGTTCGCAAAGGATTTTATTTTTCCTTCACTTATGAAGCTCAGTTTGGCTGGATATGAAATTCTGGGTTGGAAGTTCTTTTCTTTAAGGATGTTGAATATTGGCCCCCACTCTTCTGGCTTGTAGGGTTTCTGCTGAGAGATCTGCTGTGAGTCTGATGGGCTTCCCTTTGTGGGTAACCCGACCTTTCTCTCTGGCTGCCCTTAGCATTTTCTCCTTCATTTCAACCCTGGTGAATCTGACGATTATGTGCCTTGGGGTTGCTCTTCTTGAGGAATATCTTTGTGGTGTTCTTGTATTTCCTGGACTTGAATATTGGCCTGCCTTCCTATGTTGGGGAAGTTCTCCTGGATAATATCCTGAAGAGTATTTTCCAGCTTGGATTCATTCTCTCCTTCACATTCAGGTACACCTATCAAACGTAGATTAGGTCTTTTCACATAGTCCCATATTTCTTGGAGACTTTGTTCATTCCTTTTTACTCTTTTTTCTCTACTCTTTCCTTCTCGTTTTATTTCATTGAGTTGATCTTCGACCTCTGATATCCTTTCTTCTGCTTGGTCAATTCGGCTGTTGAAACTTGTGTATGCTTCGCAAAGTTCTTGTGTTGTGTTTTTCAGCTCCATCAATTCACTTACATTCCTCTCTAAGTTGGTTATTCTCATTAGCATTTCGTCAAATCTTTTTTCAAGGTTGTTAGTTTGTTTGCATTGGGTTAGAACATGTTCTTTTAGCTCACAGAAGTTTTCTTACTACCCACCTTCTGAAGCTTGATTCAGTCATTTCATCACACTCATTGTCCATCCAGCCTTGTTCCCTTGCTGGTGAGGAGTTGTGATCCCTTGTAGGAGGAGAGGCGTTCTGGTTTCGGGTGTTTACCTCCTTTTTGCGCTGGTTTCTTCCCATCTTTGTGGATTTATCTATGTGTGGTCTTTGTGGTTGGTGATTTTCAGATGGGGTCTCTCAGTGGACGTCCCGTTTGTTGATGATGACGTTATTTATTTCTGTTTCTTAGTTTTCCTTCTACCAGTCTGACCCCCTCTGCTGTAGGGCTGCTGAGGTCCACTCCCGGCCCTGCTTGCCTGGGGGATCACCTGCAGCAGCTGCAGAACAGTAACGGTTGCTGCCATTCTCTTCTTCTGGTATCTTTGTCCCAGAAGAATACTCGCCAGATGTCCGTCTGAGCACTCCTTTGTGAGGTGACTCGTTGGATATACGGGGATCAGGGAGCTGCTTGAGGAGACAGAGTTTCCTTTATAGGAGCTCAAGTGCTGAGCTGTGAGCTCCGTTGTTCATTCAGAGTTGCTGGGCAGGTACGTTTAAGTCTGCTGCAGCAGAACTCATAAACCCCTTTTTTCCCCCAGGTGCTCTGTCCCGGGGGAGTTAGGGCTTTATTTATGAGTTTCCCTGGTGCTGCTGCCTTTTTCTCAGGGCTGCCTTGCCCAGCGATGAGGCAGCCTAGTCACTGTTTGCCTACAGAGGCTTTGCTGAGCTGCTGTGGGCTCCACCCAGCTGCCGTATGAACTTCCCTGCAGTCCTGTTTATACCGGTGTAGTGAGAACTGCCTCAGCAATGGCAAACTACCTCTGTAGCGGCAGACTGCCTCAGTAATGGCGGACGCCCCTCCCCCCACAGAGCTGGGCCGTCCCGGGCTCAGCTGTGCTTGCTGTGAAACTCTGGATCCAGAGCGTTTCCGATGGCTGTTTTTTGTGGGGGGTGGGACCAGCCGAGCCTGATCACCTGGCTCCCTGCCTCAGAGTCTCCCAGGTGTTCCAGCCACCTGTTGAAAAGGCGCCGGGATCTGTGTGATTTCCCGTGCGGCGACCCACTGCGCCGGCTGAAACCGCGGGCGCGGAGATTCGTGGCGTTTTTTTTGCCCGGGAAATCTCCCGGCCTGGCTGCCTGTTTCAGTCCCCTTTTTTAATCAGATGAATGGGCGGCTCTGCCTTCCCGGAGCTCCAATTGCCAGCTAAAACGGCACCCGGACCCACGTATTTTGTATGGGGAACCGCTGCGCCGGGACACCGCCCAAAACAGCAGCGCCGGCGAAAACAGTCGCGCCGGCAAAAACTGCTGCGCCGGCCAAACCAGCCGCGCTGGCGACCCATGGGGCTCCTCCCCCTGGGAATCTCCTGGTCTGTGGGCAATAAAAATCTGTCTGGCAATGCGGCGTCCACTCACCCTCCGCGCTTTCACTGGGGAGCTGCAATCCTCAGCTGCTCCTAATCGGCCATCTTGGATCCACCGGTTTTGACTTTTTATCCAATTTGCCAGTCTGGGTCTTTTGATTGGGGCATTTAGCCCATTTACATTTAAGGTTAATATTGTTATATGTTAATTTGATGCTGCCATTTTGATGCTAGCTGGTTGTTTTGCCCATTAGTGGATGCAGTTTCTTCATTGTGTCAATGCTCTTTACCATTTGGTACATTTATGGAGTGGCTGGTACTGGTTGCTCCTTTGTATGTTTAGTGCTTCTTTCAGGAGCTCTTGTAAAGCAGGCCTGGTGGTGATGAAATCTCTGAGTAATTGCTTGTTCATAAAGGATTTTATTTCTCCTTCACTTCTGAAGCTTAGTTTGGCTGGATATGAAATTCTAGGTTGAAAGTTCTTTTATTTAAGCATGTTGAATATTGGTCTTCACTCTCTTCTGGCTTGTAGGGTTTCTGCTGAGAGATCTGTGTGAGTCTGATGGGCTTCCCTTTGTGGGTAACCCGATCTTTCTCTCTGGCTGCCCTTAGCAGCTTTTTCCTTCATTTTGACCCTGGTGAATCTGACAATTATGTACCTTGGGGTTGCTCTTCTTGAGTAGTATCTTTGTGATGTTCTCTGTATTTACTGGACTTGAATGTTGGCCTGCCTTGCTAGGTTGGGGAAGTTCTCCTGGATAATGTCCTGAAGAGTGTTCCCCGCTTGGATTCATTCCCTCAGTCACATTCAGGTACACCTATCAAACGTAGATTAGGTCTTTTTACATAATCCCATATTTCTTGGAGGCTTTGTTCATTTCTTTTTACTCTTTTGTCTCTAATCTTGCCTTCTCAGTTCATTTCCTTGAATTGATCTTCGATCTCTGATATCCTTTCTTCTCCTTGGTCAATTCCACTATTGAAACTTTTGTATGCTTCACGAAGTTCTTATGTTGTGTTTTTCAGCTCCATCACTTCATTTATATTCCTCTCTATGCGTTTATTCTCATTAGCATTTCATCAAAACTTTCTTCAAGGTTCTTAGCTTCTTTGCCTTGGGTTAGAACGTGATCTTATAGCTCAGAGAAGTTTGCTTATTACTCACCTTCTGAAGCCTGTTTCTGTCAATTCATCAGACTCATTCTCCCTCCAGCCTTGTCCCCCTGCTGCTGAGGAGTTGTGATCCCTTGGAGGAGAGGCGTTCAGATTTTGGATATTTTCATCCTTTTTTGCACTGGTTTCTTCCCATCTTTGTGGATTTATCTACCTGTGGTCTTTGGGGTTAGTGACTTTCAGATGGGGTCTCTGAGTGGACGTCCTTTTTGTTGCTGATGAAGTTGTTTCTTTCTGTTTCTTAGTTTTCCTTCTAACAGTCAGGCCCCCCTGCTGCAGGACTGCTGGAGGTCCAGTCCAGACGCTGCTTGACTGGGGATCACCTGCAGCGGCCTCTGCGTTTTCACTGGGAACTGCAATCCAGAGCTTTTCCTATTCAGCCATCTTGGATCATATCTTACTTTATTTTTAAATAAAATTTTTCTGCGTGTGCTACATATGCCAGAAAATGTGCTAGATTATATGGAAATTGATCAATAATAGATATATACATCCTCCTCCTTGAGGTTATGATATCATAGAGAAGATAAATATTAAGATATTATTAGGCATATGTTGAATGCTAGCCAAAAAGGTGGAGGGTGGTATAGAAACTGCGTTAGTCAAAGTCCTACAGAAAAACAGAACACACGCACATACACACATAGAGAAATTTAATTTAAAGGTTTGGCTCACACAATTATAGGGACTTTGCAAAGTTTCAATCTGTTGGTAAGCCAGCAAGCTGGCAACTCAGGCAGGGGAATGCTACAGTATTGAGGAAGAATTTCTTTTCTGAGAAATCTTAGTTTTTGCTCTCAATTCCTTTCAACTGATTAGATGAGTCTCATCTACATCATTGAGGAAAATCCCCCTTTACTTAAAGTCAATTGATTGAAGACGTTAGCTACATATACAAAATACCTTTAAGCTACACCTAGATTAACATTTGATTAAATAACTGGGTACTAACCTAGAAAGGTCAATACATGAAACTAACCATCATAGCAATATAGAAAAGGGCGTATATGAAACAGTTAATCAGTCAAACTGGGAAGCTTAAGGTAGCTTTTATTTGAAAGTTGAATTGAATTTAACTGAGAGATTGGAAACAAAAGATAGAGTTAGCTAAGTAAAAATTAAATTTAAATTATAAGGTAAGGTTGGATCCAGAAGAAACAAAATCTTATGTAGAAATATTCAAACATGAAAAGAACAGTGCTGATTATTTTGTTTCTTTCTTTTATATAGGAAGTACAAAAAAGGAAGGAGTCAAGGATGATTCTTTGGTTCCATGGAGTGAGTTATAGAACCATAAAAAAAATAGTAGAGAAAAATCATAATTTCAGTTTTGGATCTGTTAACTTTGAAATGCATATGAGCACTCCACACAGAGATATCTAGTAAGAATATTATGAGACTAGAGAGATTAGGTTTGATGTTGCTAACTCAAGAAATCTAAATCTTGAGAATAGATCAAATCACCTAGGGAAGTATAAGGTGAAGAGACAGGTGGTTAGTCAGCGACCTGTGGCACTTAATTGACCAAGATTTCATAGGAAAATAATCCAAAAAAGGAGATTGAGAAAATAAGCCATAAAAGGAGATTGAACATAGATAATGTGGAGTGTGATCTCAGGGAAACCAAGAAAAGGTTTGTTCTAAGAAAAATGTTGTGATCAACAATGTTAAGTCCTGCAGAGATGTCAAGCAAGACAAAGATAAAGAGGAATCCATTGGTCTTTCTGACATGGAATACATTGAAGAAGCCCAATTTGAGGGAAGTAAGGAAAAACTGGAGTTGAGGAAATAGAACTAGCATGTGTGGAAATATAATTTGACTAAATGCCTAAGAGTAGAAAAAGACCAAGAGTGCCAATAATGAAGGTCAAGGTGGACCAGTGGAGTCAGGTAGTTTTTAGACCATTTATTTGTAAACAATTATTTTATCTATGTATGTATGTGTGTGTGTGTGTGTGTGTGTGTGTGTGTGTGTGTATCTATCTATCTGTCTGTCTATCTATCTATCTATCTATTCATTCATCCGTCATCTATTTAATCTATTTTTCTTTTGGCTTAAATTATGAATGACCAAGGAGAGAAGAGATTCAAAAACTATAAACACAGGGAATAATTGATAGCATAACATCCCTGAAAAAATTGAAATGTATGATATACAAAACAAAAAACATTTAGTTTCGGATGGAGGGTAGGGGGTAGAGTGGTCTGTCATTATATTGGAAGGAGAGGAGAAAAAGGAGGTCAAAGTGAATGGAAAGGTAGCAAGATCTGACATTTCAGGAAAATGGAAAGTGTTTAAAGATCTACAGTGAGAAATTGGAGATGAACTCATTGGGTAATAGTAAAATTATAGGGCAGTTTTGAACACTCAGTGGAAATTGGAGACCACTGAGGAAATTTATCTTCTGTTATGTAATATATTTTTCTCAGTGGAATTGAGTAGCTTAAATATAGTCATGTAATAAATGGCTATATTTTTCCAGATTGTTTAGATGAGTGTGACGAAAGGATAACATAGCCCAGGAATTTAGGCTACTGGAAAAAGAGAGCAGTTAAAAAGTATTCTATGCATCTGGGTGTGGTGGCACATGCCTATAAACCCAACACTTTGAGGGGCTGAGGAGGGAAGATCTCTTCAGCCTAGGAGTTCGAGACCAACCTGGGCAACATGGAGAAATCCTGTCTCTATAAAAATATTAGCCAGGCATGGTAATGCACTTGCAGTCACAGCTACTTGGGAGGCTGAGGCAGGAGGATTGCTTGAGCCCAGGAGTTTGAGGCTGCCGTGAGCTATGATCATGCCACTGCACTCCAATCTATGTGAGAAAGAGACACCCTGTCTCTTAAAAAAGAAAAGGATCTGTGAAATCTGGATTTAGAATAGAGGTAAGTGACATTAGAAAATAGAGGAGGCATACAGTAGAAAAAAGAAGTCTGGTGGACAGAAATTTCATTGTTTGGAAAAAAAAAACTATAGTGGTATAAACCAAATAGATGAGTAAGAGGGCAGAATTTGTAGTTGTGCAGTGGAATGACTTATTAAAGAGTGATGGTTTCCATGGACTAGCGGAGGACATTTTTGCAGAAGACAAAGAAGCTAAGCCTTGAACCAGCTGTCCATGTGTATATAAAATTGTCACAGTATCATATCAAAAATTGCAGTGGAAAACATGATAGAACAGGTACCAATGACTTATATGAGTGAGGAAGTAGCCAGGCAAGTAGGCAGTGACAGAAATGAAGTGACAGAGGAATTTATAAAGCCATATGGTGTGAACTAAATAGGAGAGAGATTTTTTTTTTCTTTTTATAAGAGAGGGTATAATATAAAATAAAAGAATTGAGTGTATACCTATTTATTAGTGTTCATGTTATATGGGTGAGATTGAGTCCTCTGTGAGGCAGATGCCAAGATGGAATTAGAAGTGCCAAGATTTATTGGGAACTATCTGTGAGGGATAAAGAAGAAGGGGAGGAAGCAGAAGTAGGCAAAGAATGCCTTCAGACAGCAATTCAGCCCTGACGTGTGAAAGGAGATAAGGAAGGAAAGAGATTTGATAGAAAACTCTTTAGACTACTCTGGCATTCTGCAAAAGCCTCAGACAGACCAATGTGGAGTCGCCAGGCAAATGTTACTACTTGGAAAAATCCCACATCAGACAGGCATGGCCCAGATTTAGAGACCACCATATTTAATCATTGACTGTGAGCACAGCATAGGATGTGTGGCTTTGGAGTAAAAGCCATTGTGGACCCCAAGGTGCTGGAGGCTGTCAGCCAATTCTGCTTCCATGGAGGATTTTCTTGAAGGGAGAATTTAGTGGATGATATCTAGAACCTGAATGCTTCATCCTCTCAGGTATCCCACCTCTTCCACACAGTCCTTTAAGCCTTTTCTCATGGCACTTATTTCATTTGGTTTGTTTTGCTTTCTTTCCTAGAAATACTCTATTTAGAAAATGACACCTACTAAATAAAGCTTTTCAAGAAACTTTCCTGGAGGTGGACTATATGACAAACATACTTGAAAAGGACCAAACAAAGTCATTCTTGTGAGTTAGATGCAGCAGTTTATATGCTTACTTGTTGAAGAAAGAAAGTGATTTAAATTCTAATCTGGATGTAAAAATCTTAAAATAAAATCATGATAGTTACATTCCTGCCTCATAGGAAGTTTCTTTCTGAGCCCCACATAATTTTATTGTCAGAGACTAAGTCCATAAGCCTGGCTACCAGGTGGCTTCTGATCTTCAAGCAGAGTATGGCTTGGATGTCACTGTGTTATGGATCAGATCTGGTGGGTTAAAAGTCTGTGTATCACAGACGTTTCAAGATTAAATGCAGGGGGAGGGGTCTCTTCATCAGGGAACTGACAGTTGTTATATGCACTTGATTATACATTTCCATATCTAATTATAAAGAGTTTAAGAATAGTATATCCACATCTCTGCCATGTATGATCTGGAACTTTAAAAATGACATCTGTTATGAAATAACTAAATATAGTAATATCATGGCTATTGAGTTGTCCTTTTCTTGACTGTCAGACAGTAACCTCATCATATCATTTAATTCTGATTGGCAGCTGTTGGGTACTATTCATCTTACTTTTTTCCCCTTGAACATTACTCATTTTATAATCATTATATCTTCAATACTGATGTCATACATTGGAAGCAAGCTGGCAGTTTCTGACAGAAAGAAGTTAGAATATAAAAGCCAATTCCCCCGTATGTTTTTTTCTGGTAGAATTGCTGATATACCTACAATCATAGAAATATTATGAAAAAGTAGTTGAATTAAACAATGTCAGTGGCTTAAAAATAATAATCAGCTCACTTTTATTAAAGCTATGTACATAATATTTAGAATTATTTGCTAATGATCAGTTTTCTATTTAATAGAAAAGCTGTATTTATTTACTAGTGATAAATAAATGACAGTTATTTTGCAGAATTAACTGCTGCCTTTAAATCTCTCCTCTGCCCCAGTTTCTAATACTACTTAAGGGCAGAAATATGGGTATTTCTCAACTGCTATTTTGTTCCTATCTCCGTATATTATATTAATCATGAGCCACAATACCCCACTTTCCATGGTCAGTTTTGAATAGCATATCTTATTGGCAACCAATTAGTATATCCAGTTGTCATATAAATAGTTTTTTGCCTAGTGAAAAACAAAGAGGAACAAGTCGGTTTTATGCTACCAAATTCAGTTAGTATGATAGCAAACAAAGGATAAGCGTCAGTAAGAACGTTTTAGGATTGAAAGATTGTTGGAAAAATAGGAAGTAGTAGTGAGAGAGTGGACTACAGGAAACTGATTATGAAAGAGCTGAAGTTTTTAGTCATGGCAATGCTTAGGCTATGATCTGGTAACATGAGATTTTTTAAATACATACTTTAAGTTCTGGGGTACATGTGCAGATCTTGCAGCATTGTTGCATAGCTACACACATGCCATGGTGGTTTGCTGCATCTATCCCCCCGTCACCTACAATAGGTATTTATCCTAATGTTATCCCTCTCCAATCCCCCCCACCCCCTGCTATCCCTCCCGTAACCTCACCAACCCTAACAGACCCCAGTGTGTGATGTTCCCCTCCTGTGTCCATGTGTTCTCGTTGTTCAACACCCACTTATGAGTGAGAACATGTGATATTTGGTTTTCTGTTCTTGTGATAGTTTGCAGAGAATGATGGTTTCCAGATTCATGTATGTCCCTGCAAAGGACATGAACTCATCCTTTTTTATGGCTGCATAGTATTCCATAGTGTATATGTGCCACACTTTCCATATCCAGTGTATCATTGGTGGGCATTTGGGTTGGTTCCAAGTCTTTGCTATTGTAAACAGTGCCACAATTAACATACATGTGCATGTGTCTTTATAGTAGAACGATTTATAGTTCTTTGGGTATATACCCAATAGTGGGATTGCTGGGTCAAATGGAATTTCTATTTCTTGGTCCTTGAGAAATGCGCCACACTGTCTTCCACAATGGTTGAACTAATTTATATTCCCACCAACTGTGTAAGAGTGTTCCTATTTCTCCACATCCTCTCCAGCATCTGTTGTCTCCTGATTTTTTAATGATCGCCATTCTAACTGGGGCAAGATGACCTCTCAGTGTGGTTTTGATTTAACCAGTGATGATGAGCATTTTTTCATATGTTTGTTGGCCTCATATATGTCTTCTTTTGAAAAGTGTCTGTTCTTATCCTTTGCTCCCTTTTGAATGGGTTTGCTTGTCTTTTTCTTGTAAATTTGTTTTAGTTTTTTGTAGATTCTCAATATTAGCCCTTTGTCAGATGGGTAGCTTACAAAAAATTTTTCCTATTCTGTTGGTTGCTGGTTCATGCTAGTGATTGTTTCTTTTGCTGAGCAGAAGCTCTGGAGTTTAATTAGATCCCATATGTCTATTTTGGCTTTTGTTGCTATTGCTTTTGGTGTTTTAGTCATGAAGTCCTTGCCTATGCCTATGTCCTCAATTGTATTGCCTACGTTTTCTTCTAGGGTTTTTATGGTGTTAGGTCTTATTTTTAAATCTTTAATCCATCTTGAGTTTAATTTTGTATAAGGTGTAAGGAAGGGGTCCAGTTTCAGCTTTATGCACTTGACTAGCCAGTTTCCCAACACCATTTATTAAACAGGAAATCCTTTCCCCATTGCTTGTTTTTGTCAGTTTGTCAAAGATCAGATGGTTGTAGATGTGTGGCATTACTTCCGAGGCCTCTGTTCTTTTCCATTGTTGTAGATCTCTGTTTTGGTACCAGTACTATGCTGTTTTGATTACTGTAGCCTTGTAGTATAGTTTGAAGTCAGGTAGTGTGATGCCTCCAGCTTTGTTCTTTTTGCTTAGGACTGTCTTGGCTACGCAGGCTCTTTTTGGTTCCATTTGAAGTTTAAGGTGATTTTCTCCAGTTCTGTGAAGAAGGTCGGTGGTAGCTTGATGGGGATAGCCTTGAATCTATAAATTACTTTGGGCAGTATGGCCATTTTCACATATTGATTTTTCCTAACCATGAGCATGGAGTATTTTTCCATAAATTTGTGTCCTCTCTTAGTTCCTTGAGCAGTAGTTTGTAGTTCTCCTTGAAGAGGTCTTTCACATCCCTTGTTAGTTGTATTCCTAGGTATTTTATTCTTCTTGTAGCCATTGTGAATGGAAGTTTGTTCCTGATTTGGCTTTCTGTTTGAATGTTTTTGTTGCATAGGAATGATTGTGATTTTTCACATTCATTTTGTGTCCTGAGACTTTGCTGAAGTTGCTTATCATCTTAAGGAGATTTTGAGATTTTAAAGCATGTTAGAGTTTAGAGATGAATACAGAAAAATGGTGTGAAAAGGACAATGACAGAAAGAGAGTCAGTATTCCATGATGTTGGAATAAATAACTACCACTACTAAGAATGGTGGAGGAAGCACCATCGTCAGAAACTATCTGTTAAATGTGGAAGGTGAGCAGAATGTTCACATAAGAGACTGAGCATGGAAGGACATTTGCTGAATGCCAGAGTGCACCCTGGAAAACTTGTGAGTGTTGGAGTATAAGCAGAGGTGGGTACAAAGAAATGGCTCTGTCTCAATCCCTCTTGATGGAGGTGAGGTTGTACAGGGTTCACTTTCGATTGCTGTGGGAGGAATGTACTTATACCCCATGCAAGAACTCTTAGTGGTCTATTGGTGAAGCTGGTTCTTCTAGCATGCACTCCCCCCTTCACCTTGGTGATAGAGGGACACAAAAAGTGTAAGTTGTCCACGTTAGACATCCTCTATATGTTAATTCTATGAATATTTTACCTTCTCTTTATTTACTCATCGATACTCATTGACTTGCTACTAAGCATCAGGTGCAGTAGTGAGCGCTTAGTCTCTGCCCTCCTGCTGCAGCCAAGAGTATGATATGGGAAAGAAACAGAGCCAGTTACTTCACAAAGGATGACCAATTAAAGCTGGGGTGATTTCCGTGGAGGAAAAGTGGGTTTGGCAGGAAAGCATGTAACTGGAGGCCTAGACTTGTTTCAGTTGTCAGAGGGGCTTCTTTGAAGAAGTGACATTTAACATTTTTTGAAAGGATACTGGTGAGGGGGTGGGGAAACATGTCAGGCAGAAGGAAATGAATGGATAAGGAACTGAGGCATGCATTCTACATAATGCTCTTCCACTCCCTATTGTGTCCTATACCCTCCCAATACACAGAGCTTCTGAGGCTGTTGAAAGAGCAAACACTTTTTGAAATATTTAAAGAGAATTTGAAAAGTACAAATGATTCTTTCCGGTAGGATGAAGAAACAATGTTTTACCATTTTACTTTTCCAACTGCTTTTCTTGAGTCTGAGAGAAAGGGGAGAGATCTTTTTGAGGGAAGTAATATTTTAGAGATCCCTCAGTAGAATTAAGTAATTTGTGTTAGTGTCAGAAGAATTTGAAAAGCAGGGGAGGGAATGTAAGAGCAGTAGTATGGCTTTTTAAAACCTTTGCTCTTGTTTTATAATAGATTTGTACATCCAACAGTCTTTAAACTGTTAATAAATCAATAATATTTCCTATTTCATTACTATGTGCCACTAAAGTATGCATGTTGCTTGGCTCGGAACTTTTTAAGGATATGTGTATACTTGTTTAACATTAGGATTTCTAGATTTGCCTCATTTGTATTTCTAAGTATCTAATAAGATATTGCAAGTTTCTACTACAACTTAATCATGGATATATGAAACAGTTACAATGCCATGTGGAGTCATTTAAAACATTTGTATTAGTTATAATAAAATAAACAGCACAAATAATAAAAATTATATTTCTTAAAAGTATAAGTACTGAAGTAACACATTAACCATTACCCTCTTATTTTTTCCTTTTCTTTTTTAAAAAAAATTGAGAACAGGCAACTTGAATTAGTTTCTGGTCAGTCAACTATCTTTTTGTTTTCTTGGATCCCTACTTGGGCAGCTTTTTGTAAGGCACAGTCCCAGGCAACAGAATTTCACCTATTTTATTATATGAAATGGTGATCCAAGTTCCTTTTTGCCACCTTTCCTTGATTTTCTTATTTGAGCAAATGGAATACAGAAGCACATGGTTAGGCAAAATGAGAAAGAAAATCAAAAGTAGAATAGTTAGATGGATGCATAGCTGTTTAGATAGATGGCAGGCAAAATATACAGAAAATATAAAAACAAGCGGTTTTTGAACATTTAGTCCTTGCCAGGGACTATATTTTCACATTTGCTATTTCAAACCAAATATAAAGAACACAATGATACTAGAATCTTACAATTTGTGGTGGAGCTAGGGAAATCTGCTTATATTAATTTGTCATAAAACTTAGCAAAGTGGATGTTCCTTTTAATCCTTAGCTTTCGTGGTTGCAGATATCTTGAGTATAGTCTCTTCCTTTCAGAAGGCAAATACTGTAATTTTCATGTCCATCCCCCATGTCTTTCTCTAATTACTTTATTACCTGAATGGTCTCTTCAGAAATGTAATTTTCTGGTAAAAATAAAATTGCATGGAGTTAAGTGACAACTCTGTACTGTTTGCATATATGGTCGCTCTACCATGCATGTATGGTAGTTAAGTTGCTCAGTTTTAATTTGGGGCAGTAGACTGAATGATCAGCCATTTAAGAAGCTAAAGAGTAGCTTATCTTATTCAGTTTTATGTGAATCGTGTGTGTAATTTAAAAGGCAGAAATAGGGAAAGCCTTTCTGGTCCTGGGTAGTGAAGCTTAAAAGAATAAGAAGAGAAAAACTGAATTAAAAAGACCACATCTATTTCCTCAGAATTAACTGTTACTATCACCTTTTTTTGGTGTGTACAAGAATTCAGAATTTCTTCAGTGCCACAACTGAGACAAAAGGTGCCTGGATTAGACAAAAGGGTAGACTACAGCAAAATATTTCAACAGATCCAAATGGCACCACTTACATAAACCCTCAGGTGCCCGTTACCTTACGGGATGAATGACATCTCATTTGTAACAAGTAAGAACTTAGAGACAGCATGGAAATCCAACCAGAAGCCCCTCGCTTTACTTCCACAAAGGTAAATCTGCTTCTTTCTATACTCAGATTCTAGATTTGGAAAAAGGAGGAACGGGGGAAGTTCCCTTAGAGGGGGAAAATCACACCTAAAAGATGGAATCCACATGTTCATTTTTCCTAATTTTCACCTGCTACAAATCAAGTAATGTCTTCATTTTAGCAAAACTATCAATTTTGACAATAAATGGCCACCTGGATATCACGGAGCTTGAACTTTCAATCTATTTAATATATGCAATAAACTGACAGTTTTAAATTGGAAGATAATAAACTTAGCATGTCTACTCTGCAAAACTTGGCCTTTTATTGGTTTTCTATCCCTACTCTCAAATTCCCTATATTCCCCATTATCATTGGAAATAAAAAATTCCAGAGCAAAATGAAGTTAATTAGAGAAAATGATGGTTGTTTTTGCATGTTATTTTAAGAGTTTACTTCTTAATTCTGCTGTATCAATCTTGGGTAGACATGTCTGTGTGTAATGCAAGGAGAGTATTGCCAAAATGTCTCTAATCACTGTTTTTTAATTCACATTGGTGAATGTCACCATCTTTTAGGGCATCCACCAAAAGTTTAGTGTAACTCTAAACCTAGAGTTTTTTTCTATTTTATAAATCCAGTAGTAAGTATCCTGGTGTTTTATTGAATTTCTAATGTTGAATGACCCACTGGCCTATATCATTATCTAGGATAGTGAATATATAACTTAATGATAAAAATGTTTTGTTTAATGGAATATTTACTTGTAATTCCTCTTATATTTCATAAAGGTATGTACAAAACAGAAACTTTAACTTTTCTCACCTGAAATATCTACAATTTCCTGTCAATCTCAAAGAAAATGCAGTATGTTTGAATAAGGTTGTCCTAGGAATGTACTGTATCTATGTATTTATAATTTTTTAACCTAGGTCTGTTGACTTTTTGGACACCTTAGACTTCAAATTCTTAAAATTCATATCCTGGTCTTTATTTTTGGGAAATAAATTTGAGAATCACCATATATTTTTTGAAAATTTGGAAAATATGTTTGCTTATAGCAAAGGTAGGAAAATAGATGCTTATAGCATAAACATCATTGCCACTTATTTTGAAAAAAAAAGCGAATTAAATAATTTCACAGACAGAGCAAAGCCAGGCTTTCAATGAAACTTATATGCTCTACATATACTACAGCTACATGAAAGTAACCAGTAATAAGTTAGTTTTAATATTCACATGTCAAATGGGTAAAATTACTAAATACTCTCAAAATATTCACTTATTAAATTATGAATTACCTGATAGGTGCTTATTTAATGGAAAAGACCAACACTTTGAACCTAGAGCTTTGGCCATGTTCAATTTTAAATGATAACCTGGGATTCTAAACTGGACTGTTTTAACATCCCCCAGTAGAAAGGTCATTGAGAAATGTAGGATATGAGATTTTTTTTCAGTCATCCTAAGGAATTCTTAACCAGCTTGCTTGTGTATAAAATAGTTCCTGACAAAGAATTATTCCACAAAAAATTTTATCTTTATTAACATCCCCCTTTGACTAGAACTTAATTAAGTTTATTTATACTTGTTGGGCACCACTGAACATCTAAGGTTCCTTTCAGTTCTGAAATATTCCCCAGCAGTTACTTAAAAAGAATTGAACTAAAACAGTTAATCTAGTAGAATCAGATATATTTGTGGTTTATACATATGGGAATACACATTAAAACACACACACACACACACACACACACACACACACACACACACACCCCCCCCTTCAACTTCAACAGCATCTTCTATGTAAAGGAAGTCAGTAAAAGGCTACTCTTTTTCAGAATCAATCAAAAGAGAATTAGTCATGCAAGTAAAAATGGTCTTTTCATAACATTTTTTCAGGAAGATGATCCTTATATCAGACCCCAATAATGAAATTAAACTACATTTTAGCACAGCAATTGCAAAACATCTTTTTTTTTCTTTAAAGAAGCAATGTACTCTTTTTCAAATAAAATAATACATAGCCTATGTATACAATGAATATAAGCTGAGTTCTTCAGTGCCCCACGATCTCCTCCTTCTTCCTCTCTGGTGGGAACTCCAGAGACTTCTCTGTTAAACCCAAGGCTTCACAGAACACAGTGGAAAATTTATTGCTCTAAATTAGACATAACTAAACTCAGTGAATAGTCAGATAATAAGCAAGTGAAGTAGATTGTGCCAGTCATGGAAAATCAGTAGTGGTAGAATTTAAGTAAATTTAAGACTTTATACCATTCCCTCAAACATTAAAATTCAATGGAAAAAAAATGTAGGCCAAAGAAAACACTTCTATAAATTATATTTTGTCCTTGAAGGGTATTTTTATATTGTATTCTAGGCTAGATGCTGTTACATCATTAAAGAAACTGTTTATTTTTTCTAACTAGAACATTTATCCCAGAAGCCATCATGCACCTCAATACTAGGTCTTAAAACATGATAAAATTCCACCTCCTTTTATCAACCTAGAGAAATAATTTCTTATCTTCCCTGGTTACATTCTGGCTTTTGGCATCCTTCTTGAATGTAGGGCATAAAGTCTCCCATTGATTTGAAGAACTTTTGCCTTCTGATATATCCCTGCAAGTTTGGGACCCTATTTGGATTACATTGTGTGTAAGCTTTGCTTAGTGAAGCACAATTTGTCCATAAATGAGGCTCATCCTTACTAGACAAACTCTGGGATTATAAATACATGTAATACTCTTAGCCCTTACTAATAGAAGTCAAGGGTGGGGTAAAATGTGAAGGTATAATCCAGAATAGTCTTAAAAGAAGGTTCTTAGAATAGATGCAGAGAGTACACATTGTAGTAGAAGGATGTGGAAAATAAAATTAAGAAAGAAAGTGATAATAAAATAGAGAAAATGAGTGAATTGAAGTCAATGTTAAGGTAAACATGTTTGGAAATTAATTTATATAAAATTTTGTGTATATGTAATATTTTTGCCTTATCATATAATTATGCCATACATTTCCTCTCTAAAAAGAGAAAGCATAATGTAATATAATATATTATAAAAGCTATTGCATATTTTGTCTTGATGCTATTAAAGAAGTGTTTCCCTTATAAAGTTTATGCCATATGCATTTTATACTATGAGAAACTACATTTGAATATGAATTTATGCACTTTTATCTCAATGTCTGGATTTCAATCTCTTGCAAATTAGCAATTAAATTGAACTAGATGCACTCGTGATATGATTTAAATGCCATTTGAATCTTTCAGAGCACTCATAAATATGATTATTTAATTTTAGTGGGTTATAATGATAAATCTCCAAAATGAAGACTTATTTTTTATTTCTTCAAGTAACAAAGGAATGTATAATTTAGAATTATGAATAATGGATATTTATTCTTAAATTATTCTTCTAATTTTACATTCAATATATTTCATATATGTGAGAGAGTTATACTTCACACTCAAAAAGAGAAAAGTGATATAGCCATTAGTGAATGTGGTAGTGTGATTTTACTAGTTATTTTACCTGAGCTAGCCACACATTACTCAGTTTTCCTATTTTTTTCTGTATACTTTGACCTTGACAGCTGTCTTTTGTCATTGCACTAGCTCAACAGTCATAAAGAGATGAAGCATTTAAATGATATCACAATGAAAAATACAGAGGTTTATTTGCTTTTTCAAATAAAAGCATAAGAATTCATATTTTCAGTTTTGTTTTGATGCATTGGTACTTCACTTCCTTGCATGAACTGATGAAACTGTGGAATAATATTATGTCTAGACCTGATTATGATATCGCACCAGACCATTAGTAAAACTTCATTCTATTACAGTTTAAGCCTAAAACACTCTCCAGCTCTTGTTGGTTAACCAAGTGAATCTTTCAACAACAGAAGTTCATTACAAAGATGAAAAACATTTAAAAGCTAATCTTAGTTAAAAAACTGGCCAGGCACAGTGGTTGACATCTGTAATCCCAGTACTTTGAGAGGCAAAGACAGGAGGATTGTTTGAGGCTCGGTTTTCAAGATCAGGCCGGACAATGTAATGAGACTCCAACTATACTAAAAAATTAAAATAGCTGGGTCTGCTATTTAGCTGTAGTCTTAGCTACTTGGAAGGCTAAGTCAGGAGGATTGCTTGGGCCCAGGAGTTCAAATTTGCAGTGAGCTATGATCAGACCACTGCACTTCAGCGTGGATGACAGACCAAGACCTTGTCTATAAAATAAATAAATAAAAAAGAACCTTAGTCTACATATCCCTACAAGAGATGAATATTATCATTCCCTTTACACTGTTTTTTGGGAACAATTTATTGTGTGGAAGACATTGATGAAAAAGCACTTGTGGCTACATTTTAGGTTGATCCTTTAGAATCGTAGCAAATAAATTCTAATAGTATGCAAACAAAACAAAAATGAAGAGGTGGTAATCCTTTATTAATTTCATAAGTAATTGCATAGTTTTGCTTTAGTAATTCTGTCATATCTCATTTGCAAGTATAATGCAGTTGCATCTTTGATCATTTTTAATAGTAAGTTTGCTTTCTGTAAAATAAATGAAAATTTAACTACTGCCTGTTCAATTCTTACTAGGCTTATGATATTTACTTTAAATATGTAGGATGAATTAAATATATCCTAAGCCTATTAATGATATCCTATTAAACACTCTTAGCTTCCCATATTATAATTAATTAGATGTATACTAATTATTAAGATAATAAAATATACAAGTAACTATATATAGTTATATTTAATTATATTAATCAATTTATAGAAATCTAAATTTATGAATTTGTATTTTAATTATCTTCATTTTTTGATTCTAGTAATTATAGATTTGTAATATATATATAATATATATAATCAACATAAATACAATTTCTATAACTTTTTTTCTGTTTCTAGCAGATTTAATTTTTTTCATTTGATTTACATTCATTTTTCTGAAGTGGTAGCATTAATTTCTCTTCTCTTTCCTGAGCTTAGACTCCTTAGTACCCCTATTTATAGATTCTAAGTCCATAAACTGTTACCTTGGAAACTAAAGAGTATCTTCTCTTTACTATTTGTTATTTTCAGATTATAAAACTGCCTTCTTTCTCCTTCATCTGCTGTTTCAAATAACTCAGTGCTGTGGGAACTGATAAGCTCAGGGCTTATGCCAGTAATATAGTGTGTGTGTGCGTGTGTGTGTGCGTGTGTGTGTGTGCGTGTGTGTGTGTGTGCGCGCGCGTGTGTGTGTATGTGCAAGAGCATGCCCATACATATGTGTAGATATGTGTGCTTATGTTTCCTGAATGACTAATAAAACTTAATCATAATGTTTTATACATTGCCTTATACCATTTTGATTTTAGGGAGCTACCTGTGTGTCTAAAAACTGGGTTTTGAAATAACTCCTTTTATGAATATTCTAATATCTGAATCTGTAGTATGTAGTATTTCACCAGAACAAGATATACAGCATTGTAATACTTTATCTCAGACAGTGTGAGGTTATTTTTAGCTCTAATTTGCTCTATAAGAGGCAGCACAATACTTTGACAAAGAATATAGGTTCTGGGGCTGCACTGACTAAATTGAATTCTGGTTCACCACTTACTAGTTGTTTGACCTTGGATAAGCTACTTAATGCTCTGTGACTTATCTGTAAAATGGGGTTAATAAAAGTGCCTGCCTCGTAGGCTTATCAGTCAATTCTTGTAAGTAACTAGAATACATAGTTTAATGGGTGCCAGGGGTCTAACCAACTGATTTGAAAAAGATTGATTTTAAACTTTAATTAATGCCTATGGTAATACATTCCTGATGATCTAAAGAGAAATTTAATTTATATCTATAAATTCATAGTCTGGGTGTTAAATGTGAATAAAATCAAATAGTTTTATTTGATAATACAATAGATTCTGAGATTTATTTTTCAGTCCAAATTTTGAAGTCAAAGTATAATGAATGCTGTTTATACCAGACCCTCAGGAGGTTATTAATTATTTTTGGATGTCCTTGCAAATAGTCCACCTCACAATACTTCACATTGGTTTTGATATTTTCAGATTCTTACTTTACCAAAGACATTTATTAATTAAGTTACCAGTCTTTGAGTATCTCAGCTGCATTATGGTTTGAGATATGCTTGCCTGGATAAATCATTAGATTTTTTAATTCTTCATGTCACTTAGGACATTTTTACCCGATATCACTTTTTCAGGTCAATTCACTTGTAGGAAATAAAGCGAATGAAGTGAAAAGCAGAAAAATTAGTTAGTTAATTAGTTTGGGATTAGCAATGGATTTTATCCATATGTGAAAATTCAGTGACCTTAAGTAATGATTTATTTTCTAAGAACTCACAGACCTTTATTTATTACTATGTTACCTTGTAACGATGCTTCACCTAAGCCTTGGTTTCTTCAATATGCCATGGAGATAAAAAATTTTATTTTGCAGGATTTTGTATATATTGCAGTTTTATTATAAAGCACACTTCAAAAAAAGCTAATAAACTCCTCATTGATACACAATAAATATTAGTTTATCTATTTCCTTTGTAGGAACCATTAAATTAAAATACATATATTATGTTTAGACACTTTTATCAGATTTGTTTTTAAAAGCACTCATTTACTAAATATGACTAAAGTGGAAAGAAGGACTTAACAGAAATTTAGATTGTGCTTCATCAATCATTAGAGGAAATGTGAGATTGGATCAGAGGAACAAGGCATCTTCCAAGAATAGTTGCTCTAAAACTATCTCCTTTTACTTCAGTGTGAATATTACATTGAGTGATTGCAACATGTTTTGCTATGTGTGGCCCCTAGTATTTGCATTTTCTCTTATTTGGAGGAAAGATTTATTGCTGCCACTCTAATAGTACAGTGAACCTTTATTCAGTGAGTGTTCACTATACACCAGGCACCGTGTTAGCCACTTCACAGGCATTTTTTCTTATACCAATTTAGGATTTGAGCATTCCTATTATCCACATTCACATTTAAGAGTAAGGAAATTAAGGTTTATGGGATGTAAAGACTTGCCCAAAGTCATACAAATTTAAAGTGCTAGACTCAGTGTTTGAACTCAGGCTTTATTTCAGAGCCTCTAGTCCAGACTACTATGTACTATATCTCTGTTCATTTTCTCACCCCAATTTCCACTCCAATTTCTCACTTAATATTTTATGTTCTTTGAAACTAATCGATGAATTTGATCACTTGTAACTACATATTTTGAAGCCTGAATATCTCGGAGGCAGGAAATGAAAACTTAGCACTGGGAGAGACAGAACATGATAAAATGTAACCATGTGTATCATGTTAGGCCACTTCATGAGCAGAAATTCCTTCAAAATTCTTATTCTAATCTAATTAGGGAAGCAAAAGGGAGGATTTTGAGGGTGCTTCTGGCTTTCAGTGGCTGCCTTAGTGTTTTGGTTGAGAAATCACTTCTTCATGCCTAAGTAAATAATAAAAAATTACAATGGACATAAATAATAAGTTAATAGGATCATTGTGGGATACTTATTTCATTGTCTTTAATTTCTTAATTTTTTGATCTTCCTTAGACACTCTGTCATAAAAAGGAACATTTTAAAACCCTAATGTTGCTTCATTTCAATAGTAAATTTGCATGCTAAATGCCTATTACATGTAAATAATAAATTATGTAAATGTTTGTTTACAAAAAAAAGATATCATGGAAAGATTCAATAGATTAAAATGCACACGCTAAAGCCTGAATGTTCATTTCATAAGCTGCTCTTACTGATTCATAATAGAACAAGATTGACAAAAATAACAAATATGGACTCTGATTCTTTTCCTCTATGTGATGTTATCATTCCTAGTTACTAATGCTAGTGAGTGTTAATCACACAATGATTATTAATATCACTCTTATTGAGACTTCCTCATATGCCGGATACCATGCTAAATAACTTACACATAAACTATTTTATTCTTCATTTCCATTTCACAAAGGAGGAAATTTAAGCTCGAAGAAGTTTAGTAACTTGTTCAGTGACAGGCAGGTGATAGTATGAAGTTGCAATGTCTGACTACAAAGCCCAGCTTATTTGCTGTGTTTTTTTTACAGCTTGTTGCTAATTTTTTTTGTTTTATAAATAATAATATTGAAAAGCATGAAACACTAATAAATAGAAGAGTTTGTTACATAGCTCTTTGTAAGAGTAGGTTTTTATGTTAGCAAAATAAATATAACATTAAAAAATATTTTACACCTTTAATGTGCCAATGGAAAATTATTTTAGTAAAATCCAGAAAAGTATAGCGAATTCCCCCTTATTTATCTGTGGTGTTAAATTCCATGTCTGATCTATTATCTGTGAAATGAAGAAACAAACATACTTTAATATTCCTGATTAGACTTTAATACTCAGTGGTAAGAAAAAAAGAAAATACTACATATATGATTCTGTCATTGTTGCTTGCAGCAGTATGCAAATTTTTGCAGATCCTGTTTATAACTGACTTAAAATTTCTATGTTTTCCTCTTGCTTATTCAACAACCATACCAACATGCTTTGGGGAGTAAGAAATGTCAAGACATATCATGTATGACAGAGTTTTCCTGGAAATATTTATACATAAATACATTGACATATATCCTCTTTTTCCCCATGACATATAAAGTATAAAGTATGTCATGGGGAAAAAGAGGATATATGTAAATGTATAGCTTTACATTTCTGATGACTGAGCTTGTAAAAATGGTAGAATTTTTTCAGGGATGCCATTTAGTGTTGGATTGCTGCACAGTATATTTGAATTATTTGCAATAACTGAAATATTTACTATTTGTGCAGGCATCCTTGTATTTAATAGTGTTAATATTTATGTTAATTAAGAGAGAACTATAAAGAAGCAGATGAGTCGGTTGCAGAAATCATCTGTAAACAGCTTTTCTACAAAGGTTCAGGATGTTGTTCCCAAGGAAAGATAGTTACATGACCTCCGATTAATCTCTTCCCTTTTATTTGATTTTTTTGAATAAATACATTATGTTTTCAAAGTAAAAAGGGTGAATATATTCTAATATTGCTGTAGCATTTTAAATTGCATAAATAAAAGCCTATTTAGGGGGGGCATAAGATCACCATAAGCCACTTGTCAGTTTTCAACAAATTCATTCATATCAAAAAAGACTCAAAGAAAAATAACAAAGAGGAAAAATAATGAGCCCGTCAAAGCAAATGCTTAATGCAGCTCCGCTTTGGTATTAATCAGACTGCATGTGGGTGAGGGTCAAACCAAGGGAGGTCAATAGAGAGGATTTTGGTAAAGGCAAAAAGAAGAACTAAGCTAGTGATTTCAGACAGATTGAAATTTTTTTTAGGTGAAATAGAAAGGTCATAAAATCAGAATCAGTTTGCAGAAGCACAGTGGGCAAGTTTTAATGACTTCTCAGTAGAGGTTTTTAGGAGAGATACTTGAGTTTGAACTATCCAAACTAAACTTAAAAAACCAACAAGAAAAGAGATGAAATATTTGTAAAGATTAAATAAAATTATAAAAGTTGCTTTTCTTGAGGAATTTCACTACTTTGGAAGATTAAAGTAGCTTCTTTAAAAGGAGATTTTAAATGCGTGCAGATTTTATTTAACATACATAATTTAGATATTGCTTTATGTCACAGATGAGCAATATGTGTATATGTATGCATATGTTATAAGATACTTTCCATAATTAAATATAGGTGATTTGAATATTTATAAGATTTTACAAATGTCTCTGTAAATTGTATATTCTGAGCTTACTAAATCCCTCTTTGACAAATCCTGAGTGGGAGAGAGGCAATAACATTATCTTCCTCTAGCAAACCATTCTTACTCTACATATAGAAAGCAGTAGAAGAAAAAGAAGGATGATGAGGAATAAGAAGAGGAGGAGGAAGGAAATAAGAACAGAAACACAAAATCTTACTATGTCATTACATAAATCTCTTTCCTCTTATTTGAATTTTGAATAAATAGGTGATTTTGTTTCCTCCAAGTAAGAAGGGTGACATATTTACTTACTTGCCAGTTATCTTATTGAAGTGTTAAAGTTTTATTTTTCTCTGGATTATTTTCAAATATATTTACTGTTATTTATTTCAATGTATTGAAAGCTGACATCGTAAGGTTTCTTTCAAGGACTATAGAAGGCTCAAAGGTTTGTATGATCTTTGCTTCACAAGGTTTATAATCTAATGACAATTTCATAAGCAACCATAAATTTGAAATATCTGTAATAATATAGTACTTTATGTAAATGGTTTATTTCAAGATTATTGCTATAGTTCTTTGAGGAAATAACTTTTAAAAGCCCTGATTATTCTCCTTTAGAAATATGTACATATTTATCTATCTTTGCATAGATATTATTTCTTGGAATATAGTTAATCTATTATCCTTGCATGTGTTTGAATCATATTAGGCTATATATATATGTGTGTGTGCCTCTATATATATTAATGTTATATATGTTAATATGCAGAATAAACATAAATATAAATATATACATTCTACTAGCAAATATTTGCTATTATTTAATATAAATATAATATGTACATTATACATCATACACATATATATACATTAATATGTTATATACAAATATGAATATATTATATACAAATGTACATATAAATATATACTTACATACAATGTATATACATATATGCAAAATGTGTATATAAATATGTATACATTACATACAGATATATACATTAATATACATTATATACAAATATATACATTATGTACAAAGGTAGAATATATACATTCTACTGGAAAATATCACATTGTGTCCATTTATAATGCCACCAACTACTTTACTCAAGCATCCTAGATTATTGTATAATTAGATTTTCTGCCAATAGTCATTCCTAATCTCTCCATGACCTCAGGTTCAGCATCTTGTTTTTAGGTTCCCAAGTGATAGGATCTTTAACTATATTTCTAGCCTCATCTTATCTGCCTGTGTATTCTTAGTACGTAATGTTATACATAGCAGTGTTCATTACTTGAAATAATTCATAGATAATTAAAGGATAAATCTTGTTTCATGCATATTTAAAGTTTTCAAACAATAATAATGAAATATTTGTTTTTCTCTTGCTCCTGAATTATAAAAATTATGATAGAAATGAACTGGCATTTTAAATACATTTTTGGACTACAAAAAGAACTTAATTCTTACTGAATTATGTGATTTTTAAACTCACAATAATCTTGGAAATTAGACAGCAAGAATTTCTATTCTGACTTATAAAAGGGGAAATTTTGTCTGAGATAGAAAAAGGGTTTGTGCAGGATTTCTCCCCTAGCAAATGATGAAGTAGCTCTGGAATCTAGTATTCCTGACCATCTGTGCTTTATCTTTTTCCATTAGAGCTAGGATGAACATATGCCCTATTTTTTCCAGAAAATTTCCCTTAATACATGGTATCTTGAATTGATAATTAATTGTGCCCTGTTTCATTCTCCTGTCCTGATTTAAACAATAAATTATAAGGCAACCATAACTATAGCTCACAGTAAGAAATAAGAAAAAGAAATAGGCTATTCCCAGAATAAGGTATTTTGATATCAATGTTGGTCAGATCATATTAGCTTATTACCATGAACAAAATAATCATATCATTTAAATGATTCACAAGATAGAAAACTTACCTTGTGAATATTGATCACTACTTTGGTATAGATTCTTATTATTTGAAAACTACTGAATTATCTATGATTGCCTCTAAATGTTGTCTAAACAAATTTAAGACACTACACTATGTGAAAACAAACCCGTGGTAGATCCAAACAACTCAGGTTTGACATGCCAGCCGTCAAATGGGATGAGAACAGAGAGTTGCTGTGGAAACTGGGTCAGGTTGAGTGTAATGGAGACACTCTGATTAATCAGAATGCAAGTCTGACTAGGAGAACCACAAATCAAAATGGACATTAGGCTGTGTTCCCTGTTACTAATAACTGACTACAAAGCTAAGTAACATTTCAAATTTTCTGTGATTCCATAGCTTTAAAATTGGTGGTATGACAACTGAATGTATTTTAAAACATGCTTTTTTTTTGTAGTTAACGTATTTCTCTTCAGAAATAAACTCTTGACATTAACGATAGACTCTTTGTCCAGTTTCAAAACTTCATTTTGTTAAGAAAGTTATAATTATTGATACTATTTGACAGCAAAGAGCAGACTGCCTTAAATGCTCTTCAATGTCTTTTCAAAATAGATCATTATTCTTCTAATCTATTTCCAAATAAGAAAAGAGCTGACAGAGGTTGAGATTTGTTCAAATATTTGAATCCTAGAGTATGTATGTGAGATGTGATAGGTGTGTGTGTGTGTGTGTGTGTGTGTGTGCATTTGTATGTGTGAATGGCACATGACCCTTCCAAATAACGTAGAGAAAATTATTTCTGACAATCCTATTACAGAAAGTACAGGACAGGAATGAAAAATCTCTGGCCATCCTATTCACAAAATTGTTTAAATAAGTCTGAACAACACACTAACATCACTATTATTTCTGTATAATCCCAATAACCATCTTGACTTAAAATTTATACATTATATTTAGATAAGTTCATAGCATGCTAGAATTGAAGATATTTCAAGGAGAATATAAGAACTGCAAGGTCTTTGTAGCATCACTGCATGTGACTAGACTAAAAATCCACAGTGAACTAGCTCAGTAAATTGTTTCAAGTTTTGGTCCCTTCAACTGTTATTGAAGATTCTCCCATATATAATACCTTAATGTTACTCTATTCATTGCTCTAAGGTTGTTCTAAAATTATTCTAAATTTCTCACTGTGCTAAAGTTCGTGACTAAAATAAAATAATGTAGCCAGTTAACAGTTTGATTATAATTTTGATCTCATTTCCTGTTTTTTGTTACATTAGATTTTCTATCAAAAGAGGCCCATTACAGTTTAGGGAAAAATGCTTGACAACAAAGTGTGTATGGCAGAGTATTTCAAATGGTGAAGAAATTATGTTTTTAACTTCAGCAATTAGGCTTCTTTCTTTCCTATTGTATTCATGGCCAAGTTATTCATTAATTACTTTTACAGATAACCAAAAAATGCCAAAAAGTGCTGTTTGTACTAAAATCTCTTAGCAGGAGAATCTTCGTGTTTTTATTGTGCACAAAGCTATCTTCATTTGTTTAGAGCATTTAAACAAAATGAACAAAATGTATATGTTTTAAAAAAATTATCAGTATATAATAGAGCACCACCAGTGACAAACAGGTTATTGCTGAAGAATAGACATATTTTGCATCTGCTATGTCTTAATTAGATGTGCTTTATTCAAGAAGCATGAAGAGAGGGACAGAATCCTGTAGTTGGCCTTAGCATCCTGCCCTACAAGTCTGTGCCCCTTACACTTACTCACCGAGGCTTGGCCATGGATGAACCTGGAAACCATCATTCTCAGCAAACTGACACAGGAACAGAAAATCAAACACCGCATGTTCTCACTCATAGGCGGGTGTTGAACAATGGGAACACATGGACACAGGGAGGGGGAGTATCACACACTGGGGTCTGTCGGGGGGGAAAAAGGGGAGGGATAGTGGGGGGCGGGGGAGTTGGGGGAGGGATAGCATGGGGAGAAATGCCAGATATAGGTGATGGGGAGGAAGGCAGCAAATCACACTGCCATGTGTGTACCTATGCAACAATCTTCCATGTTCTTCACATGTACCCCCAAACCTAAAATGCAATAAAAAATAAATAAATAAATAAATAAATAAATAAAATAAATAAATAAAAGTGTGTCCAACAAAAAAAAAAAAAAAAAAGAATTGCTACTTAGAAACTTAGTTTCCTTCTCCATTGGCCAATTTTCATGAGTGTTGTCAGTGGTAGAATTTCTTCAGATATCTTGAATTATTTTAAGCCCTAGCTTTAACTGAATTAAAAATATTACTTTCAGTTATATTTTTATCTATTCACATTTGAGTTCCTGTTATCTGTTATTTAAGTTGTTAAAAAATAACGAACTCATTTGTTAATACTCTTTTCCATGCTCTTTTACACAAACATGTGTAACTTGTTAAAAGTGTCAGTTCTATTCTTTTTTCTCTGTAAAAAGTAGAAATTCTATGAAAAAAATACGCTAACCAACTAGGGTAAAGAACAATTACATTTGCTTTTGTTTCTCTTATTTATAGGTATGGTGAGTTGTATTCATCTCACTCCTAAGTTACACTGTTATTAGTCTTTGAAAAGTCCTTATTTTGTATTATTTAAAAATAGTTTTTAACATTTTAATTGTTATCCTCTCAGCCCCATTAAGACCCATACACCACTCTCTTTACTTAATGAACCACTCTAACGTGCTTTAGTGTATGTCTTTGATTATGGTTATATCCTTAAAGAATTTATGCTGGCACTTTTAATATGTGTCTTTGGTATTTTTAAATTTTAAATTTGTATTGTTTTATTTTTCACTCAATGTAATTATTAATTGTTAATTGTTTCTATGCCACAAGTTTTATACAGTACCTGCCCATCACATACTATATATTTCCTAGTGACAGAAACTTTATTGACTTCAACATTCTTTAATAGTTTCTTATTAAAGAAACTATTCTTTAATAAGAGTGTTCATACAGTTTTAGTTCAGAAACTATTAATTCTTTAATAACTTCAATTTCCTGCTATCAGAAATTATACTTTAATAAGAGTCTCCATACGGTGTTAATTGATTTCTAATCAGTATGTGGTGCCAGTTAATGTGCCAAATTATCTGTCTGTCTGTATCTATTTGTCTATTACCTATCATCTATATATCATCTACGTTGATCTGTTTTCAAAGTCTTAATTACATTCTATTCATCGCTTTTGTCGATTTAGCTCCATGTATTTTTACTAAAAATTTTAGTAGGTTATTTAATATTGAGTAATTTCTCTTTTTTCTTCTTTTGCAAAATTTACTCTTCTATGGAAGTTTATTATGATATGTAAACTGGAATACATTTGCCAAAGAACAACAACAAAAAAGCTTTATTTTTACCTTTTAGCTTTATTGAGCTAAAATTGACATACAATAAACTTCACAAGTTTAAAATGTAAATTTGAAATTTTTAACATATGTGTACATCAGTGAGAAAATACCACAATCAAGATAGTGAGCATATCTACCACTCCTGAAAGTTTCCTTGTACCCCTTGGTAATATGGCCCCACACTTTTTCTTAATACCACCCCAATCATAGGCAACTACTGATCTGATTTTTGTCAGTACAGATTAGTTTACATTTTCTAAAATTTTATACAAGTCAAATTGTATAATATGGGTACACTGTATAAGGAAATGGTTCACACCCTGGGCTGGACAGAGGAGGACAGAGTGAGATTTCATCATGCTACTCAGAATGAGGCACAATTTAAAACTTATGAATTGTTAATTTCTGAAATTTTCCATTTAATATTTGTAGAGCACAGTTGATTGCAGGTAATCATGTAACCACAGATAAAGGAACACTACTGTGTATATTCAATGTGTACTCATTTTTGTCTTTCTTCTTTCATTTTGCTTAAATATTTTGAGATTTATCTATGCTGTTTTACCTTAGTCTATGACTTGTCTTTTCATACTCTTAAAAGTGGCTTTGGAATAGCAGAATCATCCAAGTTTAATAAAACCTGATTTATGTGGGGGTTTTTTGCTCTTATGGATTGTGTTTTTGTTGTCTTACTTAATAAATCTTTTCCAAATTCAAAACCACAATATTTTCCTGCTATATTTTCTTCTAGACATTTTATAGGGTTAGTTTTAAAAATGGGTTCTAAGATTCATTTTGAGTTAATTTTTGTACATGATAAAGATATAAATCAAAGTTTTTGTTTAATTTTCCTGAATGTATAATGTTACATGACCATATTTTGAAAAGATTATCCTTTTTTAAATGAATGTCTTTTGCACCTAGTTTAAAAAATCAATTAAACATATATGTGTGGGATTTTCCTTTTTTTTTTTTTTTCTTTTCTTTTTGAGTCAGAGTCTCATTCTGTCTCCCAGGCTGGAGTGCAGTGGCAAGATCTCAGCTCACTGCAACATTTGCCTCCAAGGTTCAAGCAGTTCTCCTGCCTCAGCCTCCTGAGTAGCTGGGATTACAGGCGTGCACCACCACACCTGGCTAATTTTTGTATTTTTAGTAGAGACAAGGTTTCACCATGTTGGCCAGGCTGGTCTCAAACTCCTGACCTCAGGTGATCCTCCTGCCTCAGCCTCCCAAAATGGGGTTTTATTTTACTCTTTAATCTGCTACACTTGTCTATCCCAATACTACATTGTCTTGTTGACTGTAGGTTTGTAATAATTATTGAAGTCAGGTAGTATATGTCCTTTGCATTTCTATTCTAAATTTTAGAGTCAGCATGCCAAATTCTATAAAATACTTGCTAAAATTTTCATTGGCATTTCATTGAATTTATAGATTATTTGGTGAATAATTAACATCTTAAAATTGATAATATCGCTATATAAACAGACTGTATTTCATCATTAATGTTTAATTTCTCTCAGTAATGTTTTTTAGTTTTCAGTATGTAGATCTTACATAAATTTTCCGGTTATCCCCAAGTATTTTATAATTTTGATGCTATTGTAAATGATATTTTCAAAAATTTCAATTTTGTAGAAACACAATTGATTGCAATTGATTGTTTACAGTGATCTCATATCCTGAGACACTGTGTTAAGCTATCTTATTAGTTCAGGAAGATTTTTTTTTTGTAAAGTAATATGTTGCCTATGAAAAAAAAAGTTTTTTCTCTTTCCCCCCCAATCCAAATGACTGTATAAGGTTTTTGTGCCTTACTGCATTGACTGGAATCTTGACTAGGAATAGTGAGAAAAGATACATTTTTTTTTTTTTCCTATCAAGGGGAAAACATTTAGTTTTAGCATAATTAACTATATTAGCTTCTGGTTGTTGTAGGTACCTTTTATCGGGTAGGGGAATTTTCCTTTTTTTCTTGTTTACTGAAATATTCTTTATAGTGTTTTCTAATCGGGAACAATAGCTCCATTTCTCTAATGCTTTTTAGAGATCTACTGAGATGATCACATATATGTATGATGAGTGATATTCTGTTTTATTCTAATGTTAAAGCAATCTTGCATTCTTGAAATAAACTCAAATTGGCCTCTGTTTTATGTATAGTTTTCAACTTACTTGTTACCATTTTCTGAAAAAAGTTTACATCTATGTTCATGAGAGATATTGGTCTATAAATCTTGCTTCTGTTGTTTCTTTGCTAGTTTTGCTTTCAGACTTATGTTTGCTTTATATCATGTTAAGAATATTCTATCTTCAATTTTCTGGAATATTCTATTAAAAAATTTTTTTTTTAATGTTTGGTAGAATTTACCGTCGTATCACCTGGGCATAGAGTTTTCCTTCTGGAAGGCTTTTTTTTTTCTTTTCTTTTCTTTTTTTTTTTTTTTTTTTTTTGATACAGAGGGCATACGTGCAGGTCTGTTACATGGGAATATTGCTTCAGGTTTGGGGTAATGATCCTATCATCCAGATAGTGAGCATAGTACCCAACAGGTAGTTATTCAGTCTATGCCTCCTCCCTACCTCACCCCTCTAGTAGTCCACAGTGCCTGTGGTTCCCATGTTTTACATCCAGGTGAGCTCAGTGATTCCCATGTTTTACATCCAGGTGTGCTGATTAGAAACAGAAAGCCAAATACCTTATGTTCTTGCTTCTAAGTGAAAACTAAGAAGCATAGAAGCAAGAACATAAGGTATTTGGTTTTCTGTTTTTAATGAGAAGTTCTGTTTTCCATAAATATAGGTTTATTTAGGTTATCCATATTATTTTTAGTGAGCTTCATTAGTTTTTGTCTTTCAAAGTATTTGTCCATTTATCGATACTGTTGAGCCTAATGGTTCAATGTCTTTCACAATTTTGCCTTAGTATTTTTAAAAATATATCTGTAAAATCTACAAGGGTGTTACTTCTTGCATTCCTACTACTGGTAATTTGTGTTCTCTCTCTCTTGTTTCTGATCAATCTAGCTTGAGCCTGATAAATTTTATTGACATTTTGAAAGAGCCAGATTTAAATTTTCATTGATTTTTCTCTATATTTGTCTTTTCTAGTTATTCATTTCCCACTATTACCTATATTATGCCCTTTCTCGGCTTACTATTGGTTTCATTTGTTCTCCTTTTCCTAATTCTTTTTTTCTGATATCCTGACATTCTTTGCCTCGTATTATTTCTACTCCTACTGAAAAGTATAATTGAGCTGAATTTTAAAAAATATGGATACTTCAGGATACTTCTAGATGGTGAGTGAGTGGAAGTCATTAAGTTATTTGTCATATCACAAATCTACAGATTGCTAACATTCAGTTAGTTAACCAAAACCCCAAAAGCCCACTAGGTGCCCAACACTGTCCAGGCATTCTTCTTCTTTTCTTTTTTTTGTAATTTTACTTTAAGTTCCAGGATACATGTGCAGAAAGTGCAGGTCTGTTTCATAGGTATACATGTGCCATGGTGGTTTGCTGCACCTATCAACCCATCATGTAGGTTTTAAGCCCTGCATGCATTAGGTATTTGTCCCAATGCTCTCCCTCCCCTTGCTCCCCCACCCGCTGAGAGGCACCGGTGTGTGGTGTGTGATGTTCCCCTTTCTGTGTACATGTGTTCTCATTGTTCAGCTCCCACTTATGAGTGAAAACATGCAGTATTTGGTTTTCTGTTCCTATGTTGGTTTGCTGAGAATTACGGTTTCCAGCTTCATCCACATTCTTGCAAAGGACATGAACTCATTCTTTTTTATGACTGCATAGTATTCCATGGTATATATGTGCCACATTTTTTTAATCCAGTCTCTATCATTAATGGGTGTTTGAGTTGGTTCCAAGTCTCTGCTGTTGAATTCTTAAGTGGAAGTTGAGGTAATGGATTTGAATATTTTTATCTTTTCTAATCTGAACGTGTAGTGCTACTGCTTCACGTAGTGTTACTATTTTATCTAAAACTGGTACATTTTATATATTTTATTTTCATTTTCATTCAGTTCAGAATGCTTTTAAATTTCTCCCTTGATTTCCTCTTTCACTTGCTATATGAAATTGTGTTATTTTCTAAATACTAAAGGATTTTCTAGCTATCTTTCTGTTAATTTGATTTCTAATTTAATTTTACAAGGAATTAATTTCAAAGTTTTTTCACTACTTATAAGGCTTAATAGTTTTTAATATATTTAATAACTATATATATTATATATATAATTGTTGTGTTGGGAGTAGGTAGTTATAAAAGTGAACTTATCTTAGAATACTTTTAATCTCTATCTCCTCCAGATTTTGTCTAAGCCATTTAATAGTTTTAAAACTTACTTCTTTATTCCTAGATATTTGACAATTTATATTATTATGTATATGATATTAGCCCTATTAATATTTGATTATTACTATTTAAGGAAATTATTTTGAGTTTTATTGGCCTATTTTCTATTGCAATGAGCTTGACTTTTTAAACTAAATACGTGGATTATGTATATATGTATGTATGTTGTATGTATATATGTATATATGTAGTTACGTAAGTATGTATGTATGGATGGATGTTTTTAGCTATTTTTATTATATTTTAATTCTATTTAATGATTCACAGAGAACACATTCTCTCTGCTCTTGATTTTTGCAATTTATTAGTGCTTCCATTGAATTCTTTGAAAGGTCTATTTTTGTTAAGTTTAGATATGCTATAAAGTTACTTTTTGTTATTTTGGGTAACAAACATTAATATATGAATGCAATAATCAAATATTTATTTACTTCTTTATTGATGCCTTCATAATTATTCAGTTACTGAAACAATGATAAGAGATGTCTCCAATTACAATCCCACCTACTATCACTGATTTGTTCATTTCTACCTATAGTTCCATCAGTTGTTTTTTTATAAATATATAAAAAGACTACCTTTTTTAGATACATATATAGATTTATACTTGTTATATTCTATTCATCTGTTGTTTAAATAGTGTATGGAATTTGACTTTATTCTTTATGATTTGTATACTTTAGTTCTATTTTTAATTATAAAGTTGCTTGAATAGGCTTCTTTGATTTATAATTGACTTATTTAAATTGCCATGCTTTTATTTTTAAACTTTCTTTGTTCTTTTGGTTGTGCTTCTCTTATAGATTTCAGAAACCTAGAACTTCTTTTTCTATCCAATCTGAGGTTACTGCCTTAATATAAGTTTAACTTAGTTGTATTAACTTTAATTACAGTTGTCATGATTTACTATAGTTTTTCCATTTTATATTCATTTGTTTATCACGATTCCATTTATCCCATTTATTCATATTTATGAGATGAACGGAACTGTGCACACACACACACAAACACACACACAAACAAACACACACATATGAATAAACATGGAATGCATGGAATGGGAGTGCATGTATACATGTACTCATGCTTATGTTTCTATTTTGCTGTTCACTTTCTGGAATCATCTTGAAACCCTCTGGCTCATAGATATTACAACACCCAAAACACATATCATATTGATATTATATAAATTTATTGATTGTAATAAACATACTACATTTATTTTGAAACTTTGTTTCTTTATTATGTTGATGACATTAATATTTAACAAATAATTTACTGATTATTGTCATTCATGTCCTAAATACATGACATATTGAAATTATTATTTTTCTTTCTATAGTATATTGTTCAAATATATTAACAATAACTGTCTTCACATGACAAAGACTTTTATTTTGTCATTGCATATATCTGCCAGTTTGCTGGAAAATATTAGACTATATTTTTTTCAACTATTCAATAATACTATTCCTTTGACTTCTCATATCTAGAGTGACTGTTGTGAAGACCAATAAGTATCTAATAATTGTTCCTTTTAATTGGTATAATTTCTTTTTTAAAAGAACTTAAAACTTTTCATATAGTGTAACTAGAAGTTAATTTTTAAAATGCTATACTGGTTAGCACTCTGAAAACTTTATTAATCTGATTTGTAATATAATCATATTGACTAGCTATTAAAGTTTTATTTTTGTTTCCTTTTTTTGTTTCTCTTTTATTAATTCCATCTACTTTTCTGTAGAAAATTTCTATTCTTGTAGGCCTTCTTTAATTTTAACTGCACATTTATTTCTTTCATTATTTCAACTATCATATTTTATTATCTAGTATCACCAATGTATTTTTTATTTGCATTTATATTTGTTCACACTCCCTGTGCTTTTGAGTGTTATTTATTTGATTATATGCTTATTTTATTTTACATTTATGTTTTCCATCAATTATTTCTAATTTGCTACTCTTGTTCAGTATGCTGTCTTTTATAGTTCTTCATATTCCTTATGTATCAATTTTTTTTCCTGTAAGTCCATTTTTTTGGAACAGTTATCTGCCTTGGATCATAATAACATACTGAGAAGAGGGGGAAAAACTAGTTTCTGGTTTATACCTTATAGAGCTTTTATGAGGTTAGAGAGAGAGTAGGAGATACCTACTATTTTTATGATCTGGTCTCATTTGTCCACACACTGCCTTATATTAAAATGTAACATGCCCTTCTGATTGTTTTTCTATATCTCCACTTGAGGCCTGCTTAATTCTAAGATTTATGTTTCAATGTTAAAATTACTAATTTCATATAATAATGAGGTGATCACAGAGGGTTACAAGCATTTCAGTTCTTGGGGGTGAAAGCATGATATACCTGTTGCTCATCCCTCAACCTGTCTGCCCTCTAGTGCAACCTTGTTTTTGTTTTCACCTCTTAATACAAAGATCAGCTCTTGTTATTTCTGCTTTTTAGAATCAGAGAATATAATATGCCTAATACCAAGGAGAGAAATGTATTTATATAGAATAGCCTTTCACATTGTATTATTAAACTGCATCCCCACCACCTTTTTGCCAATGCATTTTTTTTTTTTTTTTTTTTTTTTTTTTTTTGGTCCACAGCAGAATCTATTCATTTGGAATTTCCAGGGAATTGTTAAAATTTTAACATTAATTTCTGGCATAAAAATATATGTCAATGTATGTAAATGGCAGAAGAACATTAACCTATATTTATTAACACTTTTATCAAGAAATAGGAGCTTCTCATGTACTTCCTTTTACATATTTTATTACTCTTGAATTTTTTATCTTTAGGTTTGTGCTGACTAGAAGCAGAATATTTCATATGTGTTATGTATTTATTACATATATATTTGTACATTAAGTATATATATATACAATTCACTCTAAGATATCTACATATATATTTGTATAACATAATGTACACATAAAATAATATAATCTTATACATATTTACAATATAAGACTGTGAAATATGTTCTTTAAAATTCTGATCTTCAAATAAAAGATTAATATATAATCTACAAGTTGTGATCTCTATTTTGGCCACACTTTGGAACTTCTTGTTTATAAATTAGTAGTATAATTGATATTATAAAATTTAAATAAGTAAATGCCAGAGTACAATCATTGAGCTCTGGATCTATGCATATGTGTTATTCTTGGCCAAGAAGAACAACTGATAGCTGATTCAGTCTTATGCATAACTCTGAGGGGGATAAGTGTCCTTATTGGCCTTCCTATGTAAATCTTTCCACTTATATAACCTTTCCTTATAAATAAGCTTTATCTTTGATATATAAAGCACTTATGCATTTATTTTTTCATTGAGTCACTGTTTAGAATGCTTAAAGCATAACGTTTAGTCCAGTAAATTCACTTTCACACTGAGCTTCAAATATAATAAGTGAAATTATATTTTATTACTTATCCAAGTGTTTTATATTACTTTGTTATGACTAGTATAACAAAATATTATAGATTGGGTAATTTAAGCAATAGATACTAACTTTCTGTCAGTTTTGGAGGCTGAAAATTCAAGATCAAGATGCTGGCAGGGTTGGATTCTTCTAAAGCCTCTCTCTTTGGCTATCTTCTGTGTGTGTGCACATGGTCTCTCTTCTGTGTGCATGTGTGTCCCTAGTGTCTCTTGTGTGTCCTGGTTTCCTCTTATAAAGATTCAAGCTCAGTTAGATTAAGGCCCACTGTGATGGCCTTATTTTAACTTAATTACCTGTTTAAATGCACTTATCTCCAAATACAATTACAGTCTCAGGTATTGAGGGTTAGGACATCGACAAATGAATTTGAGGGGGATACAATTCTGTCCATAGTACCAAAGATTCTGCTAAGTAAATATTATTTATAACATTAGTGCAGAAAAAATACAGCATTGTGTAATAAAAATAATATTTTCTTTTTATTTTTCTTTTTTTTTCGTAATTTAGGTTCTGGGGTACATGTGCAGATCATGCAGGATTGTTGCATAGGTACATATATAGCAAGGTGGTTTGCTGCCTTCATCCCATCACCTATATCTGGTATTTCTCCCCTCATTATCCCTCCCCACCCTACCCACCCCCACTGTCTCTCCCCTAGCCACCCACCCCCACTGACCCCAGTGTGTGATGCTCCCCTCCCTGTGTCCACGTGTTCTCATTGTTCAACACCCACCTATGAGTGATAACATACGGTGTTTGATTTTCTGTTCTTGTGTCAGTTTGCTGAGAATGATGTTTTCACCTTTATTCATGTCCCTGCAAAGGACATGAACCCATTCCTTTTTATGGCTGCATAGTATTCCATGGTGTATGTGCCACACTTCCCTTGTCCAGTCTATCATCGATAGACATTTGGGTTGGTTCCAGGTCTTTGCTATTGTAAACAGTGCCACAATGAACATACCTGTACATGTGTCTTCATAATAGAATAATATATAATTTTTTGGGTATATACCCAATAATGGAATTGGTAGGTCAAATGGTATTTCTATTTCTAGATCCTTGAGGAATTGCCACACTGTCTTCCACAATGGTTGAACTAATTTACACTCCCACCAGCAGTATAAAAGTGTTCCTATTTCTCCACATCCTCTCTAGCATCAGTTATCTCCAGAGTTTTTAATGATCACCATTCTAACTGGAGTGAGATGCTATCTCAATGTGGTTTTGATTTGCATTTCTCTAATGACCAGTGATGATGAGCATTTTTTCCTATGTTTTTTGGCCTCATTGACGTCTTCTTTTGAGAAATGTCTGTTCATATCCTTCGCCCACTTTTGAATGAGTTTGTTTCTTTTTTTTTCTTGTAAATCTGTTTTAGTTCTTTGTAGATTCTGGATATTAGCGCTTTGTCAGATGGGTAGATTGCAAACTTTTTTTCCTTTTCTGTTGGTTGCCAGTTCACTCTATTGATTGTTTCCTTTGCTGTACAGAAGCTCTGGAGTTTAATCAGATCCCATTTGTCTATTTTGGCTTTTGTTGCCATTGCTTTTGGTGTTTTAGTCATGAAGTCCTTGCCTATGCCTATGTCCTGAATGGTTTTGCCTAGGTTTTTCTTCGAGGGTTTTTATGGTGTTAGGTCTTATGTTTAGATCTTGAATCCATCTGGAGTTAATTTTAGTGTAAGGTTTCAGGAAGGGGTCCAAAAATTATTGAATTTGTACAATAGAATCACAGGGCAATTCCATGAAAATGAAGGAGGCTATCTTTTATTTCTTGGTACAATAGTTAGGAGATGTTGGTAGAAAGGGTATTTGATTTGAGATCAGATAATAAACCTTTTATACATGTATATATATAAATATTTATATGTCTAAATATATATATGCATATATATATATATATTTTTTTTTTTTTGAGACAGAGTCTCTCTCTGTGGCACAGGCTGGAGTGCAGTGGTGCAATGATCGCTCACTGCAGCCTGGATCTCCCAGGCACAAGCAATTCTCCCGCCTCAGCCTCTTGAGTAGCTGGGATCTACATGCATGCACCACCACACCTGGATAATTTTTGTATTTTTTGTAGATACAAGGTTTTGCCATATTGCCCAAGCTGGTCCCAAACAACTGGACTTAAGTTATCCTCCTGCCTTGGCCTCCCGAAGTGCGGGGATTACTCATGTGAACCATTGCGCTGGGTCTAGTATACTTTATTATTGAAGTAATGATCCTCATTAAGCCCCTTAACCCCATAAGCCCTATTATTTTTTTCATGATATGTTTACAGAATAATGTTTTGGGAGAGCAAATGAATAATATATTTGCAAGTTCTCCTATAATAAAATTACAAATAATTATATTATTATTTGATATTGCTATCATAATTATAATTATCTTCATTTTTGTGTAACATAATTCTGACAAAAAATAAACATATTTTCTGTGCAATTTTAAATGAAAATAATTAGTATTAATTTTGTTGGAGAACTTTATGGGACCCTTTTCAATTATTTAAAAATACTCCTAATTCTGTAAAGATTAATGTATATTTTTAAAGAACCTATTGTATATAAAATACTAGATTGGGTGTTGTGCATGATACAAATGTAAACAAAACATATTCCAGTTTTTAAGACAATTGTTTCTAGTAAAAGTCATATACCAAATTGAATATGGAAGGTTCCTTAAAGATAACACTACATGAAGTTTGGCTATAGCCTATGAGAGTTTGTAGAAAGTTATGATCGTAACTGTTTGGTGCAGAGAGAGAAGATAAGAAAATACATTTTGAGAAGGTAATTGAAAAGGAGAGAAATGGGAGGAAATTAAGCCAGTGTAAGAATTCATAGTATGAGTTTGAGTGAAAAGTAATGAAGTCCTGAAAGAAAGTAATATTTGAGAACTAGATAAGAGAAAGATAAATGACATAAATATTTAAAAGCAGGGTTTGCAAGCTCTTAGAATATTCTTTTCCTGACAGCTTCACTTTGACAGTACTCATTCTACTTTGCGTCATCAGCAACAATGGTTGTATTCTTCTTTTGACCCCATATTTATGGAGGTGGCAATAATACTACATTTTGTTTTTCTCCCATGAAAAGCATGAGAACAATTATATGAACCATTCTTTTTAAGCTTTAAGAATTGAATTGCATTGAAACAATGCAATTGTTGAAACAGATGGAATTGACAATTTTCATACTAGATGATGGTGAGGGGGGAAAATAAAAAAAGGGGCAATGCCATTTATATAAATACAAGTTGGAAAAAAAATGTTTTCTTGGGGAAGATGTTTAATTCACTCTGGGCCAGATCTAGTTTAAGAGGCTAGAATTATAGGTAGATGGCAATTTTAAACAAATTATTGGATGTTTTGTTGTCTCTTAGGGAAATGTCTCTATCCTTCCTAAATGTAGGAAGAAATCTCCCTACATTTGAGGTGTAAGTAAGGGAAACCAATCCCATTAACACATTATTATTCAAGTTCTTAAACCTTTGGTCTTACCAAGGTGAAGTTGATAAGAAAAGGCAGTGGTAGAACATTAAGAAAATCAAAAGTTAGAAGGCAGGGAAAAGGAAAAGCAACAACAACAATGACATCTTAAAGTAAATTAGAAAGGTGGAACCAAAGAAAAGTAAAGTGTTTTATGACAAGGAGATAGGAAGATGTCAAGAAGTCTAGCTAAAGAATGTTAGGAAACCATTGGTCTGTGACTTTAAAGCTTCGGTGTGCAAATAGGAAGGAGCAACTGGAAAGGTAAAGATAGAAAAAAGACAAGAAAGAGAAAGCCTGCTTTTTGGAATAAGGAGTTGGAAGACTCAAACAGCACAGAGTGGGTAAAATTAGAAAGGAGTAGTTTTGAAAATATACGAAATAGGCGTAAGCTATTTGATGGAACCAATTTTAATGGCTTCAGGAAAGTTGAAAGCAAGGTCAACTGATGACAGAGCACAAGTAAAGTATTTCAGTGATTAAGAAAAGTAAAAAATATTTTCTATGGACACAGCAAGAGATGGGTGAAAATTATAATTAACAAAGAAGACTCATGTGACCCATCATTAATAATAAACTCTGGGAGTTTAAAGATTTGAATTCTAGCAGGAATTTTGCCTCTAAAACATGAGATGCTAATATTAGGCGAATTATTTAAGGATTCACTTTTGGCTTTTCCTACTGTAAAATATTTTCTAACAGTACTTATCTGATCAAAATAATTTTATGAGTCCTAATGAATCCACAGTAAACTTCTAGTGAATCATAGTGACTTTCACTGAAAGTGAGTGTTTCAGGACTTTGAAAAAGAATAGTTACTATACAGCCATTTATAACCACAACCATACTAGTATAATATAAATCCCAAGGAAATACTTCAAAGCATAGTGTTATACATATTTTGTAAATAAATTATATGTAATATACATGTATACACACATATCCAGTTATAATAAATTATGTTTAAAGAACTAATTATTTATTGTTGTTAAGTAACAGAAGAACAGATTTAGATCAAATTACTTCAAATTAACATCAAAAAGCATTATTGGTATAAGTTAATTGAAATAAATTAGTAACCAGTTATTTTTAAAATGTATATCTAAGTATTAATTAGATTGGTTTTTATTATGGTTACTTGATGGTTTATGTAGATATGCACTTTATGTTTTCTGAACACGTAAAAAAAGAATTGGCAGATATAACTAATGCGTCCTTTTCATTTTTCATTTCGTGGTTCTGTATCACAGACTTACTTCTGTTTGCTCCACTTTGAATGATGCCCTACTTTATCATCATTAAAATGATTATTTCTTGTGGGGCTTTTATATAAATATCAAGTTTATTCAGTTTCTACTTCCAGTTGTTTAAATTTAAAAGATTATTTGCATCTCCTGAAACTATAGTTTTTTAAATTATATTCATTACTTGTCCTGGCTTTTTAAAATTCAGGTTCGTATGACTTCCGTTAGGTTAACGTTCTTTATTTATTTCCACTTCTCTCTTTGTGAATACCTTCAACAGAAAATGCTAAAAAGAAAGAACTCATAGCAGGAAAGGAAAGTAATAGACTGATAAGGATTTGGATGTTAGAAAATGACTTCTGGATTAATTGCTACCTAAACATTCATATTTAAAAAGTCTTTGATACTCTAAGTTTCTTAACTGAACTAACAAATTTACTCTTGTCTATACCTATTTCCCCATTTTTGACTTTACTTTTCCAAACTCTTACTCAGTTAACTAATTTTGCTGTATATGAGTTCCATGGACACACTCAACAACTATACCATATTAAGTAGGAAATCATCTCCTTGTGTGTGAGATGCATGGCAAAATGAGTGTATGCAATCTTCTGGGGAAAGAATAAGTATTACCTTGTTTAGAAGATTTTAGAAACCATGAAATACAAAAGCAGGGCATGTGCGTATATATGTGCTTTTAAAACTTGAGTGCAATATATAACTACTGCTTTATGAAAACTTAAGCAACATATATGTATACTTATAAATATATTAATTTATATATTTATACATTAATAAACTTGATTTTAGAGCATTTTAAAGTTCACAACAATATTGAACAGAGAAAGTTCCAATATACTCACCAGTCACCACCCATGCACAATCTCTCCCACTATCAATGTGCTGCATCAGAATGGTTATATTTGTTACTATTGATGGATTTAACACTGGCACATCATTATCACTCAGTGTCCCTAGTTTATATTGTTTCACTCTTAATATTGTATTTTATGGGTTTTGAAAAATGTCTAATGATACTTATCTACCATTATAGCATAATACAAAATAATTTCACTGCCCTAATCCTCTGTGTTCTTCCTATTCATCTCTCCCTTCTTAACCTATGACAGCCACTTTTCTTTTTACGACTCCATAGTTTTGCCTTTTCCAGAATATCATACAGTTGGAATTATACAGTAAGTAGTCTTTCAAGACTCGCTTCTTACATTTAGTAATAAGAATTTGATTTTCTTCCATGTATTTTCTTTCTTGGGCAGAGAGTTTATTTCTTTTTAATAAGTACTTACTCCTTTGTGTTGGTGTACCTTAGTTTATTTATCCACCCATTTAATGAAAAACATATTGCTGGCTTTTAAATTTTGGCAATTATGAATAAAGCTACTGTAAACATTTACAAATAGGATATTGTGTGTTCATAAGTTTTCAATTTCTTAGGGTAAATATAAGAAAAACATGATTATTGGATTATATAGGAAGAGTAAGGTTAGTTTTGTAAGAAAATGTCAAGCTGTCTGCCAAAGTGTCTTCCAAAATGGCACCATTTTGCATTCCCACTAGCAATGAGTAAGAGTACCTGTTGTTTCACATTTTTACTAATGTTAGATGTTGTCAGTGTTCTGGATATTAGCCATTCTATTAGATGTGTAGTGGAATCTTAGTGTTGTTTTAATTTGCAACTCCCTCATTATTTATGATATTGAACAATTTTTTATGGGCTTACTTTCTTTTTATTAACATAGTTTATTTTTTCATTCAGACTTTTGTGGTATATTTTTACGAAAATAGCAAACGAAATTTGGTTCTTTGTATTAATACAGAATATGTAAGACATTGAAAAAAATATATATATATATAACATTTAAGTTATAAACACAAAGCAAATTCAGCATCACTTAAACAGCAACTATATTTTCACATAATCAGGATTGCATAAGGAGATAAACATTATTTTTAGCCTAAATATATAAATAGTCTTTGATGCTTTATGTCAGTTCATATTTATAAAAGCTAGTCTAGAAACTAACACCACCTACAAAAGTGATGAGCTTTAGGATACAACTTTGCCATCATGCCATAATAAATACTTAAAATTATAGAAATCCAGAGGGAACTAATCACTACAATGTAATTCAGCAGGTAGAACTACCTAATTATGATTTTAAGATGAACACTATGGGAATCCAGAAGGGATGTTTTTGAATCTCCAGTTGTTGGATTCTTTATGGTCCAAACATATCTTAATTTTGGTGAGAATTATGTCCCCAAATCACCAAACTGTGATAGAGGGAAGTTGCATAGGGACTTTCTTCATCTCTGCTCTCTTCTTTTAGCTTGTTGGTTGCCTGGGTTGATAACTTAATCCGCAAGTTAAGTCTCTTCAGGAAATCTCTGCCTGATACTTCTTCAGGCTGAACAGGCTAAACATCAGATTCTTGAGGAGCCACCACTGGCTCCTCTTCCTGAGAAAAACTGTTACCAACAGTTTCATTTTCTGGAGAATCAATGGAGTTAAGTCTGTTAAACAAGAAAGGCTTCTCTGATATAACTGGGATGTTCAAACTTTCTCCAGAAATATACCATCATTGGTAAACAGTTTATTGGCCCTTTTAATCTGCTCCATCGTGACATTGTACTTGAGTGCAATGCCCTGCCTGTAGGCTTACTTTCTATCTGTAGCTCTTCCTTGGTAAGGTGTCTGTTTTGATTTCTTCCCCATTTTTAAAATGAGTTGTTCATATATTTTAAGAGTTCTCTGAATATTATGGATAATAGTCCTTTATTGGAAGGTTTCTTGCAAATATTTTTTTCCAGTCTGTATCATGGCCTCTCATTCTCTTGACATTGTCTTTTGCAGAACAGAGTTTTAAATTTTAACAAAGTCCAGCTTATGAGTTCTTTCTTTTATGAATAGTGCTTTGGTGTTGTATCTAAAAAGTCATCACCATATCCAAAGAGATTTTCTCCATTGTTATCTTTTATGATTTTATAGGTTAGCAAACTCCATGATCCATTTTGTATTATTTTTCGTGAAAGGTATAAGGTCTGTGTGTAAATTCGCTTTTCTTTTCTTTGAAGATTTGCTAGCTCTGTTTGCTGCATTGTATTGACTTTGTTCCTCCATCAAAGATTAGGTGACTATATTTATGTTGGGATACTTCTGAGCTATTTGTTGTGTTCTATCGATCACCTTACCTATTCTTCACCAGTACCACACTATGTTGATTACTGTAACATTATAGTAAGTCTTGACATTGGGTAGCCTCAGTCCTCTTACTTTGTTTTTCTCTTTTTTGTTTTGAATTTAGTACTATGGGCCTTTTGCCTCTCTATATAAACTTTAGACTCAGTTTGCCAAAATGCATGTAACAATTTGCTAAGATTTTGGATAGAATCATGTTGACCTTATAGATCAAGTTGAAAAAAAAATGACACCTTGACAATATTGAGTCTTCCTATCCACAAATATGGAATATCTCTCCATTTATTTAGTTCTTTTTATTGAAATCATTCACCAGAGTATTATAATTTTTCTCATATATCTTGTGCATATTTTGTGAGATTTATACCTAAGTATTTCATTTTGGAGAGTGCTAATGCCAATAGTAATGTGTTTGTTTTTAATTTCAAATAACATTTGCAGGTATATAGGAAAACGACTATCATTTGTATATTAACTTTGAATCCTAAAACCTTTTTCTAATTGTTTATTAGTTCAAAGAAAGGGTTGTAGGTATGTGGCCTTATTTCTGGATTCTCTATTCTGTTCCATTGGTCTATGTGTCTCTTTGGGTACCAGTACCATCCTGTTTTGGTTACTGTAGCCTTGTAGTATAGTTTGAAGTCAGTAATGTAATGCTTCTAGCTTTGTTCTTTTTGCTTAAGAGTGCCTTGACTACTCAAACTCTCTTTTGGTTCTATGTGAATTTTAATTTTATTTTTCTAGTTCTGTGAAGAATGTTATTGGTAGCTTAATCAGAATAGACTGAATCTGTAAATTGCTTTGGGCATTTGCCATTTTAATGATATTGAATTTCCTGGCTATGATATTTTATTCCTTTTGTGGCATTTGTGAATGAGATTGCATTCCTAATTTGGTTCTTGCCATGGCAGTTGCTTGTGTCTAGGAATGCTAGTTATTTTTGTACGTTGTTTTTATAGCCAAAACCTTGCTGAAGTTGTTTACCAACTTATTGAGCTTTTGGGCCAAGAATGTGGGGTTTTCTAGATATAGAATCATGTCATCTACAAACAGGGATACTTTTACTCCCTCTCTTCCAACTTGGACATCTTTTATTTTTTTCTCTTGCCTCATTGCTCTAGTCATGACTTCGATACTGTTTTGAATAGGAGTGGTGAGAGAAGGCATCCTTGACTTGAACTGATTTTCAAGGGGAATGCTTCCAGCTTTTGCCTATTTATTATGATGTTGGCTCTGGGTTTGTCATAGATGGATCTTATTATTTTAAGTATGTTCCTTTGATACCTAATTTGTTGAGAGTTTTTAACATGAAGAGATGTTGAATATGATTGAAGCCTTTTCTGCATCTATTTAGATAACCATGTGATTTTATCTTTAGATTATTTTTATATGATGAATCACATTTATGGATTTGTGTATGCTGGACCAAACTTGTATCCCAGAGAAAAAGCCTACTTCATTGTGGTGGGTTAGTTTTTTGATGTGCTGCTGGATTCAGTTTGCTAGTATTTTGTTGAGGATTTTGCATCAGTGTTCATCAAGGATATTGTCCTAAAGTTTTCTTTGTTGTATCTCTACCAGGTTTTGGTATCAGAATAATGCTAGCCTCATAGAACAAGGTAGGGGGGAGTCCTTCCTCCTCAATTTTTTTGAAATAGTTTCAGTAGGAATGGTATCAGCTCTTCCTTGTACATCTAGTAGAATTTGGTTGTGATTCTATCTGGTCCTGGGCTTGTTTTTTAGTTGACAGGCTATTTATTACTGATTAAATTTTGGAGTTCATTATCCTTCTTTCAGGGAATTAATTTCTTCCTGGTTTAGTTTTTGGAGGTTGTATGTGTCCAGTAATTTATCCATTAATTTATCAATTTCTTCTAGTTTTTCATGTGTGCAAAGAGGTGTTCATAATAGTCTTCTATTATGTATTTCTGTGGGGTTGGTGATAATATTTCTCTCATTATTTCTCATTGTGGTTATTTGGATCATCCCTCATTCTTCTTATTAGTCTAGCTAGTGGTCTACTTATTGTGTTAATTTTTTTTTTCAAAAGACCGACTCCAGCTTTCAGTGATCTTTTGAATAGCTTTTTATGTCTCAAATTCCTTCAGTGTAGGTCTGTTTTGGGTTATTTCTTGTCTTTTGCTAGCTTGGGGCTTGGTTTTCTCTTGCTTCTCTACTTCTTTTAGAGGGGGATGTTAGCTTGTTAAATTGAGTTCTTTCTAACATTTTAATGTGGACATTTAGTGCTATAAATGTGTCCGAGAAATTCTGTGTCCCAGAAATTCTGGCATGTTATATCTTTGTTCTCATTAGTTTCAAAGAACTTCTTGATTTCTGCCTTACTTTCATTATTTACCTCAAAGTCATTCAGGAGCATATTGTTTCATTTCCATCTAATTGTATGGTTTTGAGCAATTTTCTTAGTCTTGAATTCTGTTTTGTTGTTCTGTGGTCCATGAGAGTTGTTGGTATGACAGAGGGTTATTTTGCATTTTCTGAGTATTACTTTATATCCGATTGTGTAGTTGATTTTAGAGTATATGCCAAGCAAACATGAGAAGAATGCATATTCTTCTGTTGTTTGGGGGTGGAGAGTTCTGTAGATGTCTTTCTGATGCATTTGGTCAACTGCTGAATATCTTTCAAGTCCTGAATATCTTTCTTAATTTTCTGCCTCAATGAACTACCTATTATCATCAGTGAGGTGTTAGAATCTCCCACTATTATTGTGTGGGAATCTGTCTTTTTGAATGTCTCTAAGAACTTGATTTAGGAATCTGGGTGCTCCTATGATGGGTGCATATTTATATATTATAGTTAGTTCTTCTTGTTGAATTGAACACTTTACTATTATCTAATGCTCTTCTTTGTTTTGTTTTGTTTTTATATCTTTGTTGGTTTAAAGTCCATTTTGTTTGAAATTAGAATTGTACCTCCTGCATTTTTCTTTTTTTTCTTCCTCTTGCTTAGTAGATTTTTCTTCATCCCTTTATTTGAGCCAATTAGTGTCATTGCATGTGAGATGGGTCTCTTGAAGATAGCGTAGCATTGGCTCTTACTTCTTAATCCAGCTTGCCACTCTGTGCCTTTTAGCTGGAAGCATTAGCCCATTTACATTCAAAATTAGTATAGATATGTGTGGATGCACACAATCCTACACCAGAGCCCTGCCCTACTGCTAACACCACTACCAGTACAGATGCACATACAGTTGTCAGCAAGTCCCTTGCCCCCCAACCCATACTGCCACTGTTGCTGACAATTGACACCAAAGATATTCAGGACTTGAAAGATATTCAACAGTTGACCAAATGTATCAGAAAGACATCTACAGAACTCTCCACCCCAAAACAACAGAAGAATATACATTCTTCTCATCTTCGCTTGGCATATACTCTAAAATCAACTACACAATCAGATATAAAACAATCCTCAGCAAATGTGAAAGAACCACTGTCATACCAACACCTGCACAGAGGCCAGCACCCTGGCACCCATTAGCACTCTACAGCAGCAAGCATGTAACTCACCATGCTGCTGCTGCCACTGCTTCTGGCACATGCAAATGAGTATAGATCCCACTGCTACTGCCCTATGATGTGCTTTGGTTGGCACCACCCTTCAAAGCGTTGTGACCAGTCTTCCAGGAGCACCTCAGCCCCTTCAACAGGTTCCTAACTTTGAGGAACCAGAAATCAAAGCCACGACCTAATATCAATGGGCTCCCACCCAGATTTAGAAAATCCAGTCCAGGATTCCTGAACTGAGCCTTGGGACCCTTAAATCTTTCAGTAATGAAGCCAGTTCCCTGAACCCATCTTATACCACAACCAAACTTCCAAAGTCATCAAATAGGATAAAAGCAAAAGAATCCAAAGGACAGCAGTTTTAACTACTGAAGGAACGTCAGCCCACAAAGATGAAAAAGAACCAGCACAAGAACTCTGACAACTCAGAAAATTAGGGTGTCTTGTTTCCTCCAAATGACCACACTAGTTGTCCAACAAGGATTCTTAACTGGGCTGATATTGCTAAAATGACATAAGTAGAATTCAGAGTATGAATAGGAATGAAGATCATCAAGATTCAGGAGAAGATTGAAACCCAATATAAAGAAGTTAAGACAATAAAACATTACAAAAGCTGACAGATAAAATAGCTAGTATAGAAAAGAACATAACCAATCTGATACAGCTGAAAAGCACACTTTAAGAATTTTATACTGCATTTGCAAGTATTAGCAGCAGAATAGACCATTCTGAGGAAAGAATGTCAGAGCTCAGACTGTTTTTCTAAAATAAGACAGTCAGATAAGAATAATGATTTAAAAAAGAATGAAAAGGGCCCCCCCAAAAAACCTCCAAGAAATATGGGATTAGGTAAAGAGCATGAATCTACAATTCATCAGTGTCCCTAAAAGAGATAGAATAAAAGCAACTTGGAAAACATGTTTCAAGATGTGATCCACGAGAACTTCCCTGATCTAGCTCAGGAGGCCAACATTCAAATTCAGGAAATGAACAGCTCTCAAAATACTTCACAAGATTATCCCAAGAAACATAATCATCAGATTTTCCAAAGTCAAAATGAAAAAAAAAAAATTAAAGGCAGCTAGAGAGAAAGGACAGGTTACTTACAAAGGGAAGCCCATTAGACTAAAAGTGGATACTTCAGCAAAACCCCCTATGAGCCAGAAGAGATTGGGCCTCATATTCAACATTCTTAAAGAAAATAACTCTCAACAAAGACTTTCATATCCAGCTAAAATGAGCTATATAAGCAAAGGAAAAATAAGATCCTTTCCAGACAAGCAAGTTCTGAGGGAATTCATTACCTTTAGACCTGCCTTACAAGAGCTTCTGAAAGAAGCACTAAATATGAAAAGGAAAGACCATTACCAGTCACTACGAAACAGACTTGTGTCCCTAGACCACACAAACAAGTTGGCATAATAAACAGCTGACAACATGATGACAATAAAACAACTACACAAACAAGGTGTCAGGAGATGGAGAGAGAGACGGGGGAACTGCTAAACACTTTTAAAACCATCAGCTTTTGTGAGAACTCAGTCACTCTCATGAGAACAGTATGGTGGAAAACGTCTGCATGATCCAGTTACCTCCCCACCAGGTCCCTCCCTTGTCATCTTGGGATTACAATTCCAGATGAGACTTGGGTGGGGACATAGAGCCAATCATATCAATTGCATATGATATGCCTAGGTGTAGTTTTTTTTGTTTGGTTTGGTTTCTTATCTATTCTGCTTTGTGTTCTCTGTACTTCATGATATGTAGTTTGATGTCTGACATTAACTTGAGGACAATTCCCAGACGTTATTGCCTTATATATTGTTTCTGTTCCTTTCTCTCTTTCTTCTCCTTTTACTATTCTTATTATGTGCATATTATATATTTTATAGTTTTCGCACAGTTCTTAGATATTTTGTTCTGTTATTATTTTTCAGTATATTTCTCCCTTTACTTTTCAGTTTGAGAATTTTCCATTGTTGTAATTCTCAAATTTAGAGATTCTTTCCTCAGGTGTGTCCAGTCTACTATTGAAACCATGAAAGTCTCATGCTTCATTTATTTACAATGCTTTTGATCTCTAGCATTTCTTTATTAGAATTTCTATCCCTCTGCTTACATTATCAGTCCGTTCTTGCTTGATGTTTACTTTTTCCACTAAAGGCCATAGAGAAATAATCATAGATTTTAGGAGTTCTTGGCCTGATAATTCCAAACTTACTGCCATATCTGACTCTGGTCCTGGTGATTGTTCAGTCTCTTCAAATTTGTTTTTTGTTTTCTGGTATGCCTTGTAACTTTTTGTTGAAAGGCAGACATGAAGTACTGGGTAAATGTAACTGTAGCAAATAGGCCTTTAGTAATGTAGTAGGAAGATATAAGGGGACAGTAACTTTTTCCAGTCCTATTATTAGATCTCAGGCTTTTGGTGAGCTTTTGCTCCTGGTTTGTGAACTTCACTGGTGCCTCACAGGCCCCTCCTCTGTTTTAGGTGGGGCAGAATGACCAGAAGGAGCTGGAATTGTGTATTTCCCTTCTACTATATGGAAGAATAGAGAGAGCTTGAGTTGGTTATTTTCCTTCTCCTAAATATATTAGACTCTGATATAACCCCAGTAGTTTAGGCTCTGTTAATAGAGTTTCTCCTGTGGACTGGCCTTGTTGAAAAGGATAGTAAATATACTGTGAAGTATTTCAAAATAGGTCCCACACCATGACTGTGTTCCCCTAGAGTTTGTTTATCTTTTAGTTTCCTCCCACTTCTAGCACCCAGTAATTCATCAATTAATTATCTGTTTAGGATTTTCCACCCCAGTGGTACTTGTCCCCATTGAGGTTTCTGCCCATCGGTTTCTACTTCAGTAATCTGTGATTCTCTATATTCATCTGTCTGGCTCTCTAATGTTAGGGGCAGCCATTAGCCCTGTGACATCTCTTCTATAAAAGATCTAGAAGTGTTGCCGACTCTTCAGGTTGTTCAGCTTTTTACTTGATATAATATAATAAAGACTTTTGAGCACCTTATGTGCTGGGCTGGAAGCAATATTTTTAAAAATGGCTATGTTTCTAGGAAAGACTAAGGAAATCTTAATGTTTAGTGATTGTATTAAGAATGCAGCTTTTTTAAAAAAGTAAGCAATACAAAATGTTCTTTGAGACATTCCAATGGCATTTTTTTTTTGCTTAAAATAAACTTTCAATTATTTTTGCTGTGAAAAGGTTTGAAATAATAGTTCTATACTATGTTTTCAGTTGGCTATATAAACTTTTAAAAATAGATAAAATTTGTCTTGGCTTTATTTAAATAGATTTTTGTTAGTAGCATTTGCTCTGGCAAATCGGTTGGTTATTTTAGCAGTTCTGCTTACTTTTATCAAGTCAAAATGATGTATCAGCTGAAATTTAAGGCTAGAGTCAGTTAAACTGCCATCTCAAAACTTGTCTTTACCATCTGGTTTGATACCTTCTTGACATATATTTTTGATGGATGGTGTTACAGGAAACTCCCCATCAGCAAAGGCAGCATTCCTGGACATCTGCAACTTTTTTAGAATCAACAGAGGTGCTCTGGTGAAGTAGCTGTGACATCTACCTCAGCAAATGCTGAAATTATGCTAACTGTAAAATGCACTTCCTCTTTCTACTGCAACTGCTGTATTGGGAAAATTTACTATCACAATGACCCCAGACTAACATTCTTATTCAGATGCTCACATTTTATTATGAGTGCTCAAACCACTCCCTGCCTTTCCAGAAAGGAGTGCAGTTATTTTTCACAGGTGGGCATTTACTCTTCAGCTTTCCTAACTGTGTGAGGTACAAGCATTCTCTGTGTCAACCTCTACATGGGATTTATGTCATTCTTTTCAGTTTATCACTTTCAACCAGTTTACGATTATGAGCTTTATTTCACACACACACACACACACACACACACACACACACACACACCGCCAGCCAAAGCAAAGGAGTACTGAGAATCATAGCAAGAACATTGCTCTCTTCTAACAAATTATCCCTATCTACTCTTAATCTTTTAAAATCATCTTTATACATCCCTTATTAAATTAATCATCTAACTGCTTCTAGATCCCCTACTATGAAATGTCTCATGGTTGTCTATTTCATATTTACTTAGTGTGTTATGCTCATGATTTCTTTGTGCATCAATTGAAATGTCTAATTTATCATCATATTCCCATACAACTGTTAAAGAATTTTTAGACAGATGTAGTTTTTTAAAAAATATTGTTTTCTGTTATATAAAGATGGTTAGTTAAGAAGAATCCTCTTTAGGTTAAAAAGACTATATTGTATAGAAATAAGTAGAGTGCTTACAGGAAGTAAATGGCATTCCACAGAGAAAGCATTTCAGCAGCCTGACTTTGGTGTAATTGCTAAAAAAACCTCATAGACGTTTCATTCTGGAATTGTTTTTAGAATACCCTTGCTTATGATGCAAGAACTAGTTGCTTTATTTATATGTTAAAGAAAAATAATCAGTGATATATGTTAAAACATTGTATGGCAGACTTTATTAAGGATCTTTGGTATAGTTACAGGGATCACTGTAATGCGATATTGTAGTAGGGAAGAGATATTGGGCTCAACTCTGAATACTTCATGAGCAAGTGGAAATTTATAGCCATGGAGCAGAGTAAGGGTCAGTGGGTGAAAAATTACTAAATGGAAACATCAGGGTAAAGAGATTCTGGCTAAACCAACCTAAGAAGATTCTGCTGAACACAGGCCAAGGTGATCAGACTTCCCTTGTGAGATAATGAAGAATGAGGAACTCAATGAGATATTTTAGGTCATACGCTGGACATTAAGGATGAGAACTTCTTGCTAAACTGACTTAAAAGGGTTCTTTGCTAAAACTGGATTTTATAAAGAAGTTCATATATGTGCCTAGGTGAAGGTTCAAAAGCCTTGGTAAAGTTTGACAAGAGAATATTTGTCAGTAGCTATTCCTGCTTTTAGAACAATAACAAAAATAGTATATGACTTATGCATTATTTTACTTAAAATGCTGTGACATGTTTCAAAAAGAAAAGCTGTCCTAATATTAGAATTGTTATTAATGAAGATATTCAGAAGGGACAGTATAACATCTGAAGGCAATTTCAAAAGAGAAACTTGAAACATTCAAGCAAATTTAAAATAAAGTGACTATTTTGAAAATGGAATAGTGATTTATATGTATAAATTTGAGAATATTCACATAAAAAGAAGTTGTTTTAAATTTTCATTCTATAAGAAACCATGTGCTTCTTAGACATGGTCACAAAACTCATACAGGAAGTAAAGATAGTAAGAAACATTCTAATGAAAATAATATTGCTTTTTATAAAATATTTCATGTTTTATGTTTGTTTTCTTAGGATGGATAGAAAATCTGAATTATAAAGACAAACAGTTAAAGTAAAAGTTCACATACTATTGTATTACAGTCTAAGATATTATTACTGTCATTGATTCTCCAGTTATTAAGTGTCAGAGTAAATAAATACTTTGTTTTTATAAAATCCTGGAAAGGAAATAAATGTGAGTACTGAATTTTTATTTCATAGAAAACCAAGGATAAACTAGTCCTTCATTTTTAATTTATCTGATAATGGATGGTTAAAATAATACTCATTACAAGATGAATAATTATGTAAATTATATTACAAATAATCCATCTACATTATGATTGAACTTTAGTTTTATTTCTGATAATTTTTTATATTTAATACTGTTTTCACTAATGCTATTCACTAGCTTTCAGTTAGTAGTTTGCTAATTAATATTTCAAGTAAAATATTAGAATCCATCAATAATAATAGAAGTGTTATCCGAGAGTTTTACTGTTTGGTCTTTCAGAGGCTTATTAGTATTTTTTCAGACTCCTACATTATATTCAGTTTTCTCTCTGCATCATATTTTTGGGAGATGTTTCCTTTATTTAACTAAATTCATCCATATCTAATTCTCATACATTTTTAGTCACAGTTGAGTTCCCCTGCTTATGTAATAAGAAGGTTGAATTATAATTATAATTTATTTAAAGTGTCCTTGAAACTTCAACTCAATCTGAAATGAATTTTGAATTTTAGAAGTTAGTTTTGTGAGTGGGAGTCACTTTTACTTTAAATAGTAGCATATACCTTTCTTCACTTGTTTCAAACATAGCATGGCCAAAATACTAATACATTTGAAAACAAAGCTATTATATAAATATGTCAACATTTTCTTGATTTTTAGAAGGGTAGATTTACATATTCCTACAAATAATTTATATTATTTTAAAAGTTCACTGGCATTATCAAGTATAGTTCTCCCATTGGTTCTTAAAATTCATTTTCTTTTCATTTTAAATGAGTTTGTCTATAACACACACACACACACACACACACACACACACATACACACACTTATTTATATGTAAAAATTTGACAAATAACTTCTGTACATATAACTAGGTAAATTTCAAAACGGAGTCCATAAATAATGAAAAAAATCTCTATACACAGTTGTTAAATGAATTAAAAGCATGACATATTTCTCAGTGAAGTAATTATTTCTCATTCTAAAATTTGATAAAGTTGGCTAATTAAATACAAACATACACACGCAGGTGCACACATACATTTTCTGTGACTACACATTGAGAGCCTGGTTTAATAGTTTCTTTTGTACACTATTGAACCTTATATTTTGGTAATCCAGAAGTGACTAGGCTATGATTGTGCCACTGCATTCCAGACTGTGTGGCAGAGTGAGAGCATGTCTCTAAAAATAAATAAATAAATAAATAAATAAATAAATGTGTCTTCATACAAATGAAATTGAATACATTTTCATGATTGATTTGAATGTTTTCTTCAGCTATTCTATGATAACTTTTTGCATAGTTTATATACTGTTATAATTAAGAAAGATGTAGTATTGATGTTTTTCTGAAGATACATCTTCGATATTATATTTTTTATGACCTAATGTTCCATAGCCATTGTACCTTCATCACTTCATTAGCTCACTTCATTCATTTCTTCAAATATTTATTGAGCAAATGGGTAGACAACTAGCTCTGTCTGCTGGAGCTTTGTCATCAGTTATTATTTTCATTTTTAATCTGTAGCATAATAGGGAGCCATGTTTTCTATCTTAAGAGTGACATAGAGCCTTATAAGTGAGTTAATAAAGTATGGGTTGATAAAACAAGTTAGAGATTTAGGAAAACGATGTTGGCTCAGTGTAGTGAACAGACTGAAAATGAAGTGGTAGATATGAGAATAGTTGTTAGAGTGTTACAAGAATGCAGGAGTGGTTAAGAGAATGGCATGCTGGAGAGTGGTAAAGTAACCTGTGTTAAAAAAATTAATTTAAATTTAAAATATATGGTGATCATTGGTATATTTTTTCTTAGATTTACTTCACTAAGGAATCTAGTGGACTAGTTAGAAAATAAGGAAATGAAACCATGAAGAAAATTTTTTGATTAATTCTGTTTTGACGGGAAAGAGAGAAAGTATGATAACTACTGGAGACAGTATGTTAACTAGAGGAAAGAAAAATAGACCTAAGAGGCTTGAATATGTTTAAATGTTGTCAGAAAAAAGGGAGTGGTAAACGAGAAATAATTGTGTAAGATTCCTGTAAATGGTGTACGAATGTGATGGAATTTAAAGCAGAAAATGAAGGATTTGCTGTGGCTGGTAGGGTAACAAACACAGTGACGAGAGATTTTGACATACCATCTTTGACATAAGAAGGTTTTGGAGTGATTGGTTGTTGAGTGTATTTCCATGCATGGTTTTATTTTTCTCTGTAAAGTAAAAGCAAGGTTAACTACTAAAAGTGAGTTGAGTCCACAGAAAGTTGTGAGTGTCAGAAAAGGAGAAATGTGAAATAGATGTTGTAGAGAATAAGTTGAAAGAAATAGTAAGCTTTCTGGACAAGGTTGAACATGTACCTTAGTTTCACTGTTAATTTGACTTTTTCCAGCTGCTTCAGATTCAGAAGACATTGATAGTTGAGTTACTCTAGGGTTAGGGTTGGATTAGACAGTTCAAAAGAAAGAGAGAGTTTAGTAAGTTTAAGATAATGGCAAAAGTAATATTGAGATTATATATCATGGAAAATCATCTGAACATGGTATAATATAAAAAAGTAGAAAAATCGAATGAATTGTAATACCGTAGGTCTTTAATGGTCATGAGGCTCCAGTGGGATTGGAAAATATTATCAGTAAAGAAACTGAATAAGCAAAGTGGGGGAGAAAAAAGAGTCTAAAATCATAGAGCAGGAAAGGTTGAGTAACTCATTCGGAAAGTAAAATAAATTCAGGTGTTTAAAAACAGCATTATGTGACCATGACTGGCTGAAGCATTAAGAAAATTATTGGTAATGATTTTGAATGACTGGCAAGTCACTCTGAGTCCTGTGTGAAGGGCACTCTGTGAAGGACACTGAGTGACTTGTCAGTTTCAAGCCGGTGAAGCAGAAGCAGTGGTATGCTGGAAATAACTTGTACTGACTTTCAGGAATTAAATTTTCACAAATATTATATTTTGGCTGACATAATAGCTATAGCTTAAAATCATTAATAATATATATAAAATCAGCAAGGACCACAAATAAAAATAAAGCAAATAAAAATCATCAAACACTACAAATCAGGGCAAATCTCCCTTTTTCAGAGAGACAATTGTTGAATATCCACTAGTTCATCACTGAGGAGAAGCAAACATCTGTATCCAGGAAATGAATAGAAGACTGTAGTAAAATGAATCAGATAGTAAGACTGAATGGTATGAACCTTAAAAGAACAGGGTTTTGTATCTTTGCTTGCTTTCAAGAGGAGCGTGGAATGTGATGATCTAGAAGTAGGAAAGAAACAATATGGACATATTTTATTTCCCATTCTTGATATTTGTGGAGTGTGAAATACATTTTTCATTAATGTATTAAAGCTATACTTAAATAGAATTTAAAATTATGTAAAGCAATAATGTGACTATCTTTCTATTTTGTTTTAAAGCTGGGTCAGATATATATATATTTTTCCTTATTGAATTAAGCTGTAAACAGAATCTGAGAGAAAGAAGTACATGTCTAGTTATTCTTAAACTGATTTGATCACAAATAAATAAAAATAAAATAAAATAAAATAAAAAGAACAAAAATAAATAAATATTAAAGATGTATAGACAATCTCCACTGAAAAATATCTTGACATTTATATAGCCTAATCCTTTTATTCCACATTGAGCAAATTGACTTCTAGAGAGATAAACTTACTCACTACAGATCATTTAGCTTGGTAATATTAAAGCCGAAAGTAACATGCCTCTTCTAAACTCCAGCACAATAGGAATGATTTTATAGTATGCACCTAGCCATTCATTTATTCATTATTTTGAAATTTATTCAATAATATCTATTGGTATCTATGATATTCTAGACACTGATTAATGATTTGTAACCATTAATTACTTTATACATATTCTTATTGTGATACATTTTATTTCTTGTAATGCATTGTAAATAAGACTTTAAGCTTTGCCAGGACAGGAGTCATGTTTTGTTTTTGGTAAAACTCAGCACACACAGTGCCTGGCATGGTTCTTTATACCAAGCTGGTGCTGAATATATGTTAGAATGAAAGACCAAATGAATGAATGAATAGTCTAGTGAATTATCAAATAGAATAAGGTGAGATTTAAAATAAAACTTTTGTGCCTCTAGGTCTCCTCACCTGTAAAGGCCTGACATTAAGGGCCATGTTGGTTAAAGATCCTACCTCATCAAAAGCTCAGGGTGCTTTTTCTATTCTTGCCTACTAGGGTGATTAGATAACATTAGAGGGGAAAACAAGTTTCCATATCCTTAAAAAATTATAAATTATTCTAATGATAAAGGCATGTGTCTATATACTTACATATATATATTGAAGACAGTAGGCATATGCTACAGTCATAATATTTAGAAGTACTATGTTTCTTTATTGATTGATTATATAAAATATGCAACAAGAATAAATCCTGGTTATCTTTGCACAACTTTGGGGTAAAATGACTTTAGATGAATTTTCTCATTTACTTCTCACAATACTTCCAAGATATTATTAAAGAAGCTTTTTATTACATTAGGTAGGGCAAAGAAATTATGACTTATTCAAGGTCCTTCATTGACCCAGTGTGGTAAAGTTTCTTAATTTTATTTCAGTTTGGCCACATGACAGTAAATATATTCTTGATGGCTATTCTTTATAAGAAAAGAAAACATTTGGCCAGGAAAGTTGAAGACATCTGATTTAAAAGATAATATGAAATGACCCTTCATTATGAAATACTCGGAATGGTACACAATGAACTATCAAATTCTGTTTCAACTACCTAAAAAGGATAACTGTATTTAACTGCACCAAATGGTACTAAACTCGCTACCTATCATATAATGTTCAGTCACTCTGATCTCTTTTATTCCTCTATTAACTCACAGTAACACCGAGAAGAGCAATTCTCTCTGTTTCATTGTCCTTCCCTTCAAATATACTGTTTTAAGAGATTGCAGATGCCTTGAGATAAAACTGCCAGAATTATCCCTAGGACTGACAGGTTTGCTAACAACTGAATGCTTCTCAGATCACTGCACTGGACTCAGATCCACCTGTGATATGAACCACATATGGCTTTAGTCTTGTTTCCCTGAATTAACTCTAATTTCCCAGTGACCAAGGTCAGATGAGTCCAGATAGGGCTCAGCTGTTCTTATCTAGCACATATGTTCCAGTATTTTTGGTAATTTATTTCTGTAATAAAAAATTAAAATGCAAATCTCAGCCAGAATCTCTTTTACCAAGGGAGACCTTGCTATGGGCATTAGGGCCTATTACATGTGACTTTTTCATAACAAAATAAAAATTATTATTATAGAACTTATAACCAAATATTTCAGTTAGCATTATAAACAAAATTGGTCATGTGAATATATTGAAAAAGAATAATTTGACAAAGTACCAAGTATCCCAAAATTTACTTTGTTAATTAAGAAAAATGTCAGAAATTACTGTATTTGCTTTAAGCAATTTTACGGTATTCATCTGTATACCAGTGTTAAACTAATTCCACCAGATTTATTATTTAGGAGATAAAATTCTTATTTATAAATGTTTGTTTATTAATTCAAAAGAAATGGAATTTGTTAACCAAAAAAGTTTTTTTTAGATTACTTCAAGATGTTTTGGGTGCTGTACCACCTGATTAACTTTTTAAGGACTCTGAGCTGAAGTCAACATTTCCAGTATTATGTATAATAAAACATATTACTAAATAGTACTCAATTTTCTTTGTATTATGGTGTTGTTATGATATTTAAAACAAAATTAATAGTAAACATTTTTTATTTCATTCATGGAGAAAACTTTCCTCTAGCACATACTTAAAAAGTTAATTCTAAATCCTTGATACAAGAGGTTACACAAATATTGATGTTATTTTCTTGTCAATTTTAGACACTCAATCAGGTTTATAAAAGCAGGTTCAATGAGCATAAGATGGTTTCTAAATTTTAATTTGTTTTTGACAGCAAACAAAATGAATGAAGGTAAAGAATTCATTTGGGTAATTTAGGCCAAAGATATCTTTAAAAAGAAGATGGATTTGTATTTGTCAAGTATGTTGCTCCCAGTAAAAGAAAAGAACATTTATGTAAGCATTGCAAGAGTAAACCTTACCTTATTAGCTTTTCACAATATTTTAGAAGGGATTCAAAACAAAATTGCAAAGCACTATTTTTACACTAATATTTTACCAGTTCACTAAAACATTCAGAAAAGAAATTTACCTGAAAATTTGTTAGTTTTGGGGAATTGCAAAAAGCCAAATAATTTCCAGGTTGCAAACTTTATTTAGTGTTCTAGCAGAAACTAAACTAAAATGTCTATAAGTTTTAAAACATTAGATGTATATTTAAAATATTTTAAATATTTACATTGCATGCACTTTTTAGTACACAAAATCATTTGACAGTTGTGAATTTTAAAAAGGGTTGTATTATTCCTTTAAAGTTTATTCTTGACAAGAATATCATCGTTTTGTTGATGTTTCAAAGTTCATGAAAATTGCTATTATAAGCAGACAGTATCTTATGAACAATTTTATTGGCTTGCGTTGATGTAGCAAAAAACAAATTGACTTACAATCCTCACCATTTGTATAAAATAAACAATGCTAAACATTGACACCCCAAATCCATCTAATGTAACAAAGGAAGGTAAGTTTCTTTAACGTGGGGCAGAATTAAGGAAAGGAGAAATAAAATAGAAATACATTCTAGGATTCCTATCTGAGTGGCAGATAAGATAATTTGAGTGAGAAAAATAAGATGATTTTATTTACAAAAACTTAAAAATACATTTTTTTTTTTTGCAGTGCTTTTTTTTACATATGCATTTCATGTATTATCTGAGACATTATTTAGTTCATTTTCTTGGCTTTATCTGGCTAATTACTCTGTATAACATAAGGATAATATTAAGACATCTTTTTAATTTTTGTCAAATAAGTTATAATCTTTTTATGTTTTATGTAATTAAAATTCTTTTGTAAAATTATGATGCCATAAAGTCTATTTTCACTTTTTTTTTTTTTTTTTTTTTTTTTTTTAAAGCAAGGAGGTTTGGTTCTCTCAACTGTGAGGGAAAGAAAAGTATTTTAATTATTTCATCTCTTTTACTTCACTATCCTGAAGTTAAGCTGTTTATTATCCTCTAATTTGTGGTTATCTCAATTCTTTGCTAACAGAAAATTATTTTATGACGTGCCTAGCTTACTACCTGTCTTTTATTTTATATATTTCTCTTAGGTACTGCATTCTTTTGGAAGGTATTTCCTAATAAATTTGGCAGCACCTATGCACAGGGCCAGGCTGTGACTCGGTTCTTGAATCTTCCTGGTATTCTGTCTCAGTTCTCACTTTCTGTCATTACAGTGGCCAGAGAACCTTCAAAGACTGTGGACATTTTGGCTGATCAGCTTAGTCCCTATGTTTGATTTTCATCAGGACCCTTGGCAATGATCAGTATCTACTTCATTGAATGACACTAACCATTATCACAGGAGATGGAGCAAAATGTATTTACAGGAGGTTCCTTCAACATGTCCATTGTTTCCACCTAAAATCATTAGTTTATATTGTAACTTTATATTCCTTTCTTGTATGTCAGTTTGCATACAACTTTCATCTTCAACATAGAAATATCTGATTATTAATTTCATTTTTACCTCCTCACTGATCTTAAGTTCAGCTTTATTTCCTTTCTTTAACTTGTACATCTCCCATTTATTGATTTTTACCTTTCAAGATCCTATAATCTATTTAACTTTGAGAATGTTCAACAACTTTCTGCTTTATTAAAAGAAATCTAGCTGAGCCTTCTCATTTTCTCCTTATATGATATATCTTACAGTGGAAGTATAACCCCATGGGTGTTTAATATAAATATTTTGAAACCAGAGTCAAGCCAATTGCAGCATTTTAAATCCTCATTTATTCTACTCAGGACCCACCTTATTAGGAACATTGCCTTATTTTTTCAGCTTCACTGAGGTACAGTTGACCTTAATAAAATAATAAAAATTATATATATTTACAGTTTTGGAAAGTTTTTCCTCATTAATTTGACAGCAAGTACGCACAGAGCCAGGGTGTGTCTCAATTCCTGAGTCTTTCTTGGCATCTTATCTATATCTACATATATATATATTTACCATAATCAGTCTACTTAACATATTCATCATCCTGTATTTTTGTGTATGCGGCAAGAATATTTAAGATATATTCTCTTAGCAACTTTCAAGTATAATTTTACAGTATAATTAACTGTGGTCACCATGCTAAATGACATAAGCTAGGCACAGAAAGACAAATGCTGCATGTTCTCACTTATACATGGAATCTGAAAAATGTTGAACTCGTAGAAGCAGGAAGTAGACTATTAGTTACCAGAGGTTTGAGGGGGAGGAACTGGGGAAGTGTTAGTCAAAGGAACTTTGCATTATTGATTGTTCTTTCTTTCCCTGACATTTTAAACCTCTCCTTTCTTTTGAAACATCTCCCTGTTTGCATTTAAACATGCTCAAATCTCTTCAATCTTTTAAAATCTTACTTATACCAAAATATTCCTCTATCTACTCTCCTGGAACTGCTCATCTTTGGAGTTGTACTTTTTATTTTTTTCTTTTTGGCACTTACTGCTACCAATGTACTTTTCTCAAATCCTTTCTTAATCCACTTTGATGTGACTTCTAAGGGTCTCACTCCCCTCAATTAGCCCTTGCTAAAATAACCAAGAAACCCTCTGTTGCCATATCCAAAGGAAATTATTCAGTGTTCATATTTTGTAGTTTTTTTAGCAAAATCACTACAAGTGACCACTTCCTTACTCAACATTCTCTTGCCTTAATTTCTGCAGTACTTGGATTTCTTCCTTCTCTGTTTACTGCTTTTACGTCTCCTTGGCAGATTCAGCCTCCTTTGCCAGCCAGTGAAATTTAAAATTCCACAAGCTTTAATTCTAGGACTCATCTTTCTCTCCTGTCTTTTTCTGCATCTGTCCACTACTTGGTCAGTTGTATCTAATATGACATCCAAAATCTACATTTTTAGCTTTGGTCTCCCCCTCTGAACACCAGACTTAGATATCTAACTTCATATTACAGATCTATTTGAATGTTCCTCATGTGTCCCCAACTCACTAGGTATAATCTTTCTCCCCTAAAATTTGATCTTCTTTCAGTTTTTTCCCCCCTCTGTCAGTAATGCTAAAATTTAAACCAGAAACCAAAGACTTGTTAAACCTAAACCTCTTCTTTACTTTTTATATTTTAATAATTACCAAGTATTATGCATCATTTTACACATACACACACCCACACATCCCTTGAGTTTCTGGATATCTGTTCATCTCAAGCACCATCTCCCTAGTCCAAGTACTGTTTCCTTAGACTGAAGTTATGTGCTTCTAAATTATCTTTCTACATCCGTTGTAGTCTTAGTGATTCCTTCAGAATGTAAATCTGGAAAGAAAAATGTAAATCTGATTTCATCACCCTTACACAATCTGCTTCATAATTGTCTTTACTTCTCGCTGCTCCTATGATTAACACATATTCTTGCATGTTAACTATTTATGAAACCTGGACCCTGGTCAGTGTCTATAAGTGTGCCTATTATATAACAGTAATTCAATACACATTTTATTTTTAAATTTTTTAATAATTTCAACTTTTAGATTCAGGGGATACATATACAGGTTTGTTACATGTGTACATTATTTGATACTGAGTTTTGAAGTATAGTTGATCACATCACCTAGGTAGTGAGCATAGTCCCCAATATTTTTTCAACCCTTGCCCCCGCTCATCTTCCTCCCTTGGTAATCTCCAGTGTCTACTGTTGCCATCTTTATGTCCATGAGTACTCAAAATTTAGCTCCCATTTATAACTGAAAACATGCAGTATTTGGTTTTCTGTTCCTGTGTTAATTTGTTTAGGATAATGGTCTCTAGCTGCATCCATACTGCTGTAAAGGACATTATTTTGTTCTTTTTTATGACTTTGTAGTATTCTATGGTGATACACATATTTTAAATAAAAGAGTAACTTGGCTCTGTGAAAGCAAAAATTGTACTGGGAAGAGTTAAAACAAGAAAGACTTTTCTATTCCAAAAAAGAAGAGAGAGATCAGAACTCAATCTGCACTGGGCTGAAACTCTGGAGTGTTTTAAAGGATGGTTTGGGAGATTTTAAGGGTGGGGAAAGTTTTTAACAACAATTGGGTGGGTGTGGGGGATTATGATCATAAGTGTTTGCTAATTGGCTTTATCCAAGGGAAATATAAACTTTCTCGTATCTTAATCACAGGAATAGTTTTACAACTTGGAACAAGAGGCCCTCTGTCTGAAGTTAGGTTCCTACCTTTCCCCAGAGACTGAAAGATAGACATGCTTTCTTCCTTGATGATTACCTTTCAAAGGGATGGCTCCAGGCCCTTTAGAAAGACAGTCTGCTGTTGAAAAACTGCCAAGAGACTTTCAAAAAGATTTACATTTAAAAGAGACAAAGAATTTACAATTACAAGAATTCTGAAGTAAATTATCTAAGAGAAGGGAGGGAAAGTACCTTGATGCTTGGGCTATCTGAATCACAGAAGGGATTGAGTGAGCTTAAGATGGGGCCTGGAAGTCAGAAAGAGACTGTCTAAAGTTTAAAAAGCTAAGGGAATGCGTCAGGTCACCTTCATTACCCCTTATTTATTTCACGATTATTTCTTAGCACCCTGTTCCTTAGCTCTTGGTGCCCCAGCCAAAGAATACTTTCTTCAGTTATCCCTCCCATCAACTTCATATCCAAGGTAGCATCTCTTGAGTGCTTTCTCTCATATTAGAGTGTTCTTAATGTTCTAAATACAAAATAATGCATTTTGAGTTTTGTTTTGTTGCATTTGTACAATATTTTTTACCACTTTGAGGATCATTTATGCCATTCTGTTTGCTTTAGTCTTTTTATTTTATGTAAGAGGCTGTCATCAAATATCTGATATTTGGCTGTTTGATCACATTTAATAGATTTTAAAAGACTCACTGCAAACTCTAGGTGCTTACTCAAAGCTGAAAAACTGAGTTTCACTGTAGGGTATGTAGTAGGTAATTTAGTTAGAAAATCCATGAAATGTATGTTTAGATAGAGTTGGTGTGGTGCACTAATTAAGTTTATGAACCTTGTAGGTAATCCTCCCATGTTTGAGTCCTGGTTGTGTCACAAGGTAGCCATGTAATTTTAGGCAAATCATTAACATCATTGTGTTTTGGTTTTCTCATGTATATAAGGAGTACAAAAATACTTACAAATTTTTACAAAAATTATGGACTTTAATGTTTGTAAAAAATTTAGAAGAGCATCTGGCACATGCTAAAATTTAAACTTTTATTATTATCATTACCATTATTACTATCCATTTTGCTTGAAAAACATTTCTATTTTTCATTCTTAAGGAAGTATATAAATCAAAACAGGAATAAGGCTGACTCATCTCAACACTGGTTATGGATTTCAACTTATTCCTTCTGGTTTCAGTATGGTCTTCCTGGCTCAACTGTCCAGCATGGTCTTGCTTCCTCTCCAGAGAATAATACTGCTAGTCCCTGCTTTGGTGGGGGAGTCGACATTCTATTCAGAGATAGGCTGTAACAATTTAACTGTTTTTAAGACATCCTTTCAATAAATTCTACTTTTTAAACCCATGTTTATTTTGGCTTTAAAAGGGATGTAGGACTATCTATGGACATATGTGGAGTGAGGGTGGATTCTAAAGTTACCCCTTTCCTGGAAGGTGACCAGCAAATAATCAAATTTCTTAAATTGGGTTTTTATATGTATTATTAGAATCAAAACAGTTTGGGTGACTTTTCTATCTAAATATATTTTGCCATTAAAATAGTAGAAATACTTAGAGAAATGAAAAATCAGTGCTGGAAAGTATTTCAAAAATTTTAAGTGAGTATATATTTTTTAAAATTTTCATTACACTAATTAACTGTTAGCATTGTAGATCAGATATTTCAAATGTAAAATAATATGATAGTTCATGGTAATTTAAAATTAAACTATATACATTTATAAAGGAAAGAGTAGCAACATTTCTTAAAATTGATTGGTTTTCAGTTGTGATTTTAAAAAAAAAGTTTGATGTTCTTACCACATGGATTACAGCAAAATATTCATAATGAATTAATTTATGTGGTATTATAAAATACAATTATCTTGATCAGGCACAGTGGCTCATGCCTGTAATTGCAGCACTTTGGGAGGAGGAGGCAGGCATATTCAGTGTTTCACTGGAGAGCAAAGGTTTACATTTCTATCCAGTCTTAGCCCTGATTCTGGCCTTGTCTTTGTAAAGCACTCATTGTACCTTTTTCTTTTTCCTAGTAAATCATAAGGTACTTATTTCCATTTTGTCATTGAAACAGTGCCAGAGTTTTTCTCTGTATGATTGTGCGCCTGCCTTTTAGTGGAAGTAGTGGTAACATCACATTTATTTCCTTGCACATGTAGAAATAAAAGCACACTTAATCTGTAAAAAAAAAATTCCATATCTATTTGCTTGAAAAGAGTTTTGACTTTTTATGATAATGCAACCAGTATGCTGAATAGCATTCCTGTGTTTATAACTTCAGTATTATTTTTGGTATTTGTATAATATGATTAAATGACAGTAAACATTTCACAGATGAACTTTCAAGAAGCAGATACTAACGTTTTTCCTGTTTATGTTTTACCAGGGCCTTCTGAACAAAACCTATTTTCTTCTTTTAGTAATGAAATTCTAGTAAAGCCCTACTGAGAATTTTCAGTTGGATATAAAAACTATTCAATTTTATTGGTCCAGGAATCTTTAGTTATTTAGTAGGCCTGAATAATAGATTTCTGAAGGCCAGCTTAAGAAGTTCTGAGATGATCAAATTGTTTCTCTGTGGAAATGTAGACATCTTTAATTGTAACATTCTTGTTTGTAACAAATTCCCTTCATCTCTTCAACCTATACTTTTTTTGTGTGTCCCTGGAGGCTAATGTGCATCTGTGCTATGTTAATCCCAGTTGAGGAACACAAACTCTTGTAGTCTTACAGTGTCAATCTGACTGCAGTGCTTCTCTCTTCCATATTTATTGTTAAAGAAATGTTGACAAATATGAAATACTCAGGTAAGATACAAGCACAAAGGAACTTCCTTATAAATTGTTTATTTTCGGTTGTATGTATAACTTTCTATGATGTACTGAGATGCATTTTGAACATTAAGATTATAAAAAATATATTTGTTAAACAAATCTATACTATACCTAGATATATGATGCAAAATTGCTATGTGAAATTTCTTATACAGATTCAGATTCTTTTTGGTATATATATCCTTAACAATTATATTGTTTAAGGTGATACAAGTAGAGTAAATGTAGTCATTGTGTCTAAACATTGTAGGACCACATGGAAACTAAGCAAATACCTTTCTTATGACCAGATTGTATTTATTTTCTTCAGAAATCAAAAATCTCCACATATGACAAAATGTGGGCCTTTATGAGTAGCAGAAGACAGTCAGTGCTGGTCAAAAGTAATGAAGAAGGAATCCAGCGAGTCCTGACCTCTGATTATGCTTTCCTAATGGAGTCAACAACCATCGAGTTTGTTACCCAGCGGAATTGTAACCTGACACAGATTGGCGGCCTTATAGACTCCAAAGGTTATGGTGTTGGCACTCCCATGGGTAGGTTATATGTCAGCCATTTGTTCTTTGTTCATTAATCTGAGTTGCTGTAAGACAGGGGAAAAACAGTGTTTCCACATATGCCATTAGGAATTTTATTTTTACCAAATACATCCTGCTACCCCTCTGTGACTGCATAAAAGCAGGTTATCAATTTGGGCATCTTATTCTAAAAAAAGAAAAAATAATTTCTATCAAAATGGTCAGTAGATATTTTTACTGTATCAGTGTTGAGAAACCCACAGCATAACTCAGTTAACCTTCTCTTTTCAATCTTAAATTCAAAAAAATGTTTTATGAGTAAAGTTTTTATAACAATTCACTTTTTAAAATTTGTGGCTTATGAATATAGTATTTGACTCAGAGTTAACTAAAACAAGTGAGACATAAATGGTTCTCACAAATATTATTAGAATTGTTTTACTTAAAAAAGGTACAAATAGACTATTTACCAATGACATATCTAGAATATTTAACACTCAGGTTATTTTTAACATCCCCCTTTTTCCATATGACAAAATCATTTTTACCCAAATTAATAAAATGACATAATGAATTGTACTTTCCAGAAAAAAATAATACAAATGTTGATTATATATGTACAAACATGTATGAATATGTTTATGTTTGTTCCATTAAGTAAATACATGCATATATATGTGTGTATGTATGTGTGTGGTGGACAGAATAATGGCTCCCTAGAGATGTCCATGTCTTAATCCCCAGAACCTGTGAATATGTTACTTTACTTACCAAAATATACTTTGCAAATATGATTAAGTTAAGGATCCTGAGATGGAGAGATTTTTCTGGATTAGCCAAATGGGTCCAAAGTAATAACAAGAGCCCTTATAATAGGGAGACTGTAGGGTAGAGTCATAGTTAAGATGTGATTGTGACAGGGATGTGAGAGAAAGAGGAAGAGAAAAAATCAGAGAGTTAGTATTTTGAAATTTTCTCAAACTAATTCCCGGTTTTGAGAATGAGAGAGAGAGAGAGACAGAAAGAGAGAGAAAGAAAGGAAGGAAGGAGATTTGAAGATATTATTTGTTGATATTGAAGATGGCAAGACACCATGAGCCAAGAAATTCAGGTTACCTTTAGAAGAAATACAGTCCTTCAGAGACATCACTTTTGGGACTTCTGATATTAGAACTGGGAGATAATAAATTTTGTATTGTTTTAAGTCACTAAATTCATGGTTATATTTTAGAGTAGCAACAGGAAACTAATTGTACAGAGAGAAAAAAGTAATGGTTAGCATATTTTAATTACATCAATGTACTTTTTAAAAGAAAGGGGAAAACATACTCATGATTAGTAACTAATAACACTATACATATTTTGAACCTTCTGCAAATTTGTCAATGACTTGGTCAAAACTGATCATTGATTTCTGAAAACTCTGAAATGTCTAGGAAGTCCAATAATTTTTTACTAAAAAATTTAACATTAAATCACATTACATTTGGAAAAATCATCTGAGATTTATTATGGTTAAAAAAAGCTTGAATTAGTTTTGAGAACATTTCAAGATACTAATTCTTGCATTTATGTAGTAGATTCATAATAAAGAACAATTGTGCAGCCATTGTAGAAATGAAATAAACAAACGAGTTTTTACTCTCAAAATAAACAAGTGTAGCTGAGTTTATATAATTGAGGGGATAGTGGTGTAATTGGAATTTTCCTATTTTATTTCCAGGTAGACTGCAATGATTATTAAAGAATAAAATACAAATATATGCTAATTTGAAAGTCAGTAAAAGCTCAGTTGTTAAAACTCAACAATAATTGTTTAGAACTTAGACCAACGAAAGATATTTTGAAGGAGGAGTATTTTATCTTTTACATGTTTTAGACTTCCCAGTGCTTAATGATAATGGATGCTACCATTATTTTTAAATTCTCCACAGAAAATATAACCCCTGTATTACCTGCACCAGGGGAAGGCTTCCTGAACCTTTGTCGCTGTTATTCCAAAATTATGTGCAAATTCAAAATTTGGCAATTAATTTTAATATACTATAAATGTATTAAAATGATTGTGTTTTCACAATTATACTTTTGAAAAACATTTCTTACTTCTCAAAATGTGTAAGTTTGTACTTTTATCTCCAATAAGGCTTTGGTTTATTAACCTAACTCTGTGTGATGGGAGTGCTCAAATCTTGGCATTCTGCATAGTTAGGTCAGTTATGGTTTTTTCCCTCAGTAAAAAATGCATGTTGAACCCAGAAACCTCATGAGTTATTCCACCAGTTATTTGGAATTTGTGATATACAACTTCTTCGATAATTTTTGGAATATATTTTTTCTAGGAAAAATCATATATTCTCAAAAGAAGAGGCTGATAATGTTCTATGAATATCATCATGCAGTATTCTGCCCACTGATATTCTGAACTTATTCTTGTCACTACGGTGCTCTTGAACAAGTCACTTGAAATTTATGGCCTCTAAGTTTAATTTTTTTAACTAGTAAAAGAAGAGGATTGTATTATCTCAGCTTTTATGCTAAACATAATAATTTGGCAAATAATGTGTTTGACAATTCCTCAGAGTTTAGCCTAAATTAGGCTAGATTACACGGAGAAATATGGTTAGCTGATGTCTTATAACACATTAAAAATATCAGGCATACTCTTAAAGTAGTTATGAGAGGTGGAAGCAGTGATTTGTTAGGCTCCCCCATTGTCCTGTATTTTCATTTGGGAAGAGCTGAAATAAATGTATTTTTTAGTGTCGTCTCTGAAAGGACTGAGACTCGTATATTGCCACCATTTTCTCTGGGTGTGCATTGTCTGGATAAGACTCATATATTGCTACCACTCTCTCCTGGTTTGCATTGTCTGGATAAGGGCAGAGATACTTGTTTCTCTTTTGCTGTTCATTGTTTCTGTTGTAAGCCCATACAAAAACAGTGTTTACGTTCCATGCACCCTCAATCATTATTTATTGAATGAGTGAATTTTATATCTGGAAATATGATGCAGCAAGATTTATAAACAGAAACAACAGATCACTTTTAGAGCTTATGAGAAATATGGCATATTACATTATCAAAAGTGATTGCCTCATTAAATAAAATTGAAAAATCCAGGGAAATAAGAATTGAATAAGATTTGGGAAAGATGTGTGAGGACTTTGGAGTGTATCACAGATGTGTTTTATTATTGAGAGTTACATAATAGTACTCATAGTATTAAAATTTCTAAAGTAAAGAATTTGGCTTATACCTAAGTTAAAGCTTAAACCTGAGAATTTTCTTCCCCTCTAAAATCAGCTACTTGTTTTTTTAAAGTTAACTAAGTTTGTTGAAAATTTTATCCAAATTATGTTTTCTTAAACGTAAAGAAGAAAGTTGTCTCCTGTCCATCCCTGTTCCTTTTGTAAATTTATGTCAAATTGAGATTTGATAACATTATATTGTGTTTTTGATGGTTCAACCACTGAATACATCAGGCATCTCCAACCTTGTCTTAAAGGACATCACTGACTAGTGGGAGGGAACTAGAGTCAGCAGAACCTGGGTTTTTACATTTTTTTTCTTGCTTGTTTTGTGACTCTAATATACTAACATACCAGGACTGTCTCTATCATACTCTCTTGCTCTGAAGGAATGCTTGCTAAAAATAAATCAATACAGTACATTACAAGAAATCTCAAAAACCCACTGCGATATTTCAGATGTGAAAACTACTTTTATTTAAAAAAAATATATAGTTGAATCAGTTCTAAGGAAGTCTTCCATTATAGTTTGTCAGAACTACACAATAAGCAATTTTTGATTCCTGCCTATTGCTGTCACTGTTACAAAGTATTGACTTATTTTGCTAATACAATCTGTTACAAGTAGAGTGACCATAGCTAATAACAATGTGTTGTATATTTCAAGATAGCTGGAAGACAAGATTTTGAATGCTATTTCCACAAAAAAAGATAAATATTAAAGTGAAGGATATACTAACTACTCAGAAGGATATGCTATACTACTCATTATATATTGTATACATGCATTAAAACATCATATTTTACTCCATAAGTATGTGTAATTATGTTAATTATAAATTTAAAATTTAAAGCAATTCACACTATTAATAGATATATACACAATATTTTCATTTAACTTTTTAAATTGGAAAAAACGGTAGGGAGAGCATTTGGGATTTCAATTTCTTTTAATTTTAAGCTTATAGATAAGATAGGAGAACAAAAGAAGTTGAAACTATAGGCCTGAGGAGGTAGTTCCTATCTTTCTTTTTTCCCTTGTTATCTCTTCAACTCATGGCTGCTCAAATCAATTCTTGCCCTTCTGGAGAAACTTGAATTATTGTGGAAAATATTCACTGATATTGGCAAGAGCACAGATACAAGAAACTTATAGAAATTGACTTGCATTATATTTCTAGATGGAATCATTACTTGGTAGTGTGTCAGTTAGAGTGATGTAATATGTAACATATCAGTGTTCCATTAAAATGAATTTTTAAAAGTTACGCAACTGCTCATGATAAATTAACAACTTTTTAAAGAAATATAGGTGTAAAATTATCAGTACATATTAACAAAAATTCCCAAAATAGGAATAATATCTTGACATGACAAATATTATGATTAGAAAAAACATTTTAGCACATTCTTATTTTCATTTCCAAATAATACTGAATTTAAATTTATTAAAAGGTCTTGTTATTGCTAAAAAAAGATTTAATATGTTTAAATATCTTGTTTGAAGCCTAATTCTGAATGAAACAAATTTGCACAAACTAATTTAAGTTCAAAGAAATAAATATTTAAATCATTGATGTACAAGCATTGCACTATATATTTTCGGGTTTTTTATTCAGATAACTTGTTTTCTACTTTTTAACTTGATAATATTAAATTCTTAAATTCACTGAATGATATTTTATTCATTCAAAACAGAACATAAAGTCAAAATGGTTTTGAGACACAGTACATTATGATTCTTAACTCTCTCACATAACTTCCTCGAAGAGGTGTGATTTAGGAACAGACATTTCACACTATGCTCCCTTAGATACTTTATTTCAGATAAAAGTTTCAGGTAGTAATTTATGGTTTCAGGCAGTAATTTATGGTTGACTATTTTATACATCTACTAGGAATATAACTTCATGAATTCTTTGTACTTATTTAGTCATTAATAAAATCAGTGACATGCTACTCTAATATTTGAACGAGATTCTGACTTCCCATAGCCTTTCAACCAGTATCATAATCTGCATTTCTCAACTAGTAAATTAGCATTTGCCTTTTATGTTACCATTGCTGAAGCATAGTGAAAATGATTATTAGTGTATTAATATATTTACTTATTTAAAAAATTGTACTTAATTACAAACAAAAAAGAATTCATTAAGGTGTGAAAAATATTTCTTGAGGTTCTTGCTGTTTCTCAGCAAGAGTTAATGAGATAGCTATATTTAAAGCAGAGCAATATGGGCTAAGGTTCTGAAAAATTCAGATTAGTTCAAGAAATTCCCCAGGCTTTTTAATTTGTAAATTCAGGAGCTATAATCCATAGTGAAAATTTCACCTTTGCTAATATTCTATATGTGATCAAAGAGAGGAACTTCCTTTGCTTTTATTATTGCTCAGATTTTGAGATATTTTCAAGGAAGCCTATGTGGATTGGTGAGGAAATGAAAACAGGAAATATCATGAGTCTTTTCGAGTGGGAAATTAGGAAAAAAAAGATTAAAAATTGTGCATATATCCATCCTGCGCCGTTTTCCCCAAATTAGTACATTCTCTTCATAGCTTGCCATGCCTCCTTCTGACGGATTCATTTAGGGGCCTCACCATCCCCATTCATCACTCTGAGTGTGATGATTACTGCCCAAAGTGTGCTGTGAGATCACTGAATGACTCAGAATAAGCTATTTAATTAAGGAATCTCTGTTTACGCAAAAATACCTTAGTGGAGCAATCAACAATGATATGAAGGCAAATGCTAAATAAGCTGAAGCAGGTTTCATTAAGTTTGGAGTGACATTAAATTCCTCTCATAGTTTTTCTGACTGCAGCAACGTTATTTTAAAGTAGCATAAACATGTATGGTAGATTTTTGAAGTTGTAGGGGACCTTAGTGAGTTAACTGAACTTCTTATTTCATTCAAAACAATATTTTAAAAAGCTCAGAGTGAGTTAAAAGCAAAGAGCAAATCACAGCAGTTTCATTAAGGAATGTTTAAATTGTGTGGGCAGTTGCAGTCCTGTCTCTTATTTCACCATAGGTGATAATCTATTTATGTGAACTGGGAACATTTCCCCTCCTTAATGGTATTTTTGGCTGCATTGCTTCTCTCCTGACGGCCCATACTTAAAAGCCTTCTTCGTTTCTCTTTTTCAAATGTTGAGTGCATATTGCACTTTGAGGACTAGGCAGACTCAGCAGTGCATGAGCTGGTAGGAAAGCAGCAGTCTAGAAGAAAATCCATCAGGACCAGTTGTTGTTATTTTGCTTTGCTTTATGCAATTTGGTAGAAATATAAAACAAGTGAAGGATGTCATTAAGATGATTTCTATTTTTAGCAATGAGTTAGTGGCCTCTTTCTTTCATGTATTAGTTCCTCACAACTTTAATAACAAACAGTGTATGTGACAGCGGAGAAAGGGAATTGTGTTCATGTCTGTGCTGTTACTGATAATAGAATTTTCTGTAATTTCAGTTGTTCCTATTTTATTTGTGGGATTAAATCAATAGTGAATTCCGAACAGTCAGTGTATAATTATTTAACAGTCAGTGAGTAACTATTTCTGTGAACAAAACCCAAAATAAATTAGTCATGTTATGTTAGAGAATTACGGAAATAAACACTATACATGAAGAATGTAAAGATGAAGTGGACATACTTACAATGCCCTTTAATATGAAGATTAAATTTAAAGATAATTTTAGCCACACCCAAAGGTGTTATATACAATTTATTTCTCTCGTATTTACTGATTTAATTAGAACTATTAGGGTATATTTTATTTAGTAATTGACTTTAATGCTACCTTTACAAGCTAATGCTTTAAAACAATGTTATCTATGAATATCAAAAGGTAGTAGTACTAATAATAATTCTCAAGTACTTTTATCAAATTAGATTATGCTTACACATAATTAGCCTAAAGTAAAACATATAACAATGGGTTATATTATTGAGTTTTTATGGTGGAAGTGTACCACTTTGACATATAAACAAAATGAAATTTCCATTTTTACATCTATTTTCTAATGTTAAATGCATAAGATTCACTCTTTATTTTTAAATTTCTCATTATTTGAAGTAAGAGATGCAAAATTGGTATGAGTGGAGGTATGTTTTTGTTTGAGGCAGATGCCAATGTTTATAAAAATAGAAATTGGTGTGAGAAGGATGTTCTTTCCCTGTTTTGTTCACCATCCATTTCTAAAATTCTCAATTCATCATATAAGTACTGTAATTTATAGATGCATAAAATTGCCAGCCTTCAGTTTTTCAGCTTTACTGAAACAAATGAATACATTTGTCTTCATTAGTTTAACATAATGCACAAAAATTGATGCAAATTATTCATCTTTCTGGAGGTCAACCCTTCCATTAAAATGCATTCTGTTTTCACTTTATATAAGCAGCACAATTTTAATATTTGAATTGATTTTTCAGGGCTAAATCTAGATCTAATAATTGTCAGAGACTGAATTAAACAAAAAAAAAATTCAAATTACACCTGTTTAAGCTGCACATTGCTGGCGTTATTTGTTAAAGTCTAGATTACATATCACTGAAAACAGATGAGAATCTCAGTAAGTTATGCCTGCTCCACAGACATCATCAACAGACTGCATGCTAGAATCTAGGGAGCTTCAAGAGGGAATGTGATGAATTGTGAGCACTACTGTGAACAGCCATCATTAATATTGTAAATGTTGACCAAATGGCACCCGGACAATGCAGAAATGGATAATTCTCATAAAACAGAGTTCTAACAGATTTTTTTACACAAAGATTGGATCATTTAATTCATTTAGTGTTTCGTACTGATTGGTCCAAGACCATGTCTTCAAATTTTCCTTTAGATTAGTTAGCCACAGACTGACTATGCCAGACAGTTGTCCTTGGGTTAGCAGAGGTAGGTAAGATCAATGAGTCACTCTTATTAGAAAAAATTAGTCAAATGTTTGTTATAAATACCAAAGCCAAATGCTTTGCATTTGCTGACCCTCATGTGACAGGCATATTCTTAGCAAACTGCACGGAGTATATGACCTTTGTTGTCAGATGACTTGTGTGCAAATTTTAGTTTCACCTGGGTGAAACTTGATGAAGTTACTGAGTCCTTATTACATTTAGTATCCTCCTTTATAAGTAGATATAACCATATTCACATAATTGGATTGTGAAAAAGATTGAGCATATTGTATTTATAGTATTTGGATCAGAATGTCTAGCATAAAGGATTTTAAAGAAGTGTTTTGATCTCTTCTAATATGAGGTTATAGAAAAATAAAAAAAATTTTAAAAATGTTTTGAATAAATGTTTTCTAATGAGTGAAATAATATGTTAGTTGTCTCTATAAGTTTTAGAACTGTTTAATCTTTATATGTTTAGAGATATTAAATACATAGCAGAGAAAGCAGAGTATTCAGATGTCCCATTGTTAACCAATTGAAAACCTGTTCCTAATGAAACCTACCAATTTTGCCATCAGCCAATCAGTATCCTGTAATTAGATAACTATCATTTTCTGGGAAGAAAGTGATTGAAATTTGTATAAATTTGGGAAAATTTGTATCATAGGACATTATCTAAACAAGTAAAATGATTTTCCATTTTCAGCATGTCTTGAATGTTTAGTAAACAGAGCTAATAACATATTAGGAGAAGTATCATCTCTACAGACGTGTATATTTTCTTTACATTTGCCCAATCTACAAGAATTTTATTACTCTAACCTTCTTAGCTCTGTAAAATAATGAACATAAAATATAAATATAAATCATCTTTCTTTTTTAGAAGACAGATATGGAAAAACAAATTTGACATAAAATAGAGAAAATGCAATATTGGATATAAACAAATGCTTTTTATTAGTGCAGGGGCTTAGATAGGTGCAGCTTAGTGAGACCAAAGCAGACAGGCCAAATTTCAAAAAGGACTTAAGAAATCCTTAAAGGATGGGTAATTCCCTGTCTCTTGAAAAAAATTTTTCTTCCAATTTATGGGTTCTTAATGATTAATTAGGATGGTGATTTAATATAAAATGGTCTAACTCTTATAATTTATTCATTGGGATTTTACATTACATTTGGAATAAAAGCATAATAGTTAGGAAATTATTGCTGACATATCCATTCCTAACACTATTCTAATGATTACTATGCTGATGCCAAAATCATAAGAAAGTAGGGTTTCAGGAGGCGGAGTTTGCAGTGAGCTGAGATTGTGCCACTGCACTCCAGCCTGGCGATAGAGCAAGACTCCGTCTTAAAAAAAAGAAAAAAAAAAAAAAAAGAAAGAAACGTAGGGTTTATAGGATAAAATTATTTCTGTTTTCGTACTTAGTGTCAGAGTTTCATGATTTAATAGTCAAGAAATATGACAGCAAATCTGTTTCGCCAGTCACTTTTAACTAATATATATGAAATATGTCAGAACCAGGAAAAATAGTTGGCTGTTTCATTGCAGGTTGATAACAGTTTATTTTTCACAAGTTAGAGGATATACAGAATATTAATAAAAGGCCACTGTCTACTACATACACTCTATAATTTGAATTCTTTGTTGATACAATTTTATACGCCGTATATAAGCATCTCCCTTTATAATCTTAGGTATCTGAATATTCTCCTGTGTATTTGTAGAATATTCAGATTCTACCTGAAGGAATATTTGTAGAATATACAGAATATTCAGATACCTAAGATTCCTTCAAGTAGAATTCCTTCAAGTAGAATGCATTTATATTATTTAAAAATTTGTTGTAAACTAAAAATGTATAATGTATATATTTATGAGGTAAAAGTGACATTGTGATTTATGAATACAATAAGGAATAATTAAATTAAGCTAATTAGCATATCAATCACCTCATATACTTACCTTTTTTGTGGTGTGAACATTTGAAATTTACTGTCTTAGAAATTTTGAAATGTACAGTACACTGCTACTAATTATATTTACCATGTTGTGCAATAGATTAAAAAAAAACCACCCTATTCCTCTTGTCTGAAATTTTATACTCTTTGACCATCATCTCCCTACTTCTCTCACCCCTCCAGCCTCTGCTCTCTGTTTCTATCAGTTTAAATGTGTTAGATCCCACATGTAAGTGAGAATATGTGATATTTGTCTTTCTGTGCCTGGCTTCTTTCATTTAGCATAATATTCTCTAGTTCAATCTAGTTTGTCACAAATGACAGAATTTCATTCTTTTTTAGGGATGACTAGTATTTCTCTGTATATATATATACCACATTTTCTTTATTCCCTCATTCATTACAAGTATGAGTTTGGTCCTATAACGTGACTATTATGAAAAGTGCTGCAATGAGTAATGAAGTGCAGACATCTCTTTACAAAATGATTTAAAATCTTCTGAGTAAATACCTAGAAGTAAAATTGCTGGATCATATGGTACTTTTACTTTTAGTTTTCTGAGGAGCATCCACACTGTTTTCCATGATGGTTGCACTGATTCACATTCCCACCAACAGTGTGCAAGGGTTTCCTTTTCTCTGCATCCTCACCAATACTGGTTATCTTTTGTCTTTTCTGTAATAGCCATTCTAAACAGGTGTGAGGTGATATCTCATTGTGGTTTTAATTTGCATTTCCCCAGTGACTGACAATGTTCAACATTTTTTCCCCATGTATCTGTTAGCCATTTCTATGTTTTCTTTTAAGAAATGTGTATTCAGGTCCCTTACTCATGTTGAAAAAAATTTCTTGCTATTCAGTTTTCTGAGTTTTTAATATAGTTTTGATTTAAGACTTTATTGGGTGTGTGGCTTGCAAATATTTTCTTACAATCTGTAGGTTGTCTCTTCATGCTGCTGATTTTTTCCTTGCTTTGCAGAAGCTTTTAGTTTGATGTAATCCCATTTGCCTATTTTTGCTGTTGTTGCCTGCATTTTGGGTTCAAATCTAAAAAAATATTGCCCAAATCAATGTTGTATAGTTTATGCCCTATGTTTTCTTCTAGTACTTCTACAATTTCTGGCCTTACTTTTAGGTCTTTAATGCATTTTGAGTTTACTTTTTTATGTGGTGTGAGAAAAAGACCAAATTATATCTTTTGCTTGTGGATATCCAGTTTTCTCAACACTGTTTATTGAAGAAACTATCTTTTTTCCACTGTGTGTTCTTGATAGTTTTGACAATTGACCATACATGTGTAGGTTCATTTCTGCATTCTCCATTCTGTTCCATTAGTCAATGTGTCTATTTTTTTTTTTTTTTGGGGCCAGTAACATGCTGTTTTGATTACTATTGATTTGTAGTGTAATTTGAAATCAGATAGTGTGATGCCTCTAGTTGCTTTATTATTCTTTTTATTTTGTTCACTATTGCCTTGAGTATTGAGGCTTTTTGTGATGTCACATAAACTATAGGATTGTTTCTCTATTTTTTATGAGAAATTACATTGGAAGTTTAATAGAGCTTGCATTAAAACTGTAGATAGCTTTGAGTAAGAAGAAATTTTTTTTTGTATTTTTTTTTTATTGTACTTCAGGTTCTGGGGTACATGAACAGATCATGCAGGATTGTTGCATAGGTACATACATGGCAACATGGTTTGTTGCCTTCATCCCCCCGTCACCTATATCTAGCATTTCTCCCCATATTATCCCTCCCCAACCTCCCCCACTCCACCGCTGTTTGCCACTATTGTTGTGTGGGAGTCTAAATCTCTTTGTAGGTAGTTAAGAACTTGCTTTATGTATCTGGGTGTTCCTGTATTGGATGAGTATATATTTAGGTTCCTTAGCTCTTCTTGTTGCATTGATTCTTTTACCATTATGTAATGGCCTTCTTTGTCTCTTTTGATCTTTGTTGGTTGAAAGTCCATTTTATCAGAGACTAACATTGCAACTCCTGCTGTTTTTAGCTCTCCATTTGCTTGATAAATCTTCCTTTATCCCTTTATTTTGAGCCTATGTGTGTCTTTGTATGTGAGATGGGTTTCCTGTATACACCACACTGATGAGTCTTGACTTTTATCAGATTTACCAATCTGTGTCTTTTGATTGGGGCATTTAGCCCATTTACATTTAGTGTTAATATTGTTATGTGTAAATTTGATCCTACCATTTTGATGCTAGCTGTATGTTTTGCCCATTAGTTGATGCATTTTCTTCATTGTGTCGATGGTCTTTACCATTTGGTATGTTTTGGAGGGGCTGGTACTGGTTGTTCCTTTCCCCATTTAGTGCTTCTTTCAGGAGCTCTTATAAGGCAGGCCTGGTGGTGACGAAATCTCTCAGCAATTGCTTGTCCGTAAAGGGTTTTATTTCTCCTTCACTTATGAAACTTAGTTTGGCTGGATATGAAATTCTATGTTGAAAGTTATTTTCTGTAAGGTTGTTGAATATTGGCCCCCCACTCTCTTCTGGCTTACAGAGTTTCTGCCGAGAGATCTGCTGTGAGTCTGATGGGCTTCCCTTTGTGGGTAACCCAATCTTTCTCTCTGGCTGCCCTTAGCATTTTTTCCTTCATTTCAACCCTGGTGAATCTGAAGATTATGTGCTTTGGGGTTGCTCTTCTTAAGGAATATCTTTGTGGTGTTCTCTGTATTTCCTGAAATTGAATGGTGGCCTGCCTTGCTTGGTTGGGGAAGTTCTCCTGGATAATATCTTGAAGAATGTTTTCCAGCTTGGATTCATTCTCTCCATCACATTCAGGTATACCTATCAAACATAGATTAGGTCTTTTCACATAATCCCATATTTCTTGGAGGCTTTGTTCATTTCTTTTCACTCCTTGTTCTCTAATCTTGCCTTCTAATTTTATTTCATTGAGTTGATCTTCAATCTCTGATATCCTTTCTTCTGCTTGGTTGATTCAGCTGTTGATACTTGTGTATGTTTCACGAAGTTGCGTGCTGTGTTTTTCAACTCCATCAAGTCATTTATATTCTTCTCTAAGTTGTTATTCTGCTTAGCATTTCATCTAACCTTTTTTCAAGGTTCTAAATTTCTTTGCTTTGGGTTAGCACATGTTCTTTTAGCTCAGAGAAGTTTGTTATTACCCACCTTTTGAAGCCTATTTCTGTCAATTCATCAGATTCATTCTCCATCCAGCTTTGTTTCGTAGCTGACGAGAAGTTGTGATTCCTTGCAGGAGGAGAGGCATTCTGGTTTTGGGTGTTTTCATCCTTTGTGCACTGGTTTCTTCCCATCTTCATGGCTTTATCTACCTGTGGTCTTTGTAGTTGGTGACTTTCTAATGGCGTCTCTGAGTGAACATCCTTTTTATTGATTTTGAAGCTATTTCTTTCTGTTTCTTAGTTTTCCTTCTAACAGTCAGGCCCCTCTGCTACAGGACTGCTGGAGGTCCACTCTAGACCCTGCTTGCTTGGGGATCACCCACGGTGGCTGCAGAACAGTAAGGGTTTCTACCAGTTTCTTCTTCTGTTATCTTTGTCCCAGAAGGGTACCTGCCAAATGTCGGCCTGAGCTCTCCTTTATGAGGTGTCTCTTTGAGTATATGGGGGTCGGGGAGCTGCTTGAGGAAACAGTCTGTCCCTTATGGGAGCTCAGGTGCTGTGCTGGGAGATCTCTTGTTCCATAGAGAACTGCTGGGCAGGTACATTTAAGTCTGCTGCAGCGGAACGCATAATCACCTCTTTTCGCAGGTGCTCTGTCCTAGGAAGGTCGGGCTTTATTTATAATTTCCTGATGCGCTGCTGCCTTTTTCATAGATGCCCTACCCAGCAAGGAGTTTGTCTAGTCACAGTCTGCCAGTAGAGGCATTGCTGAGCTGCTGTGGGCTCTACCCAGCTGCTGTGTGAACTTCCTTGAGGTGCTGTTTATAGAGGTACAGTTAGAACTGCCTTGGTATTGGCAGACTGCCTCAGTAGTGTTGGATGCCCTTCCCCGCACTGAGCTGTACTGTCCTCGGTCCAGCTGCACTTGCTGTGAAACTCTCAATCCAGAGCGTTTCAGATTGCTTGTTTTGTAGGGGTGGTACCTGCCAAGTCAGATCGCCTGGTTTCCTGTCTCAGCCTCCTCCCTTTCAGTTGAATGGGCGGCTCTGTCTCCCCAGGCGTTCCAGATGCCAGTTGAAACGTTCACCCTGATTTGTGTGAGTTTCTGTGCTCCAACCTGTGGCACCGGCTGAAACAGCCGTGCTAGAAACTTGTGGTGCTTTCTGGCCTGGGAATCTCCTGGTCTGTGGGCAGCAAAACTCATTTGGAAATGTGGTGATCACTCACCTTCTGCATTGTTCTTGCTGGGAACTGCACTCCAGAGCTGTTCCTATTCAGCCATCTTGGATCTTCATGTGGAAGAAAATTTTTAACAATATTCTTTCTATCTATGAACATAAGATATCTTTCTATTTATTGTGTCTTCAATCTCTTTCAAGAATGCTTTAGAGTTTTCAGTTCAATGCCTCTTTTCTCTTTCTGATTTTATTTGTTTGAGTCTCCTCTCTTTCTGCCCTTAGTCTAGTAATGGGTTTGTCTATTTTGTTTATTTTTTAAAAATAAACTATTGGTTTTATTGATTTTTTTCTATGGTTTTTTAATTCTCTGATTTATTTCTGTTCTGATCTTTATTATTTACTTCTGCTAACTTTAGAGTTTAGTTTGTTTTTCTTTTTCTAGCTCCTTGAGGCATAATTTCAGGCCATTTGGGATTTTTTTCTTTTTGTAAATAAAGGCATTTGTTGCTATAAAGTTTCCGCATAGAACTGCTTTTGCTACATTCTGTAGGTTTTGATATATTGTGTTTCTATTGTCATTTGTCTCAATATATTTTTTAATATTTACTTTGATTTTTTATTTGACCTATTATATGTTCAGGAGCATGTTTTTAAATTTCTACATACTTGTTAATTTTCCAGTATTTCTGTTGTTACTGATTTCCAGTTTCATACTATTGCAATCAGAAATAATACTACATATAATTTCAACCTTCTTGAATTTGTTAAGACTTGTTTCATGGCCTGAAGTATGTCCTATCTTGGAGAATGTTACATGTACAGTTCAGAAGAAAGCATATTCTACTGCTCTTGAATGGAAAGTCATATATATTTCTTTTAGGTTCATTCTGTATAAAATTTTATAGTCCGTTTTCACACTGATATAAAGAACTACCTGACACTGGGAAATTTATGAAGAAAAGAGTTTTACTTGACTCACAGTTCTGCAGGCTTAACAGGAAGCATGACTGGGAGGCTTCAGGAAGCTTACAACCATGGCAGAATGCCTAGGGGAAGCAAGAACATTTTTCACATGGTGGCAGGAGGTGGCGGGTGGAAAGTGTCACACTTTTAAACCATCAGATCTCATGAAACTCACTCACTATCATAAGAAAAGCTTGGGGAAGTGCCCCCCATGATCCAATTACCTCCCATTAGGTCCCTCCCTAAAATGTGGGGATTAGAAGTCTACATGAGATTTGGGTGGGGACAGAGCCAAACCATATCAAAAGTATGGTACAAACCCAGTATTTTCATTAATTTGCTTTCCGGTTGATTTATCTATTAATAAAAGTGGGGTATTGGTGCCTTCTACTATTAGTATAGTTCTATTTATTTCTTCTTTCAGCCCATTAATATTTGTTTATGTATTTTGGTGATTCAGTGTTCGGTACCTATATATTTACAATCATTATGTCCTCTTGATGAATTTACTCCTTTATCATTAAAAAACTGTCTTCTTTTTCTCTTGTAAAAGTTTTTCACTTGAACTCTAAGTATAGCCACTACGGCTGACTTTTGGTTACCATGTGCATGGAATACCTCCTTCCATTGCTATGAATATTCTTAAAGCTAAAAAGAATATCTTATAAACAACATATAATTTGGTCTTTTTAAGATACATTCAGTCATTGTATGTATTTTGACTGAAGAATTCATTAATATTCAAGGTTGTTACTGACAGGTAAGGAATTACTCTTGCAATTTTTATTCAGTGCTTTTTAAATAAAGCATTACTTTAATTTGCATTTCTTTTATGACATATGATATGGAACATCTCATACGCTCTCTTGGCATTTGTGTACTTTCTTTGATGAGGTGTTTATTAAAACCTTTGGTCCATTTTTTAGTGGGGTTGTTTATTATGGCTGTGTTTTAAGAGTTATTTGCATTTTTAGCTAACTATTTATTAGGTATGTCTTTAGTAAATATTTTTATTATCTTGGTACCACATGATTTTTAACTTCTCTCTTCTTGTTTCTACATGAACAATGCCATTTATAGTTGGCTAAATTTTTCCATGGTCCTGATATCTTGTACCTCATTGTATCCTCTAAATCTAGAAGAAATGAATAAAATGGATTTGAGATGCTCTCACTATCATTTTCCTTTCCCATGTATACATTTCCAAATGGAATGTATATGAAAAGAGAAGAGAGATAAGTAAGGAAAATGTAGCAAAAGTAAAAGAAGAGTTATCATTCTTATTCATGTTATCAAATAGAAGTAATCTTTTTGCTTACCATTCCTGAAGACTAAGTTATTATAGTTTCATCTGTCACATAATTCTGTAACACATTACCCTTTATATTTGTAAAACCTTGCTCAATTTTATATGTTCTTTGTTACAGTGAAAACTCTAGGAAGGCAGAGGTCATGGTTATATTGTTCACCATTATATACTTAGGATCTAGCAACTGTGCTAAGTAATATTTGTGTACTTAATGATTAATAGTGAGACAGTAGGGGTAAAAATTGATTCATATATGGTTCTTACCATTAGGACACTCATAGTATCATCTTAATGGAGAAGAAGATATTTTAAAAAATAAAATAATATATACCAAATAGTATATCAGAGTATATGCAAATGTGCTATGGTTCCAAAAGAGAGAGATTCCTTGTATCTTTGTGTCAGCCTTGGAAAAATGTGTAAAGAGATGAAAAGATCAGCATAAGAGATTTATCTGGATGAAAGTTCAACCAGAAAATTGGAGAAAGAGTGAAAAAAGGTCACCCTGGGAGAGGAAAATTTAACTTGTTTGCATTGTTATCAAGTTAGATATAGGAAGAAGAGCATAAATTCAGAAAAGAAGTGATATGGTTTAGCTCTGTGTCCCCATTCAAATCTCATCGTGAATTATACTCCCATAATTCCCATGTATTGTAGGAGGGAGCCAGTGGGAGATAATTACATCATGGGAGTGGTTTCCCCAATACTATTCTCATGGTAGTGAATAAGTCTCATGAGATCTGATGGTTTTATCAGGAGTTTCAGCTTTTGCGTCTTCCTCATTTTTCTCTTGCTGCTGCCATGTAATAAGTGCCTTTTGCCTCCCGCCATGATTCTAAGGCCTCCCCCAGCCATGTGGAATATAAGTCCAATTAAACCTCTTTTTCTCCCAGTCTCAGGTATGTCTTTATCAGCAGCATGAAAACAATCTAATACAGAAATCTTGAAATAGGTAAAAAAAAAAAAAGAAAGAAAGAAAGAAAGAAAGAAATCATATGACATAGTTAGGAATTAGTATTTTATCTGATAGCTCAAGTGCACCATTACAAAATTTTCAGCAAGGTAACGATTGAACAGGTATGCAGTGCAAAAAGATTATTAGGCATCATAAAGATTTGTTCACTTTTATCTAATATGTACCATTTTGTGATTAAGATGTTATGGATTGATACATTTTTAAAGGTGAATTTACTCTTTTTGTATCTTTATCATTTTTGCTCATTAATTCCTTATACTTCTATAAAATTAAGGCCTTTCAATGGTATACCTGTGTATTAGTCATTTTTCACGCTGCTGATAAAGGTATAACCAAGACTGGGAAGAAAATAGGCTTAATAGACTCATGGTTCCACATGGTTGGGGAGGTCTCACAATCACAGCTGGAGGTAAAGGGCACTTTTTACTTGGTGGTGGCAAGACAGAATGTGAAAGAACTGAAAGTGGAAACCCCTTATAAAACCATCAGATCTTGTTAGACTTATTCACTACATTGAGAACAGTATGGTAGAAACTGCCCCCATTATTTAATTATCTCCCCACCAGGTTTCTCCCACAACATGTGGGATGTATGGGAGTACTATTCAAGATGAGATTTGGGTGGGGACACAGAGTCAAACCAAATCAACCTTCAAAAGAAAATATAAGGAGTGGTGAGAATAACTCTACCCCAGTTTAGCTACTCTTAAAAGAAAGTTAGAAATGGGAACATGAAATGTTTAATTGCTACATAGTAAATACTTCACTTTATATAAATATATTGTAATTATTGGAGATAATTATTAGATATACATTACATACAATTATAGATACAGTTGGCTAAATAATTCAAATTGCTGAAGATAAAATTGCAAGAATGCATGAAAAATTATTAGGTAATTATTATGTTACTTTATGTATGCATGCATTCATTCCATAAATATTGTATGCTTATTGTGTACCAGGTAGTACACTAACAAAATAAATGCCACCTCTGCCTATTGTGATCAATAAATTTTAATCAAATAATCGGGGTAATTATTTTTTAGTTTAAACTGAGACAAGTTCTACAGAGGAAAAGAAAAAGATGTTATGATATTGTATAATAGTATTCTTGACTAAATAAAATATCAAACTAAAATATAGTGATTAAATGAACTCTATTTATTCTATTACATTTAATAAGAGCTTGAGAAGATGTTCAATACTAAAATTCTAACATGACATATTTTGGCTATAGTTGATCATTTTTTGAATTCATCAGGTTATTTAAAAAACATTTCTTTAATGCTTACTATGTGATAGGCATTGCATTAATGCTTAATGAAATAGGTGAGTAAGGGATGGCTGCTTACCTACCTGACAGGTAGTCTGATCTGGTCTTAAGCCAGTATTTAAACTGAATTCAAGTTTTGGGTATGTTTTGGAAACACTTATCAGACTAAACTTTTTCAAAATAGAGGAATAACTAAAGCATTATTAGAGTTTTTTGAGGCAAGTCCCTGGAATGTTATATGACTAATGATTATGGCATAACCACATACCCACAAGGCATGTATATTAGTATATTTCAAATAATGCATAATATATTGGAGTAACGACAAGCTAGAAACAATGTAATATTATTAGTAGTCTACTTCATAAAAATATTTCCCAGACCCAAAGGGAGCAACTAGTACCAGACCATTACCTAATTCTAGGTCATATACAGCACATAATATAATATAATTTAACTTGTTAAATTAATATTATTACAAATTAATTATTAATAATAAATTATTAATTACAAATATTTATAATATTATAAATATTATAATTGTTAATAATAAATTATAAATAATATAATTTAACTTGTTAAATTAATATTAATTATATGTTATATATTATTATATATAATATATATTATTATATATAATTATACATTAATTATATATAACTACATATTAATTATATTATCTGAATAATTAATGAATATAAAATAAAAGAAACAAATGTCCTTTAGGAGGTGGCCAGGGAAGATATGTCATATGAAAAAAAGCAATACCCAGTAAGCCCTTTAGACTTTTAACTACATGTATGAAGGATTTGGGTTCTAATAAGGAAGAACAAAACATATTTTTATTATTTCTTAAAATATTGGTTTCATCAATTTCAGTACACAGATATATTTAAATAGTTCTTATAACTCTTGTCCTACAAAAGCATCTTGCAAAGAGACTTTGAATCCAGTTGTGGAAATGTGTTTTAATACAAGCAGTTTGTTGTGAATTCTTATGAAGCATATGGAGCAATAGATGAAAAGAGAGTCTACAAAAGATGCAAATTGATAAGCTGTGAGTACACAATGTGTGAGAAAGAAGAGTACATAGGGTCAGACAGAAAAATCTAACCAAGGGACAACATATTTTCAACAGAGAAAACACATGTGATAACAATAGTAATTGCTATCTAAGATTATCTTACTTTACAATAAGTCTTAATAGTAATTATTGTTTCTAAACCAGTACAAATTGAATTTAAAAGAAAATAATTTATGGGGACATTAATAAGCAAGAGGGAAAAATTCTTCCCCTGACAATAAATTTAAACATTAAAAACAAGTTTTATTTAATATGTTCTGTTCATTCCTTTAGTAGATTCATGGAAGCCTTTATTTTGCTAATGTATAATGTGAATTTGCACGAGATATATTTGATATGTAACATTTTTCAAGATTACTTGAACAGGTAATTCTTTAAAAATCAAACAGAGGTACACTCACCAAAAGAAGAAGGGCATGTGGGAATATCCAGTTTGGGAAATATTCTTGTATAAAAAGCAAGAATGATTTTGTTTCTGATGCTTGTAATTGATTAAGATATACAGAAGCTTGATTTGAAAGTAAAGAAACATTTGAAAGGCTGAATGAGAGGTTACCAGAATGTAAGATAATGCAATTTCAGCATGTTAAATATAAGATACTTGATTTCAGGATATATTTTTAAATATAGGATAATGTGATTTCAGCATGATCATTATTGAACAATTTGCTGTGCAATCTTTAAAGAAAAGTCATTTATCAATCAATAAACCTCCCTCAGAGTTAAAAGAATGCTAACTGCATTTACTTTATTATTTCTGTATTATCTAGATGTAATGAAATAAGATAGAGAAAAATGTTGTTCTATAAAATTGAGAGTTTGTACAGAATAGTAAAAAGACAATAGAATAAGTAAATCAATATTTTGTATATAGTAGACTGAAATTTTAAAATTAAGTGTTTAGAGCTACCTGTGCATTTTATTCTACAAGTAAGGTTCTTAGAATGATAGACAGGAAAGAGAGGAGGCAGGAAAAAGGGGAAGGGAAAGAATGATAGAGGGGGAGGGAGAGAGAGAGCAGGGGAGGGAAGTGGAAGTTAGGGAAGGAAGGGGAAGGAAACAAAAGAATAAGAAATAAAAAGGACAGGAAAGAGAGAAAAAGGAAAGAGAGGACAGAGGAATGAAGAAGTAGGGAGGGAGAAAGGGAGGAAGGTAAGGAGGAAGGAAAGGAGGAAGGGAGAAAGAGAAGAAGGAAGAAGGAAGGGAGGGAGGGAGGGAGGGAGAGAAAGGAGATAGGAATAACTAAATTTAATAAATCCAGCAAGTTAGATTTGAAATATTTGGTGAGATTTGTGTTCACTGTTTATAATAATCACAGTTTAATCTCTTAAAGAGTTTTAATCTATGTCTTGGGAGAGATTCTCATGAAATCACAATATTACATAAAAATATTTGTTTAAAATTTAATATAAAAGGGACACTTAGAGACAATAATTCAATTGTGGAGGAAATTCTGACTAGATACATGTGTAGTTTTTATGTACCCATCTGTACGCTGTCATTGTATGTCACTTGAAACTGCCTCTATACATCCTTTGAGGGCTCATTTTGAGTATCAGGTCTTATACATCTGGCATATGAAGAAGTTCCTATGTAGTAAACATATGTACTATGACTGTCTGCCTGCCTGCCTGCCTTCCTTCCTTCCTTCCTTCATTCCTTCATTCCTTCCTTCTTCCCTTCTTTCCTTCTTTCCTTCTTTCCTTTCCCTGTCTGTTTGCAAGCTAGAACTTCTTTTGTACTTGGTAAATGGGATCTTTTGGCAACTTGTAGAAAGATCATTTTACAAACATATCAATTCCTTACTGTCTATATGGAGAATTTGTTTAAATAACTAAAGAAAGGCCCACTGAGAGCAGTAATATAAAAAGAATCAAAGTTCAGAGATTGAAGGTTCAAAGCTTATTTGGCTTTAAAAGTGTTTGGTTTATCCTGAATCTTCCTTTAAATAATTTATTTGTCAACATTTTAAATGTGCAAATTTTAGACAAAACATTTCATAGGATCTCACAAAAAATGAAAATATATGGTCGCCCTGTGACCATATATTCTCAGAAGGTTTTAGTAAAACTGAAACTGAAGGCCATCTGTCTATTTGGAGTGTTGCAGTTTTCCAGAGTTTTTGCCTATCTTCCTCCGTTCAATTATAGTTATTTGCCCTCTTAACAGTCTGAAAATTGACTGTAAGTTACAATAATGCATGTTATAATAGATACATTTAAAATTTCCTTAGTTGTTTTCTAATTAAACTTAGAGACCTCTTGAAAAAATATCATATTTCTTGAAGGCCACCTTAAAGTATGACTTCTAAGCTTCTCTCAGTTGAAATTCAATACCATCAGTTTTTTTTTTTTTGCCAGCATACAGATTGTTGTGGGAGTTTGGACTTGGGAGAAACTATCTCTCTTTACATAATTAATGATTGCTCACTTCATTAGAGCTAAGTGCATGGCTGTTCATGTCACAAGAAGAATGGAAGATACTTTCGTTCTTTGGTCTTAGTGTGTCCCTGAGATTTTTCAGCTAGCTGAAATTTCAGTCCACATTTGACTTCAACTGTCATATTTGTAGAAATACTTCCAAAGGAGCGTCAAATTATGTATCAAGGAAGTAATAATTCATTTTTAAATTACTGGTCCTTTAAAAAAATATTCAAACTAGATCAATGATGGAATGACAAGTAAAACATGTCAGTGATTTATTGGCATTGATTATATTCCCTATATTATTTCATCCTGTTAAAAGCCTAATAAGAAGACCATTGACTTTGTATATTTGATTCAAATCAAATATCATTTAAACATTCCCATGTTCATAAAAGCAAGTGTGCTGAGGTTTGCTAGCAATGGGAAATTTGGATATTCACAATAATGCTGGAAATAGGAAGCGCAGCTGGCAAGAAATCAAGAGGTGTCCATCATTTGCTGAAAAGTAGGTTGCCTTTGTTTGTGTCTTGTTTTGTTCTTGAGAATATAATGAAGAATATTGTGTCTGAAGATACTGGAATAGACATCCCAATGCAGTTGGTGCATATATTGAGTTGGCAATGAAATTATATCCTTTCTATGGTTCTCACAGTGAGAAATGAGCTCTCACAAAATACTTAGGTGGATTAGGAATTTTCTATATTTGAATGTCTACTTTCCAAGTAATCACCCTCCACAAATCTTGCTTATAATTATATTCATGGAAAAGAAATTACAGGCTGGGCACCGTGGCTCATGCCTGTAATCCTAGTACTTTGGGAGTCCATGGTGGGTGGATTGCTTGAGCTTAGGAGGTCAAGACCAGCTTGGGCAACATGGTGAAACCCCATCTGTATTAAAAATACAGATGCGGTGGCGGGTGCCTGTCATCCCAGCTACTCACGATGATGAAGCAGGGGAAATCACTTGAGCCCAGGAGGCGGAAATTGCAGTGAGCCATGATCCTACCATTGCACTCCAGCTTGGGTGAAAGAGTGAGACTCTGTCTACAAACAAAACAAAACAAAACAAAAACACACAAGAAAAGAAATTACAAGTTTCAGGTCTGGCCATTATCATAAATAATATCAGCACAAGATTTGTTGCATATACTGTTTCTAATTCTATCATTCTACAGAATGATAGAATTCTATAGAAGTCTATACAATTGATCTTGCAGTTGGTGCCAGGCTAGATACAGCAAATTAATAAATAGTGAAAAGTCAAACAAAATGACCTTAGTTTATGGTGTTTTATTACATGTCACAGAGACTCAAGGACCATGTTATTGCTCTTACATTATGTTAAAATGCTTTTAATGAGTTATTATGCTCCTCAGAATATGCAAACATTTGTTGAGAACCTATTATTTGAAAATCATTGAGAATTCAGATAGATGGATGTTTATTTAGTGTTCTTTAGTGCTTATGCTAATGGAGGTAGATACTCATCTGCATTAGATATTACATGATAAGTGATATTTTTGCTAATTCTTTGACCAGAAACATATAAAAATATTGAAGCACATGCATCTTTCTACATCTATTGAATAAATGAATGGATGGGTGGATAGATGGCTGGATGGCTGGCTGGCTGGACTAACTGGATAGACTGACAGACTGACATCGTCCATACCAAAAAGCTTGTAATGTGTTTAGAAAAATAGGCCATATCTCCACCGGTAAATAATAATACCAGGGCACCTAGGCTGAATGCCCAGTAAGTGAGTGACAAAGATAGAAATTAGTATAAGCTGGGCTAATATATTGAAATTGGAAGTGATTGAGGGGGATAATTTACACTGAACATTGGTGTTAGATTAGTATTTTAAGAGCACAGGGAAGAAACTGAGAAGCAGAAATTCCTCCAGTGTACTTAAGAGTTATTGCATAATGAAAAGAAAATATTTGAGTCCTGATTATAGAAATGAGCAATGCCCTTATTTAGGAAAGCTGTAAAAAATGTAGAGAAGCCATACACGTCTACAGCTTCTGAATAGATAAAAGATTATGTTAAAGAAACAGGTCTCCAGTTGGGTTTGGTAGATTTTCATTTCTCCAACTTTTTCAACAGGTTACTTACATTCTATAATTCTCGTCTTTCTACTTTTACACTGCCTTCTCTCACTAAAGGAGATGTATAGATGTAGACACATTTAAATCAAAACAAAATTACAGGCAATATTGAATAAAAGCTGAAATGTTTAGTATTTTTCTACAACCAGGAAAACAGTATGGGTGAATTTGTACACAAGAAAATGGAATGTGCAGTATAGTGTCTTAGGAGGAAGATTTCACTTTAGTAGCAGGCTATTTCTGGGTGGGAGAAAACAATAAAACCAATCCCTTGAAACATATGTAGAAAAATGTGTGTGTTTCTAAATTTTTATATGTTTACAGCCAATGAATTAGCAAAGATATTACTTATCATGTAATATCCAATGCAGATGAGTATGTACCTCCATTAGCATAAACACTAAATTTTATTTATATTATTGCCTCCACTGGGGGAAAAAAATTGTCTTTTAATGAATAAACTGATAACCCCCCCCCAGATTTTTACAATATCAGGCTGTAAGCCCCTTTGATTTATAAATTAAATTGCCATAGTGACTGAAAATTATCCAAGTCTATATAATCTGTGACTTCTGATATGCACATCACATAACAGATACGAGTGCCCATTGTCTGCAAAGTAAAAGGTACCATTGAATAAAGCTTATTAATAATGGTTTCCTTAGATTACTGCATTTAATCTTGAGAAATACCATTTTTTTCACAACTTTTCTAAAAATAGAGATAGCTGTTTTATCAGTGCTCTGGTTTCAGTGTATAATAATTTGTAGATATGAATGAAACATCTTTGTACTCTATCCATTTCCCTTTGCAGATTCTTTCTTACTATTTTCTAAGGCTGTGAGCTGAGTCCACCAGTTAAAGACATATTTCTTTCTTAAAACAAAATTCATTTAATCCCTCAATATCTAGCAAAGCTATCCACTTTAATGATCTTGTTAAATATCTATGCCTTTTTCCGGTTGTTTTTCTCTTCTAAAGAAACATTGGCACAGTTTGAAGCATTTTGAAAAATCTCTGCCCTCCTCTCATCTTGCTAACCTTTAATTATGAAATTCCAGGTTCTTTGAATAGTTAACATAACTTTTCCTTTCTTAGGTTCTCCATATCGAGACAAGATTACCATAGCAATTCTTCAGCTGCAAGAGGAAGGCAAGCTGCATATGATGAAGGAGAAATGGTGGAGGGGCAATGGTTGCCCAGAAGAGGAGAGCAAAGAGGCCAGTGCCCTGGGGGTTCAGAATATTGGTGGCATCTTCATTGTTCTGGCAGCCGGCTTGGTGCTTTCAGTTTTTGTGGCAGTGGGAGAATTTTTATACAAATCCAAAAAAACGCTCAATTGGAAAAGGTAAATGTCACTTTTTTACGGTTTAAATTTAAAGCATTTTTTGTTGTTATATTAAAACACAAACCAAAAGATTTTTTTATTTTACCAACTAAAGATAATGCTTAGAACTATTGCTCTAAATTGTCTGTCATTCATTATATAACAAAATATAATGACTCATGATCACCTTTATGATTTTTAATTTAGTTGTAATATGTTTAATTGTAGCCAGCTTCAGGACAACTAGCTATTTCTACTCTTTGAGACTGAAAAAAAAAAACAAAAAACAAAAAACTTTTGTGGCTTGAAGTTCATTGTGGCTTAGTGATGAGGTACAGTTAATTGAGTAAAAATTAGAAACTGTAATATGAAAGAAAAAATACTCTGCAGACTAAAAAACAGGTTTTATATACAACATGGGTTAACAGTTTCAATTTAAAGAGTAAGTTGTCATTTGAATAGGTTTAGTCCAATAAATTTCTAGTTTAAGAAAGATGTTAGCTTTCATAGGAGAAATTAGTTAATTTTCTATATTAATGAGTTTGTGAAAATATTGTAGTTTCTTTTTGCCATTTAATAGTATTCTTAATTGGTTCTTTATTTTTTTTTACACCAGAGTCCTTCTAAAAATATGTATAAACTTCAAAAATATTGAGGCTATTGCTGTATTTTGCATTTAATGCATGTAGTCATTTGTATAAATGTTTTTTGTATTATCCTTGAAAAATTTGTCACCTCATTCAGATTCCGTATTTCTAGTGCTATAATTTCCTCGTTTCTATAAATATGAGGAAGACTAGAAAAAGAACTCTTTCAGAGGCTACATCATACTTTTTGTATGCAAATTTATTGATCTGGATATGGCAAAACTAACATTTTAAAGTCTTCTAGTATATTATTTACTCTTTTGTGTGTAAACATTTCTTTTGTTTTTGATAAAACTCACAATATTTTAGACTTTGACCACTGTGGCAGAGTGAGATGATATAATCTTTAATATTTAAGAGTTTTATGAACTTTTATTGGTAAATATAAAGAGCAGAAAAGTGGTATTTTGAAAATAATGCCGTACAGGAACACAAGGTAAATATATTTTTCTAATATTCTTTGAAGTGTTTGAACCTTTAGTATTATTTTTGAAAACAAAAATCCTCCTTTGTATCTAGTAACTTATATCATAATTATTTATCCTTCCTGCAGTTAGAATTTTGGATACAGTATTTCTACATTTTTACTTGATTATAGTACTTGACACTGAGGAGTGTTTTCATAAATGTATATTCCTATAACCCCATTTTGTCTATGACTAAAATAACTAAAGTTTTTGAAGAATTCAGGTAATAACATGATTTGTTTTCACAAAACATTCAGGGTTGTTATTTATACTGGCTTGGCTAAATCAAATATTGGTTGCATTTATGTGTCTAAGTACACTTTTTATATTATAATCATTTTTAAAGTGTCAAAATGAATTTTGCAATTAAGTCTAAAGAACTAACAAAAGAAGAAATATTAACTCATTAATTACCATTTTCAGAATTTGTCAATAAATATTTCATGTGTTAATGCATAATAGAAGAATGAATATCATAGAAGAAATATGGGTTTTTTGCTTGGAATCTCAAATTATCCATATGTAATAATTTTCTTAAAGTTATAGATCAGTATTAAAATAAAACGAATTAGTCTCTTGATGATATGTGGTATTCTATTGTACATACCTGTATGTGTCCTATTCATTTGGTTTATCTAGGCTGTATCTCTAGCACAATTTTGTTTTACAAGTATTTGTTTAAAACAAAAACAAAGAATGTGATGATTTAATTTTGTAATGTATTGTGCATCATTGTTATTATGAACAAGTTAAGTTGAAATTTTCAGATATCACCTACATCTCTTGATTACCCAGATCTCTTGTTCTGTGGATCTATATGACCTTCCAAAAATTAGAAAAATAAAATTTATGTACCTTTTCAAACTGAAACAATGAAGCATTAACATTACACTAGAAAGAAATAACTGAGTGGGTATTACATGAGCATGCTAGTCACACACTGCAGTGCTTTGCACACTGTCTCTACATAGCTTCCACAATGAAATCCAAATTTCTTAGATTAGCAGATGAGACTGTGTCAGACCTGTTCCTGTCCACTGCTGTAGTTTTACCTTTTGCTCCTCTTCAATTTGCACCTTTACCATAGCCACACTACATTTTAACTCTGAGTTTCCCAAGATCATATTCTTCTTTTTGACTGGAGCAAATGTTATCTGTTATTCTACCTTGCAAACTCTCACAAACACTTTGTATTAGGCATTGAAAATGAGACATTAACTTGTCCAGAAAGCTTTCCCAAATCAAAAGATATAATGGATTTGGGAACAGAGTATAGCTTGTTTCTAAGAATTGGAAGTATGTTTTCATTTCCTACTGTAATGAAAAAAAAAAATTGTGACTCACATATTTCATCTTTTTACTTAGTTAATTTCAGGTACTGTGATAATCTAAAAACATATATCTCCTTTTGAGAAAGATGGGAAGATCTTTTCCCATTTTCAAACCATTTCCTGCGTTAAGTCTAGATATCTTCACTCTGTGTACCCCTAGGCACATCTCCATTATCCCTTTAACACTATTTTACTCATATATGTTTATTTCTGTGTGTGGGTACCTTTTCACCTATTAAATTCTTTGTGCCATTAGGACAAAGACCTAGTATTTTTTGTTTGTCTCTACAAGGCCTCAAATAGTACCTGGTGGCCTAATATCTCTCTCTCTCTCTCTCTCTCTCTCTCTCTTTCTCTATCTACTGTCTATCTATCATCTATCTATCTATCTATCTATCTATCATCTATCATTTAAATTAAGAATGAAGTTGATTGCAGTAATCTTTTCAAAGAGTATCATGAAGAAAAAAATTATTTTTCTATGTAATTCAAAATGGCAAATCAAATAATTATGGATTCATTGGAAATGACTTATTTTATTTGTTGTGATAAAGTAGGCTCTTGGGCTCAATTCTTCATTTTTCTTGAGAAAATTTAGGTTAATTTATATGGCTGTTTAACACATTACTTAATTTATTAAAATTAGCTGTAAGATAGTCTTGGATCTTATCATATGTTTGAGAACAGACAGAAATTCAGTTTACTTTTACTTATCATACTTGTGTCTTTAACCTAGTTTCTTAAATTTCAAAACCAAGGTAAACACTTGTGAGATAAATTGTTTACTCAATACATATTTATTTATTGAGAAATAAATCTACAATGAATTGTGTTTTGCCCTTTGAAGGTAAGCACAAATGTGTTGGTAACTAAATAGTTTATTAGATATAATATACATGAAGTTTAGTTGAATGTGAACTTTGTGAATAAAATTGATAAATAATGAATATGTTAAGTCTTACTTTTAATGATGATGATCAAATTGTGATATATTAATTTTTGGGTAAAAACAAAATGCCTTTTATAACACATATTGTAAATATTCGTGAAAACAAATAGCTCTTGATGATGATAGCCTTTCTTGTAAGTTGTTGGATAATTAAGATTAATATGTGAATGTTTCTTTTTCAAATGAGAGCAGGTTAAAAATAAAAACAGAAAATAATGTTGAAATATGTGAACCTTAAAACATTTTAAAAATGGAAATTGCATTCTTTTCAGATAACCACAAGATGGTGTATCATAATTTTTGTAAAAATGGATTTAATTGTGATGTAATTAATAATGCATCAAGGACACATTGCTTTTTATTTATTCAAACTTTTAAAATACTCCAAAGTCTTTCTCATCTGAGTATGTCTGAAAATGTAACTAATCAATACATGCATTTTATAATTAATTTACTTTTTGCCTTACATTTTCTTTGATTTTAAATATATTTCTACTGAAGTTTCACTGAGAAAGCAATTTAAGAAACTGTTGTATATCTGAGACAATTATAACATTTTAGGTGTATGGATTTGGTTGAAAGATCTTGTTTCTCTCTTCTAAGACTTACTTCTGGCTGTAACAAGCTGCTTATATACTGAGTTTTGTTTTTTCTGGTAATATTTATAATATGTTGACTTTGTGAGCAAGAATTTTAAGATATCATAATAATTTAAATTTTTGGTAAATTATTTTATAATATTAAGAATCATTGTGCTTAAAATCATGCATTTCTTAAATATTTGAATATGTCTGCTTTTAACAGACATACAAAATTTTTCTTTTTCTTTTAGGTTTTCAGCAAGAACAGCAACATAACTTCTATAGTTTGATATCTTTTCATGTGATTTGTATATAAAAATAATATTTTTCCCATGTATTTAAAAATGTATTTGCTTATACAAATTGTTTCTATTGAACTGTCTGAATATAAATTATTGAGTTCCCTGACATAAAAGAATCTTAAAACCAAAAGTATTCCTTCTCTTATGTAAACTAAGTAAATATGTCTCAGAAATTTAAAAAAATGTATATATGAATTATTGTTCAGATACCGAATTTGTGCAATAGGTGTCTCATCTTGAATACACATATTTGTTCTCTTTAAAATGGTTAAAATGTATTTTTAAATCTATGACGTTGTTTTTTAGGACGTAGTCTATTTTGGTCAATGTAGTTGTTTTTATTATAGAACACTGGTAAATTTGATCTAAGACAATCTCTAAATAATTATTTTTATCCGGTGCACTGATAGCTCAAAAAATTTTTTGAGGGCACATAGAATGTTCTTTAGTGTATAGTTGAATAACAATGTAGAAAATGGATATAAATCAGAGTAGTAGAAACACAAATGAGCAAAACATTTCAATTTGGGGGATGATAAGAAGAAAATCAGAGAGTTTAGTTTAAACCTGCAAGACTAGGGATCCTATTTGAAAGGTTATTTATAAGGAAACCATGTAGCAAAGCCAGCTAATTCTGTATTTCATGGAAACAGAAGAATGAAAACAGGTTGTTCACAGATACCTACATATAAGCTGCCGTTAAAATTTTAAATAATCAGTTCTAACAGGAGCAATGCCTTTTAAAAGAACACACTTTTTTTTGTAAGGTATAGGAATGCAAACAGCATTATAAATTATCAGTAAAAATTTCATGTCAACATCTATGTTTTTCCCAGCAATGCCTATTTAGGAACCGTAAGATATCTATAATTTTTATTAATTACATTTGATGTAAGAAATTGTAGCTGCATTTAACTTTACAGAAGTTAAAAGTTCTAAGTAAATTTTCAGTGTAAAAAATTATAGCTGCAAAGCGTGTTGTTCTTCAGAAGTTAAAAACTATAAATAAACTTGGACAAATAGTCCATTTTGTATTTTAATATTACTGCCGTTCTTTGAGGGCCGAGTGTCTTTCAACTTCCATTAATGACCTACATAAGGACAAATTGGATGAATTTTTAAAATGTCTCCACGTATAAATATAAAATACTCTACTTTGAAATGAGACCAATCTTCATTTTACTTACTGGTCTACTTCCAAATCAGCTAGAGGATTTTCAGGTCATTTGTTAATGATAACATACTCTTTGTATGCCCACAAATGATTGTTTTTAATTAAAAGTATAGCTTGATAGATAATTTTACCATTTTATTTTTATAAATGACTTTACTTTTTAAAATGTAATACCACCTTTTAATACAAAACTACCCTGAGAGTCATGCGAATATTATTATCTATATAGTGCAGATGAGGATAATAAGTGTCTCAAGGGTCAAGTTGTTTTTCAAGGTCAAAGATGCCTAGTCTAATATTGTTTCAACCATATCAAGCTGTACAGAATGGAGGTAGAATATTTACCTATTCCTCTTTCTCCTTGAAGTTGGACTAAGGAAATATGTGGATTAGGAGTTTGAATTAGATAAATTGATTATGGGCTTTGGTCATAAGCAGCCTAATAATTTTACTTTCCTAGACAGTAAGTATGAGTTTGGAATTAAAAAGACTTGGAAGCATAACTCAACTTTGTTTAACTTTAGATAAAATTACTTAGCCTTTCTATTCTTCTTTCTAAATAAATAAATGAAGCAATGAATAAACAAATAAGTTATGAATACATAAGAAAAGTGTTTTAAGAATTAATTAAGATAGTTAATATACATAGAGGGCTTTTTTGCAGACAACTGACTTACAACAAGCAGCTCTTTTAAAAATAATATCCTTATTATTATTTGTAAAGCTGATACATTTTTGACTGCTGCACCTTAGGAAAAGAGAATTTTCCAGCAATTAAGCATTAGTTATTTGGATGCTACTCTTAAAAAAATAATTGTACCATTATGACTACTAGTAAAAATGTGATGATTAATATTACTTTTTCTTAAAATGTACTGCACAGCTATATTGACTAAAGTTGTGTTGATTCTTGTTAGACCTCAATTTGTTGATTTTTTTTTACTAGCGTAAATAGGAAAAATTTAAAAATGTATAATGATCCTCAATTTTTCTCTGTCTCGTATTTGCAAATGCAATATGAAGATATTGAGTAACTGTTTCTGTAACAGTAAAGATTTTTGATAATATATTAATCTTTGATTAAGTTTGTCATTGTAAAATAATTCAGGCTAAAACATAACATGATTTCTAATTTAATTCTCTAAGAAAGATATGTATTTCTTTTGGCCTCATAATTTTTTTCTGTCTTCTTTATAATTTAGTATTCAAAAAATTAATATTTAGTAAGAATAGAGTCCAGGTAAAAAGCTCCGCTGAGAATGAAATCATCATTAATGAGGCAGGCTAATATGATAGTTTTCATGGATGAAAGTTAAGATAATAGGGTTCCTGTCCTAGCTCTGAGACTAGTTAGATATATAACTTCTTAAGTTTTAATTTTTCTAGCTGTAAAATTACAGTGATTAATGAGTAGGATCACGATAGTTGCTACACATAAAGTTACTTTTGACTGCAGAATAGCTTATGTAAATAACAAAATAATTTTAAAAAGATAGCTGCTCTAAAACTGAATATCAAGATTAAGGTTATATATATTTTTTAACATGAGTGATTTAACCAGTCATTTTTCATCTTAGGTCAATTCATACTTCTGATGTATAGCATTAACTGATGTTTTTAAAAGGCTACCAATCAAAATAGTTATATTCAAAAGAAAAAAAATTAATGGGTCACATTATTCCTTATTTAACACACCAATATTATGTAAGATATTATATTTTTTACCCTACAAATATTCTATTCTATGTTATGATTTACTTATTATCTAATGTGGTGGGATAATTTTCTGTGATTAATCACAGTGACTGTTGTGATTTGTCTCCATCACATATGACTTCACCATTCTTGACCAAATGGCCTACAGAGTCAGAAATTAATTAGCAAGTGTCTAAGAATATATATTATATAATCCATAATTAGTTAACAAATAATTTAAATGAGAAACACAAACTAAAAGTTTGGTTGATATGTGCTGGAATACATTAGACCATTGAAGTACAATGGTGTCTCATAGATACCATTGATAGAAATAGCTCAAATTTTGGTATAGCTCCTAGTAGGACAGGTAGAGATTGTATGAGGAATTAGTTAGGAATTATCCTGAATGAATACTAAAATACCATTTAGTTGTTTTATACTATCAAAATACAGGCCAGCAAGATATATAAAATAGGATTCCCCTCTTTAAAATAAATACTAAATGCAGGCTTGAAAATAACATATTTTATGATATTTCTTGACCAATGAATACATATATTCAAAAAAAGAGTGATGAGCATAAAAGTTAAATCAAGCTGGTTATTTTTCTTCAGATATTGTGTCTTTTTAAAAATAAATATATTGCTAAATACTATTGTTTTATGTTAAAATTGAAGCTAAATATGTCAGTGATCAATGTGGAGCATGATTTCAACTACATTTCTAATATAAAAGAAATCTGTGCTTCTCCAAATGCTGTCATATCCTGTTATTATAAAAATATATCTTTTAATTAGGAAGTTAAACTATAAAGAATAAATATTCTGTAACATCAACAATGATATTCTTGAAAACATTTATCTGTGGACTGTTTATGTATTTTCTTATTACTCTCAAAATACAAAATAGAGCTCTTTACAAAAAGAGCTCTATAAAAAAGGCAATGTAAATATGGCCAAGTTCATACTATCAAGAGTTCCAGATCGACATTGTTTCAAGAATTAGAGTTGTGTAAATATAAATTGCCTCATTAAATATAATGAATTTTATAAAGAGTTTTACTAATTTAAATGCAATTATACATGCTAACAGCTCAAAGATTTAAATTTTCATTTTCAGGAATCTTCTATTTGGTTAGTGCCACCATACCATCCAGACACTGTTTAGTAATCTTTTGAAACTTACTAAAAGAGGTTTTTAATAATGGTTAGTATCCTTGTGCCTTTCTTTTTTCTTTTGTAGTCTGTTATATTAATGTGGAGAAACATTTTTATTGTTGTTTTCATCCTAAGGAACTTATCATTTATTGACAGAGTGCATGGGTTTCCACCCCTAAGGAGTGATTTAAAAAGCAAGATAGTTCTTTTTCTCTCTCTTCTTCCCCTCCAGCTTTCCCTCTCCTCTTCTCTCCTCTCGCCTCCCTCTCCTTCTTCCCCTTCCTTCTTTCCTTCCTTCCTTCCTTCCTCTTTCTTTTCTTTTCTCTTTATTTCTCTTTCTTTCTTTCATTTATATCATTCTTTCTTTTTTTTTTTTTTTAGTATAAACAGAGAAATGACTTTTCAGTGCACTTGGGTTTTTAGACTTATTTCACAGTCCAATAAGAAGATTTAAAATAAATTTCAATCATTATATAATGTATAAAAGAGAGTTTGTCTCTATTGAATGATAATAAGTTAGAATTTTATTTAAAAGTTAAACATGGTAAGTTTTGGGCAATGCACAGCACAGGGAAACAATTATATTTCACAAAACGCTGTACAGTTTCAGCTTTAGAAACTTACATAAGTTACGGAATTTGCCTTGCAAACCTCTAAAGAAAAAGAAAATAATATATATTTGCTCTAGTACCATAAATGAACAGTACTTTATGATATCATTACATTTTCTTAATTTGCCACCTTAATTCTAAAATCTTGCCCAAATCTAAAGATTATCAAGCTTTATAATGGGTTAGAATTATTATATAAATAAGAAGAGAGTCTATTGTCTCACAGTGACTTTATCAATAACCTAAATAAACCTATTTTTCAGGTAAACTTACATTGATAGATACCAAAATTAACCTTATTCAAAGAGAAAATTAATAAAATTTGTATTTTGTTATTATGTAATCAAGATCATTGATTGACTCATGAAAGATTGCTTGATTAAATTTTTAGTTTCTGATGCCTTTGTAGAATAAAGAAAGACTATAATGACAATGGTGGTTTACATGTTTACAATTTTGAGATAGTTGTAAAATTTGTAAATATAATTTCTTTAAGACAAATTCAAATTATAAGAAATAATACTATTCTGATCATTGATTAAAATGGGCTTTTTTTCAGTGTACATTTTATGTTACTCAGCAATATGAATTTAATATATAAAATTGCTTAAAATAGTTTTAAATGTTCTTATTTGCAGTCTGAAGTTAAGTATGGTGTACTAAATACAGAGTTTACATCTTAACTTACTAGAAATAATACTGAGTCATTTCATAGTTGACCGTGTATGTACATATGTAAGAGTTTTCCTAAGAGTGTTAGTTGCTTAGACTACTCCCTTAGTATAGGCAAATTATCAATTAATATTTATACTCTATTCTTTTTTGAAACTATTGTAACCAAAATGTCCAAAAATTGAGATTGCCAAGAAGAAGGCGTCATACATTCTTGAAGATTTGGGAAATTTATTTGTTTTGAATGAAGCCGTATTTCAAACAATTCAATGTTATTCACATCCTATAACAGTTTTAAATGTCAACGGGATCAAGTTTTGACCATGTTATGTCATCTAATTAATTCTTCTGTTAAATGTTTCAACAGAGAGCCAAGACTAAATTACCTCAAGACTATGTATTCCTCCCTATTTTGGAGTCAGTTTCCATTTCTACAGTGTTGTCATCATCACCATCTTCATCATCATTATCATCATGTTCTTAATAAGTACATCTAATAGTAGGTATTAAGCAACAAGAAACACTGTTTCCATATACTGGCTGTCAGGTGCCACATAAATCCTTTAGAAATATAATTCATGAATTGCAAAATTGCATAATTTAACACATAATACATAATGCATGCCAGTGACTCTGTAGTTAATGGGGAATTCACAAGCCACATTTAATCATCACCCATTACAAGTGCTAATAAATTAATATTTTTATTAATTTAATGTTATTAAACAAATGCTAAAGTTTTGCCTAATTTAATTAGGTAACTTCTATGCAGTATATTTTCACTAGGCTTTTAACCTAAAATTTTTTTTAAGCCATTGAATTAGAAACACTGTTAAACAAGAATTCAAATATTAGAGTCCTGTGTCACTATTATAGTTAATTTAGTCAACATTTAAAGAGCTCATATGTGTACAAGCAGTGCCTTGAGAACCTGATCTCTGCTATTCACAATTCAGTGAGAGGGATACATAGAGGACCTACAGGCCAGACAGAAAAACAGGATAATGAGTGGAAAATACTGAGAGGATAAAACAAAATCAAGTTGTGAAAACAAAATAATGTACCTGGTCATTTGGAAAGGGCTTCCTAATTAAGTTAAAACTTGAGCCACGTCTGAGGTAGGGGATAAAGTTGAGATGATGTGAAAGAAGAGAGAACTCAGCAGGGTACCAGAGCAAGGAGGAACAGTGGAAAAATATTAATGGAAGTCCTACAAGTAAAGGGAGTGTGAGGGGAGAGAGAGAGAGAAAAGCAGTGGGAAGTGGGAGAGGACTAGATCAGAGAAGTCATGATGGAAAAAATAATAGATTTGGGTTTGACTTGTTTCCTAAAGGAGAAAATGCTATTAGCAATTGATATTTTAAAAATAGATTATCTTGGTAGTTGTGAGCCTTTATGGAAGAGTAGGGTAGATGTAGAGTTAGGAAGACCATTAAGGGAACTCTTTAAGGAGCCCATCAAAGAAAAATTAGGATATAGCCAGATATTGACAAGAAGGTAATAAGAGCAGTGTCAAAATCACAAAACTGGATATATCAGAATATCCTGCTGAAATCTTAGGTGAGAGCTGTAGAAAGTTATCCACCCTCTGTCTGAATCAGTTTTGTCTGACACATAGATGCCTAATTAATTTAAAGTATGTTTTGACTGGCAGAAACTATTATGCAAACAAATTTTTTCAAATGTATTTTTTAAGTTAACATATAAAATTGTATGTATATATAATATACAACATTTTGATGTATATATACATTGTGGAATGGTTAGATATGTCTGATTAGCAAATGCATTACCTCACATATTTATTATTTTTGTAGTGAGAACACTTATTCACTCTTTTGGCACTTTTCAATAATATATTATTATTAATTGTAGTGGCTATGCTGTGGAATAGAGCTCTTGAACTTCTTCCTGCCTAACCGTAAATATGTATCAGAAAATGACACACATATGGTCTTAAATATTTCATTACGTTCTCTTGGAAATAGTCTAAGTTGACAATCAATAAAGCAGCTAAAGCATAAATAAGTCTTCACATGCATATTTGATTAGATGGACTTCATTATATATTTTCGTATCAATTTTCAGGTTTTGTAAATTTTTTATACCTGCTCATATCTTTTGTTGATGTTTACATTCTTGGTCCTTGCACACACAAAAATCTAACCCTCTGAATTTCAACTACAATATGCAGTTGGTTCATGGATCTGATTCATGTGTAATTAACACACATGTATCTCAATCAGGTGGGGAGAGAGACTAACAAATTTTTTTTCATATATATGACTCTATAATATAAATTTTGAGGAGCTGTAATAATAAACCCCAGATAAACAAGGTTCTAGCACATCTATTTCCTATGAGATGGGAACTAAGACAGAAAAAATTCATAGGGTCATATTTTTTTCATGTGATAAATTATCAGCTTTCAGTTATCAAGTTAATGATGACAAAAAAGTTAATATTTGTTGGTAGATGTCTAACATTCTGTAATTTGTCATTTCATGATTAAGTCATATTTGTTTGTAATCACTGTCAATGTTTCTATAGGCATAATCACAAAAAAGACATAATGAAATATCAGAAATTGTTTCCATATTTTGTGTCTGTGTGAGTGCTATTTTTCTTTTGAGATGTACAATGAAGAATCAATGTTCAAAGAACATTCGTGTATCTCATGTTGTGATCTGAAAAGTAGTACATTTTTTCTATTTTTTTATATCAAGAATGGATTTCTGGTATAGAATTGTCTTTGTATTTAAATTTTCAAGTAGATTTCTGTCTCATGCTAATCAATTTTGTATAATGTCATAAGAAAATTTTATTTAATATATATGTAATATACACATAATTAGTTGTTTATTTCAGAATCAGGTGGAGATTTTCTTTAAACTAGTCCACTTTTATAGAATATTATTTTAATTATGAGTTGAGTGTTAAAAGTGACAATTTGTTATAACTTTTACAATGAAAAATTTCAAACCTTTAAAGATGTTATGTCATAAGTCTGTTGAGAATGATTTTTAATATTGATCTTGGACAATTACAGTTTATGTATTTTATAATATTTAATTTTTCTGTGTTCTTCTGTAGAGGTCCTTCTGTAGTGCCATGGTAGAAGAATTGAGGATGTCCCTGAAGTGCCAGCGTCGGTTAAAACATAAGCCACAGGCCCCAGTTATTGTGAAAACAGAAGAAGTTATCAACATGCACACATTTAACGACAGAAGGTTGCCAGGTAAAGAAACCATGGCATAAAGCTGGGAGGCCAAACACCCAAGCACAAACTGTCGTCTTTTCCAAACAATTTAGCGAGAATGTTTCCTGTGGAAATATGCAACCTGTGCAAAATAAAATGAGTTACCTCATGCCGCTGTGTCTATGAACTAGAGACTCTGTGATCTAAGCAGTTGCAATGATCAGACTTGATTTACAAGCATCATGGATCAACCAAGTTACACGGGGTTACACTGTTAATCATGGGTTCCTCCCCTTCTTCTGAGTGAATGTTACATGCGCATTTTGTGGCTGGTTTCAAATGCAGTCCAGTGAGAAATTACAGGTTCCTTTCGAAGCTCAATTCTTGCCAGGAGATGGAATATCAACGCCCAATAGGGCAACCAATAAAAGTGTCGCTAAGAATATAAATATTTGGAATCAGCAAAAACTGTAGTGTTACAGGAAACAGTACAGTCTTCTGAACACCCAAGTCATAGAGATGATGATGTTACTAGCCCCCAACTAGTCAGTATAAGTATCATCTGAATACACAATATGTGTTTATAGGATGTGAAAAAACGTGATGAAAAACAAATTTGAATCCCATGGCAGGTGGAATATAAAGCAGATATTCATTAATTGTTTTTCTTTTTTTCTTTTCTTTTTGTTTTTTGACAGTCTGTGTCACTGATGGAGATAGAAATGTCAATTTTCAAGGCAGTAATGCTTTTCTTAAGTTCCCTAAGGCAGAAGATTAACATGCAACTCTACCAGATCCCTTCCTATTCCCCCAACACCCTTTCTCTAACCCCATAAACCAAATTAAAAAAAAAAATTGGTTCAGTGATTCTGAATTAAAAGGATAATCTTTTATGATCTTTGTCTTAAGTTGTAAAAAAGGGCTGAGTATTGGCTGTGTGGAAGACTAAAACTTTCATTCTAACATTCAGATATAGCGATCCAAACCCTTGTTCCTGCTGTAAATGAACTTGATGGAGCATGGGCAGATCTCAGTGATATGAGAAAGGGGACTGGTCATCTATAGAAAAATCTGTGAGAGACCATGGAAGTGGACTGCATTTATCAATACAGTCACAATGTTAAATGAACAAAATTCTTGAACAGTTTTTTTTCAAAAAATGTTCAGGTTTATTTGTGGAAATGCAAGATTTCTATGAAAATAGTTTTTGTATGGAAATTTTTGTAATACTTTTTATCAACAAAACAAGAACATGTGTTCCTGTCAGGGGTGTGATGTCAAGCATGAATGGTAGTGCGTGTGCACCACCAACGTTTGGTGAAAACTATTTTTATCAAGAAAAAAGGAATCATAGAAGAGAAATATTTTCAAGTTAGATAATATAAAAACTAGGTGCACTACCACCACTGCTTACCATGCCACACCCCTGGTTTCCACGAGGCTGACAACATACTGTAATGAACAATTGTGTGTAAAATGGTAAAAGACACAGACCTCTTGACAACATTGTGATAACTGTTGAGTGCACACAGTTTGCTGTTTGAATCCAATGCACAAAATTTAAAAAAATCATTAAAATTATGTTCATTTTACTTTCAGCTTTGTCTTTCATTTTTCTCTTGTATGTGTAATGAATGCACCATACACGCTTTACATTAAAAGAAGCACACATCCTGAATATTTCTAGGTCATCAAGGATGGCCACTTCCCAACTACCTGAAGAAAAGAAGAAGAAAGCTTGGGAGAGGACCTACTCAGATCTAGAAAAAGCTGGACTGGGATATAAAAAGTAATCTTTAGGTTCAAAGCCATTAAAATAAGATGAACAGTAGTTCTAGAGGTGACAGACATGATATTACCTTTTCTATGGGTGGATATTGACTTTGTACATTGGGTTGTATAAGACTGTACAGTGATCACTGATATTTAAAGTTCAACTCATAACCTATTTCATAATGCCTTCTACATAGATAATTCAATGTAACTCAGCAAAACACAGAGTAAGAGATAGGCCTAATATGACACTTAGTAATGATGTGGCATAGATATTCACACACCAATAGGAGCTTTTTAAAATGATAAATTATAACATATACTTTGCTAAGCAGAACAATTATCATCAGAACCACTAAGAGAAAGAAAAAAATTAAAAAGAAAGCTCTGTGAAGTAGTTTTTTAACTCATAAAATTTGCATAATCAAAATGCCTGATATCTAAATTAGATTAAAATTAAATATCCAAGTGCGTTCTAAATTTATAGCCTCATGGTTATTTTAAGTTAAAATTCACATGTCAGTGATATTATCTCAAAATATAATTTTAGTTGCACAAAGCACTGCTAAAAATCTCAGCATTGGTTTGTTTGGTGGTAAACATCCTCAAATAACATACTTCATTAAAGTTCAGATTTTGGATAGTATTAAGCTTTTTATCTATCAGATTCTCATTTGATTTTAAAGCACTTTAAAAAATCAGTTTCCTATTATATTATCCAATATGATAGACAGGAAATTACAGCTTTAATTATTTTTAATTAATCAGGAAATAGTTATTTAGATTTTTGCAAAAATTTGACAATTATTTAATTCAATTAAATTAGTGAACTTTGAAAAGTGTAAAAAACTTGCTGCACTCAACTTTACAAGTAATATAGAATATATCAATAATGTATTACTTTTTATCAATGTTCTGAAAGGTATCTACATTATTGCCAAAACAGATACTTTTCTACTCCTGGGCTTATGCAATATGAGATACTAACCTTAATTCTAACAGAATTATAATTACTTTCAAAGTAAAATTTAACTTTTAAGGAGCATCTCTTCACCGGGAAAGCAGTATATTGGAGTAAGTTTATTCTCTAAAATACACTGAAGTTGCAAGAAGGAGAGGAAGAGAAGAACACTTTTCTAATCAGCAACATAACCTGAGACTCTCGGTCATCAATGGAGGCACATATACCACAACTAAATAACCCTAATCAGGATGAAAACACTAAAGATTTATATTACCATTTAACACATCTAAATAATCCGTACCACTCTAAGAACACCAGAGAGATATATTCAAATATTTGCAACTGAGCGACCCTAACCACTCTGGAACCCTAAAAGGATACACACTATTTTACAAATATGTGAAAGGAATAATAATATTTTATTGATTGCAATGTTTTAAATATTTTGCAATTAAGTTATATTTTTAAAATATAATGTCCTTATTGCTATTATAGAATGAGTGTATCTATAAAGCACTAATGATTTCAAAGCATTTTTATCACCACAATGCTTTTAAATGCCTGTTTGTTAAAAATATAATATGTAGAAGAATGTATACAACACATGTGTGCAACAGAATCATGGCACCTAACTGTAATATGGTCCCAAAGTACTTGTTCAGAGAAGTAGGCTGTTCCACATATTCAGATTATAGGCTTATTCTGGCTTATTTATAACTCTAAGTTATAAATTTAAGCAGAGTACTTACATAGAGAGAAAAAGTACCCAGTCATTTTAGAGAACAGGGTATGAAAGGTACAAGAAGAACTTCAACAGTGTGTGACCAAGCAAAGTGTGAATAATAATATGGGCCAGGCTTAGCTGCAAAATTTGTCTTTGGGTTTAAAAGATAGTACAATGGCAGTGAGGACTTTGTTTATAACAGCCCTCAGTGTATCTGTAATTTGAGTCACACTACTTCAATATGGACTGATGGGTAGGCCTCTGTGTCTGCAGCACAAATATTAATGCAAGATTCATTTCCGCTCTCACCTTCTGGTGATTCCCCTTGTCCCTCTCCATGGCGAATCTCCTTTATATCTCTAACATATCTTCTCCCTTTCCTTCACTTACTCTCTATTTTTGGTGTCTTCTAAAGAAGAGGTGCCTGAAGTCCATTTTTATAAGATAGTGCATGTCTGAAAATGCTTTCAATATACCCTTATAAATAATTAATAGTTTTTCTAAGTATAGAATTCTAAGTTGAAAAAATATTTTTCTGGATAAATTTGAAGGCACTCTACTGTTGCTTTTTTTTTTTATTATTATTATTAGTCTACTGAAGAAAACCTGAAGTTACTCAGATCCATGATTCTTTGTATGTGTTTTTTAAAATATTAACTCTTTCTTAAGTTTGTATGATCTTCTCTTTGTCTTTAGCATCCTGAACAACCCCAATCATAGCCACGTATCTACTTTCATCCATTGTGACAGGGTCATGCTGATTTTTAAATTTTCAGTTTTAGAAAAACTTTCTGCACTATTTCTTTGTTGATTTTTCCTCCTTCTCTCTCTGTTCACTCTAAACAACTCTTCTTTTAACATTGGAATTCCTGAACTTTTGAGTCTAAATTTATTTTAGCTCTCCTAATTCTCATTTTTTGCATTGTTATCTTGCAACTGTTGTGTTGAGTTTTCCATTTCTGCCAAACTGTTTTAAAATTCTATGAGTCCTTGTTTTATGGCTGTGATATATCTTACATCTTTGAAGACATTACTAGTAATCTTTTGCTATTCCTTCTTCCTGAAAGATGTTTCCTTTCAGTTGCCTTATTCTGTTTGCATAGTTAGATTTCTGTCTTTCATATTAGAAGTTTTCTTCAGATGTTTATTAATTTTAGCATCCTGGTTATGATGAAGAAAGAAAAACTAAAATCTGTTTTCAAAGCTCCATATCCCTCTACAACAGGATGGGGGAAGAATACTTACCTAATTTGAGCATTACCATAGATTAATCCAGGTGGCCTATTTGCTAAGGAGTCATTCAAAATGTCCCTGTCTTAGGATCTTTCCTTTTGGGCCTGTTAGATTCTACTGAGAAGTGTCTTTTACTTTCCTGGCTAGAGGTTAAGGCTCCAGCTGCCAGTATTCTGCTAAACATCAATTCAGAGAGTTTAGGATCTCTGCATTCTGCATTCAGAATGATTATGGTCATTTAATCAACCTCTTTTAAGTATAAGACTCAGTCTTTCAATTGAATCTGGCGTTCTCCTTTAGAGATTTGCTGGATTTGCAGATGGCAAGTTCCTAGGAGTGAAGAAGGATATAATACAGGATTCACTATTTTAAGCTACACTGAATACATCTGCCTTATTTTAAGCCCCCTCTTATACTACCAGTTATTAATGTACTTTGTACAGCTAGTTCCTGTGCTTTGTGAGGATTCTGTGGTGTAACTGATTGATTCTCAGCTTTTTCCACTGCCCATTTGGGATTCTGTTCTTTCAAGTCTACTTAGGTAACTATAATTTTTTGTGTGTTTTTCTGCTTCTAAAATGTTGTTGAAATTTTCTCCTTTCTTATTCTCATTGTTCTTGAGGTTTCGTGTATTTAAAAATTCTTCCTACTGTAATTGTCATAGTTGAGTAGAGAGCAAAATTAGATTAATATATTCAATACTTCACTATTACCTGCAATAGGAGCCCTTTCTTTAAACAAAATATTATGCAGAAATCCATCATAGGAAGCACATAAAAACTACACCTCTGGTTCAAATAGAGTCAAGACAGAGAAGATCTTGTTCTTGCAATTGAGAAGAATATAATAAATATAATATAGTAAGTCTTGACAATATTTTCTTCTCACCAAATAACTTTCTAATTCTATATATAAAGAAAACACTTTCAGAATAAAATGAATCTATGAATTTTATTTTTAAATCATAAAATGAAGTCCAAGAACATTTTTGAAGCCGGGAAAATTTTATTTTAGTATCTGTCAAATGATGATAAATTTGGAAGCCAGTGTAATGTATACTCTAAGGGCTGAGGTCTAATTCAACACACTCCAATTTCTATTTTATAAAGCTAAAGAAACATCTGTTACAATGTAGATAAGGAACACTTCCTTAGTGAACCACACTGAATGGTAAGATTTTAAGACTCCTTTTTAACGCGTTGCATTCCACCGTGTCTTGCTTTTGCATTTATTATGATGTTAAAAGAGACATTAAACAAATATGTTTCTGCTTCTTTGCAAAGAATTATTATTGTTTTCTTACATTTCAACTAAAAATTTCTATATTATACATGCAAAAAGTGTAATACTCTTTTTAATACATGCAAAAAGTGTAACCTCTTTAATATCTAATGTAACATCATTAACACATTGAAAAATCTCTCCTAAATTTCACTAATCTTGATCAAATCCATGTTAAAGGCTTTGAAACTACACTTAATAAATCTGCCTTATTTAATGTCCTCTCTCATACTATTAGTTATTAATGTACTTTGTACAGCTGGTTCCTCTACCTTTTGAGGATTCTGTGGTGTAACTGGTTGGTTCTCAGATTTCTCCACTGCCCATTTGGGATTCAACTCTTTCAAGTGTTCTTAGGGAACTATAATTTGTTCATGTGTTTTTCTGCTTCTAAACTTTTGTTGAAATTTTCTCCTTTCTTATTCTCCTTGTTCTTGAGGTTTTATGCACTTCAAAAATCTTTCTACTGTAATTGTCATAGTTGAGTAGGGAGCAACATTAGATTCATATATTCAATACTTCACCATTACCTGGAATACACTTGTGTTCTATAATGTTTTAAGGAATTTTTTAAACATTTATCTTTTGTCTCAGCCTCTAATTTAAGGCCATTAAATGACTTAAGAGCTGCTGTGGCTCCAAACATTGTATCCATATTTCCATCAGAGGAAGTAAATAAAAGGAAAAAGAGTCTTGCTCTTTCCCTGTAAAGGTAATTTCCCCAATGTTCACATTCCTCTAATCAGAAATCAGTCATATGCCCATCTAGCTGGAAAGTAGAATGGGAAATGTGGACTTTAATTCAGACAGTATTGTGCCAGCTAAAAGCCAGGGGTTCTATTAATAAGGAAATGGTGTAAACAGACATGAGAAAACAAATTGTGGCCTCTGTCATTCTTGGTATTTTCTGGTCTCTCACTCCAGCTCATCAAACTCTACCTTATTCTGTTGACTCCCTACTTTGTTCATTTACTGTGCTGTCTATGTCAACCATTCTCTTCTTCTCAGATTCACTCATATCTTGTTTTCCTTTATATTTCCCATACCTCTTTCCCTAAGGGAAACCTAGATTTTCCCTTATGATACCATTTGTCTTAAAACAAGATAAAAGAGAAAGAAGTTGGCAATCTCTTTGCTCTGCAGAATATCTTTCATTTAGTTATCAATAAATATGTAACTTAACTACTACTCTAATTTTCAAGATTTTTTTCTTTAAAAATCATGATTAACATTGGCCTGTGGCCTGCCACCGTTAATTATGTATGCATTCATTTATGTTAAATAAAATCAGCAGACATACATTATAAACCAGATTTTGTGTTAGATACTTGGTATACAATGATGATCAAAAATAGACATGGCACTGGCTCTCCTAGTTTAGACTCTAGAAGAGGAGAATGAGCTTTATTAAATAAGCTACTAAATATATAAATCTAAACTGAAATGTACTGTCATAAGACGTTCTCTACTAGGGGCGGTAGCTCATGCCCATAATCCCAGCAACTTCGGGAGGCTAAGGCAAGCAGATCACCTGAGGTCAGGAGTTCGAGACCAGCCTGATCTACATGGCAAAACCCTGTCTGTACTAAAAATACAAAAATTAGCTGGGTGTGGTGGCATGTGCCTGCAATCCCAGCTACTCAGGAGGCTGAGACAGGAGAATCACCTGAACCCAGGAGGGGAAGGTTGCAGTGAACCGAGATCGTGCCCCTGGACTCTAGCCTAGGTGACAGAGTGAGACCCTGTCTCAAAAAAAAAAAGTTCTCTTTGTAGTTAGGTTCTGGTGAATAGTGAAACTTCCCTCACTAGAACCCAAGCAGTAGAGTTAATAGCTGAAAATATGAAAAGCTTGTTCGTCTTTATAAAGGGCACACAGAGAAGTATCTAGTTGTATACTGCAATACATTATAGATTTTTGTTTTTCTTTCAGGAGTATCTAACTTCTATTGGCTTTAAAACTTGGCATAGGGTAGGATTCCTCCAGGTATGGAGATATAAACATTGCTATTAGTACATTAGTGGCCTCCCATTACTCAGTTTGGCAATTTCCCACTATATGCAAAATATGACACCGTAACTTTACCTAAACTCTTTCCTGACCTGTACTAGTCCTATTTATATTGAATATTTTCCTTTGTGCTTACATAAGTACAATAAAATATTTTAATAGTGCTTTTTAAAAAGCTTCTTGCTTTTCTTGCAAGGTAGAAGTTAACTGTGCTGTGACAATTGACTTTGGAACACACAGAGTCAAGGCTCAAATATTTAGCCTTTTCCTAAAAGTTTACAAAAAAGTACATTTGAGTCTTTTTCCACAGGTAATGGGAAGTAAAGGTATATGGTTGTAAAAGAGTTTATAATAAAGGAACCTTATTTTGACTAGAGAAATGGAGTAGACTTCTCTGAAGAAGTGATGTTTGCATTGAGATATGAGTGATAGAAGTAAGTTCTCAACAAAAGAGAGTTTCCCAGATTCTGAAAAAGTTTACATAAAAGTTCTGTGATAGGAGGAAGCATGGCATGTTCTTGAGAAACTGAAAGACAATGTTGATAGAGCACAATAGCATGACCCCATGTAATAGGAGAAGCATTTAAAATATAGCTAGGGACCAGATCTTAGCAAGGTCATACAGATGACCTAGTGATCTGATCCTTATCCAAAAGGAAATGGAAAACTGTTTAAATCTCTTACTCAGAAGGAAGATTGTTAGATAATATCTGCATTTTGTAAAGACCACTCAGACAGAAAATTGGAGAACGGTTTAAAAGGTACCACAGTGGATAATGGAAGATTTTTTTAGCAAGCCATATCAGTAAGTTCCGGTATGACGTGTTAGCTCAGATTAGACTCAGTGGGTAGCAGTGAAGATAAATAGAGAGAAACAGATTTAAAAAATAATTAGTTGGCAACAATTCACATTTCATGGTGAATTAAATAATAAATATAAATATGGCTAACAATTGTTTTTCTATAACTTATAATGAGTGCTTTGCATAAATTACCTCCTCACATTCTCAGAACAAACCTATGAGGCAAGAACTGAGGTTATCACCATTGTATAGATAAGGAAATTACTGACAGGAGAATTTAAACAAATTTCTTAAAGAATTACAGTTTTCAAACCCAGCCGGAATGACTCTGATATTCTTACACTATATTTGGTCACAGTAACAAACTACAATGACATTGCAATGGCTTATCAAAATGAAGGCTTATTTCTCATTCATGAAAATTCTGCTGTGGGTTTTGAATGTCTCCCTCTGAATATTGTCATCTGTGATAGTTCAAAATCCAGGCTGCTTCAATCTTTCTATTACCTCATCTCACCAGGAAGTCTCCTCCTTGGTCACTCTCAGGGCCATTTGGCAGGACTTAGTCACACAGTCCTCACCTACTTCAAGGAGTTCACAAGCACTGTAGGGAGTTGTAGTCTGGAAGGAGAGGACAAGTGATTTCCTGAAAACTAGTGATGCCAACGACACTGCAAATCTGTACCAGATTCATGGCTTTCTCATCTGATATGCCAGATTCATGGCATTCTCATCAACTGAAATAGGAAATAGAATAAAATTTAATAACTTTTTAGATTTGAATGGAAGAGGATGCATTTAGTTTTTAGAGACATCTTTGAAAATCTAAGCAAAAATATTTTATAGGAAATTAATCACAGTGCATGAATTAGAGTTTGGTAGAAATACATGTATATCAAAGTCAGCATCTTAGAGATATTAATTGAAATATTGAATGTAAACAAGATTGTCTCAGTAAAGAATACCTTGTAAGAATAAATGAGGGTCTAGAAGACAGCATTGACCATCTCTAAACTTTAATGGTTGGGTAAGAAGGGAAGATTTGTACAGGAGATAAAGAAATAAGACTATGACATTTAAAACGTTAACATTTTTCCATGCTACCCAGAGAGAGATTGATAGAAAATTGTCTGCAGCACTTAATGCCCTACAGATGGAAAATGAAGATTTTTCTCAGCTTCCTTGCTGTGGGAACATGATTAAGTTACACTAAGCCTGCCTTCAGAGAAGAAAAGTAATGGCATTTACATTGTAATACGAAGAGTATCTGGGAAAAGCATCCGCTGGCAGCTTGGGCCATTGCTGACAATGGAATCAAGCTGAAGTCAGTGTCATATACTCCTAAACACTGGCTAGAATCTTGTACTGAAGTCATTTGGGCACATCACTTCTAGAACATTAACTAACGAAATCCAGGCAAAGAGGGTTCTTAACTTAGTCTTCCCACCATTGCTTTAAGTAACACAGATCCATATATTATGTGGAAGTTGCCATACTGCACAATAAGGAAGCTCACTCAGCGGGTCAAATATGGTTGATGCTGGCCTAGGAAGTCTTCCCTATCTATGGTATAATTTTCTGTGGAACACGTATGGAAGGAATGCCTGATCTCTACTTATATAGAGATCATATCTGTACTTATAAAGAGATCTGCAAGAGATCAAAAAGGAAGACCAGGTTCCTGCTGTTAAGGCTGTGTTCAGGAATGGTTTTAGGATGAATATGTGACTCTAAATACTACATTTTCTACTGTTTAACCAAGATTACATACTAGTGTAAAGGTGTGCAGATATCCTATATGCTTTTTTTTTTTTTTTGGTAATTTGCTACTGAAGACTGGAGTGCTCAGTCGGTGAAAAATACTGTCTGCTTAGGCCACTGAGTAGATAGATAGAGAGTACATATTTACAAATTTTCAGGGAAGCTCTGAGACTATGAAATAAAATTCATAGAAAATAACAGTTATAGTTATTTTAATATTACTATTATTGTGTAGAAATGAGATCTTCTTATGTTAGCCAGACTGGTCTTGAACTCCTGGCCTCAAGTGATCCTCCTATCCCAACGTCTCAAAGTGCTGGGATTACAGGCATGAACTATCATGGTTGTTCCAATAACAGTTTTTTAAAGCAAACCACCACCACCATCACCACCACCACCAATATTGTAACCCTCAATAGTGACCCAATAACTATCCTGAGGCTCTTTGCAGCAAACCCATTTTGGTAACCCCCAGATCTACCCACATCTTTGCTTTCAGTGCCACAAGGAATATACTCTCACCTTCAGTTATCAAACTTTGAAATTACTGTCTCTGAACAAAAGCTTCTGTTTTATCTTTTTTACTTTTTCATTTCCCCAGAAGTCTTTTACTCTCATTTTCACCTCATCTTCACCATTCTCAAGCTTTTCAATAATTTCATTATATTTCTCCTTCTTCTATTTACCTCCAGGAGAAACACAGTGAAAATAAGAATTTGCAGAGACAGAGAGACAAAAAGAACAATATGATACTCTGTCTTTGGAAGCATCTGCTTTAAACTTAAAGTTATGGTACTAAGAGTTGTTTATATTTTTTTTCTGATGATTCTTATTCATTGTTTTACACTGCTGCAAATATCTATTAATAGATCTGAACCTACTATAAATTATTTATCTATTCTCCAGTTAGTGTTTAAGAATATTTTAAGTTATAAACAGTGTTAGTACATATACTTTTGTATAAGTCTTCTGATATTCTTGGGTTAAAATTTTATATCTGTACATGTGTATCCCAGCCTTGGTTTATGTTTATGCAACACTGCCAAAGCTGCTGTAGCAATCAGCACTTTAACAATCAAAATATAACAGAATCTGATAATACATTCCTTCTTCAACCTGTGTTCTTGTCAGATATTTTTTAAAGGGGTCTTGTTTGTCAGATATATGCAGATGCCATTGTGGTCTTGATTTTCCTTTTGCTAATGATATTTTCCAATGTATATTAGGTACATATGTTTCATATTTTGTGAAATGTCTATTCAAGTATTTTATCAATTTTGCCATTGACTTATTTTTCTTAATAATTACTAGAAGTCTATGTACTATTGATATTATCTAATCTGTTATTTTATTTTACTTGCTGCAAATTTCTCCGTCACATGTCTTACCTATGTACAATTCACGCCCTGCATAACAAGTATTTTATTCAACAACTAACTGCGTGTCTGGCAATGGTCCCATGAAATTATAATGACCATACCATGTAGCTTAGGTGTATAGTAGGCTATTTTATTTAGATTTGTTCTCATAGTGTAGATGGTTGTGAAGTACACAGTAGGACGTTTGCACAATGGCAAAATTGTCTAATGATGTATTTCTCAAAATGTATCTCCCTCATTAAGTGATGCATAACTGTATTTTTCACTTTCTTTAAAGGATGTTTCGATGAACAGAGTTTTGTTAATTTTAATGTTACCAAATTTGCCATCTATTGTTGCACTTTTAGCAGTTTTGATACACCATTTAAAAATGTTTTCTTTAATAACAAATGAAATTTATTTATATGTTTTTCTGAAAATTTTTAAAAATTTAGTTTATGGTTTCAGTTTTAATTCAAATTCAATATGTGCATTCATTTTTTCCCCATTGGCATAATCATTTGCCTTTACTGAATTTGTTATGCAGTATCCCCTCTTAAGTGATCTGTGAAGCTACATCTGGAGCATATCAATATTTCATTTGTACATGGATCTATATTTGGGCTTTATTTCTAATTCCCTTTTAAAATTTATTGTTCACCATAGAGATATTGCACCAATTAATTACTATAGCATTATTACAAGATTTTATCTCATTCCGGCAGAGAAAATCCCCCTTTTTTTATTATTTGTCTTTGGAAGTAAGTTGGTACATCACCTAAATTTCAGATTAAACCAGTCAAATTACACAAACATATTTATCATAACTGTTGGAGTTTTATTTGGAATAAAATCATATCTCTGTATCAATCTGAAAAGAATTTGTATTTGTTTACTGTTATCTTCTTATCCACAACACTTGTCTTTTAAATGTCATTTTAATAATTTCTTACATAAAGTTCTCACACATATTTATTTTATTTATCCCTAGAGAATTTATAATTTATAGGGGTTGTAGCATTTGTAAATATTGTCTTTTGAAAAATGCTATTTTTATATTGTGTCCTGCTTGGATAAAGGAATGCAATTTATATACTTATGTGTGTGTATTGTACAAAATAAAATAATATATCTTATATATATAAACATACTCAGCCAGCTTGCTAAACTCTCCTTTTATTTCTACATATTTGTTTCTGTATCATTTTGGATTTTCTAGGTAAACAGTCACATGATATGACATAATGAATGTCTTGTTTCGTCTTTCAATATTTTCTTCTTAAGCTTCTCCTTTGCTTATTGAGCTGTCTGTCAACTCTAATACAATGTTGATTATAATAGGTAGTGGTAAACATCTCTCTCTTTTCCTAACTTTAAAGGGAGTGTTTCCAACCTATGTGTCATTACTCATTTTGCCTCAGTCTTTTGAGACTGTTTTTTACAGCATTATCCTTACCTAATTATTTCCCCTTTCTTCTCAGCAATTGTCTAGATCTCCAGTCTCAATTTATTATTCACTATTCCTGTACATACATCTCTTTTCACATCTACTGATGCCGTTCTCTGGATTATTTCATCTCTAGTAGTGATTGTATATTATAAGACTCACATGTATTAACAATTTTGTGACCCTATTCACAGTCAGATTAGAATAATTTTGGCAGTCACGTTCTTAGAGTTCCAAAAAAACTCTTAAAAGCATTCATGACCTGCCACCTTAACTAAAATGTTTAAAATGAATGAATCCACAAGCACAAAGACTGATTTTCCTAGTCAAAATGACAGTTTTACCATGCCTACCTTTGGAGAAAAATTCTCAGTTTTTCAGTGGGAAGCATAAACACAATGTTTTATTGTTTGTCACATGATTTGTTGTTGTGTTTGCAAAACAAGTTCAAGGTTTAGACTTTCAACAAGTATTTATTGAAGAAAAAATAAACAGTGGCATCTCAAGAAAATAAGAAGACACTAAATAATAGTTAAATCTCAATAGGCAAAGAATAGGTGGAGGGTGACAGATAAGGCTACACTGGTGATCTTATGACAAAAAACTGTTAGGAGAGTGAAGTTGAAAATTCAGGAAATTACACTTAATAGTATTAAGGAAATGTAATGTAAAAGTTGTATTAATGTTACTTAGCAAATGGCATGATTACATAGAAAGATGGAAGAAAGCATGGGTTAACAATATAAGTGACTCTTTAATTAAGTTTTGTATTTTCAATGTTAGAGTGAAAGAAAATCAAGAATTCCTCTAGGGATATTGCCTATCTTCTTTTCTTTCTAAACATGCTCTTTCTCCATGGCCATTTTCTGCAACTTCATTGCAAGCTAGATTTTGGTAACTCCCACGTTTCTATATCAAGCCTAGAATATTTCTCTCATTGCCAGATAACGCCATGAAACTGCTCATTGGGCATGTATAGATTCCCCCAACCCAATTTCCCCTTCCTGTGTTCCATATCCTGGTTGAAATCACCAGTAGACACGCTACTCGATGCTGAAGAGCACAGATTAAACAACATTACAGTAAATAAACATATTACAGTAAATGGGTAATCACCCTTTGTGTAAAGTGCTCCTGTAGGTATGCACAGGAGTGTATGACCTTGCAAAGAAGGCATCTAACGCAAAGGGAGGCCTGCAAGCAGGAATGGAGAAAGCCTCCTCAGGAGGTAATACATACGCTGCCAGTAAACCAACATAAATATAAATATTTATACACCAACAAAATAACCAGGCAGTGTTAGAATTGTGGTGAGCATTGCTACTAGGAGGATAAGTCTAAAGACAAAAAACAAGAACAAGATCATTCCTCATTCAGAAAACTGTTAAAGCTTAAGTATCTTCCAAAGGTTACCTTTGAGGTTGTAAATATATATGAGGTGAGGAAGTAAAAGGCCTTAAGGAATGCCATTTGGAAGAGTTTGAATTTACCCAATAGGAAATGAACAGGCCTTGAAATACTAAGTGGGATTGATTTGATTATATTCATATTTTACAGAAAAAAATCACTTCAGCATCAGCATAAGAAAGGGTTTAGAAGGATCTCAAGTTTGAGGACTTTAGATTGAAGCCAGAAAAAAAGATAAAAATCTACAGAAAGAAAAGAAAAGAAAGAGAGAGGCAAGGAGAGAAAAAGAAGAAAAAAAAGAAGTGACTGCTGTTCAGTCTCTGCAAGGAAAAACAAAACTGAGAAACAAATCCCCAAACCCTAAATCAATGAAAACAGGGATGAAGAAATTTGAACACCTTTAAGAGAAATTAGAGTATATAAGACATAATTGTTTGTGGAGCAAAGGTAAGTGAGGAATCGATGATAACTCTGAGGTTTACTGGCTTGGGCAGCAATGTAGAGGAATATGCCTTACAATGGTATGAGAGAATATGTGGCTGCAACAAATTTGTGATAATTATCTTTTATACCTTAGTCTCCATCGCCCCTACACTCAGTTGTCATTAAATTGTATTCATTCCCCCCCTAAGTGTTTTTGAAACTATCGTCTTTCTATCATGTCTCCCATTGCCTTTGTTCAGACATAGTACATTAACTTATGTCTTTGTCTCTGGTCTCATCTTCACTTAAAACCGCCAACAGAATGGCCTTTTTAAAATCAGCCTGAGCCGTTTCCATTACAACACAAATAATGTATTGGAGTAATGATCTTGCATGCATATCTCTGCATTTGGGCTATGAGATTTTTGTAGGAACAATCTATATCTCAGTTATCTTTGTATTTCTACGTCCTATCACAGCGTCTAGTAAATGTTTCTTAAACTCAATGTCTTGAATGAGTGAGTGAATTAATGAATCCATGAATAATTAGCAGAAATATACTCTAACTGGATGAAGTTTTAGAGACTCCAGTGAGAAAAAATGATTGTTTCCACACGACCTTGATGTCATCACAGTCTAAGATCAAATTACAAGTTTTGAAAGTTTAGAAATTGTATATCATCTGTATTAAGAGACATTGGCTTCAGTGAAATTGTCTTTTTGGGAGCTTTATCTTTACACCAAAGTGCCATATTCGTGCAAATGAAAATTACTATACTGTCTAGAAATGTTTGAGGGCATGAGTTCGGAGCAGCACTGTCTAATAGAACTCTCTTTGATGAAGGAAATGCTCTAGACCTGCATTGTGCAATAAATTCGCCATTAACCACATGTGGCTATTAAGCATTGGTACAGGGCTGGTTTGACTGAAGAGCAGAAAACTTTATTTAATTTTAATTACTTTAAATTTAAGTATAAATAGTGACATGTAGGATAGTGGCTACTTTGTTACATTATGTAACTCTAGAATAAGGGGATTATTTTTCTCCAAAATTTTTCATTTATTGAATCTTGAGTAACTATAGTAAATCATTATATTACTTTCATTTTAGGTTTTGCATTTGCAGCTGGTTTGCCTGACTGGTTATCAAACTGCCTTCCTTCATTAGACCTAACAAGCCTACCGTGGATTTCTCTCGTTGCTTCTTCCAATTGCAGTGTCAGAGAAGCTCTGGCTTTAAATTTGCCTAGTGAGGCTGTCTATCTGGTTCTCAATTCTAGCATCCTATATCCAATAACCATGTCATTTGTAGATACGAAATTGGACTGTGCCAATTTACAGTATCCAAGTAAATCACAATATATTTATTTTTTAACCTGATGAAACATTATAAATGTAACTGAAATGTATTTTAAATTATATTGGTTTGACAGGTACTCTCTACCCTTTGAGAAATCCTACCTGGAAGCCAATTATTATTTTCAGAAGTGATACAAAACTTGCTGGTAATACAAGACTCAGATTATAGTTAATAAGTTTTATAGCATTTAGCAGCTTGAAGCATCAAGTTCTCTTATTCCTGAAATTGCATCAGGGATCTCTATGCTGTATGCCTGCCCAAAAGAGGATAAAATCTCCTACCAGTGTACACATTATGTTCTGGGAAGGCACTGGAGGCACAGGGGTTATACCTTGCATTGTGCAAAGAATTTTCTTTTTCTGTGCTTCAGGTTGACTACCCTCCTCCTCAGACTTTCTCTTTCAAGGAGAAACATTTAATTTTCAATTTTTTAAATTTGTTTCTCTCATCATTCTAAGATCATTAAAGTTGTCTTTATTCACACATTTCAAGTTCTCAGTCCTTTCAAAAGCTTTTGTTATGCTTCCATGTAGACAATTTCTCAATCATTTTGACTTAATTGAATGATCAGTGAGTGGTCATCATTTTTAATTCACTTGACCTGCTGAGTAAACTTAAATAATTAACAAGCAATTTAAAAGACGTATAGGCAGTAAATCAAACATTATTCATGTGGAACCTCTCTTGACATTGTTCATATTTGCCACTCTCATTTGTGCATGCCAGACATGCAATAATACTGTAGTCAATACTTTGAATTCTTCCAAGGTTGTCAAAATCCTCCACGAACTACACATCTATGTTTAGGTTTAATTAATACTGATCCAGACAGTCAGTAATTGGTGAGGAATGTTATTATGCATGTCAAAAGTAAGTGAATCTATAGGAAATTATATAAAAGAAAAAAGTGAGATTTTATATTTAATAAAAGTAGTAGTAATAAACTTCTAGTTTCAGAAATCTATTACAATGAAATGCCAAAATTTAATATTTCTGAATAAATGGAGATGAGAAAATTAAATAAATATAAATACATGAATGTCAGTGGATTGAAACTGGACTGGAGTAGTGATTAATCTGTAAACATGTATGGATAAATAATAAACCACCTATAAATGAACATATGTAAACCCCACAGCTTGCATAATAACTATATACATCATTTTAAATTCTATATTTGTAAAGAATACAATACCTAAAAATTATCCCTTCTGAAGCCAAAAAATTTGTTTGGTAAGAATAAGTAAAATTCTATGATATTTCATTAAAAAACAAATAGAAAATAGAGTTTAGCTTGAGCTCAATAGATTAGCAATGAAATATAGCTGTAGTTGAGGATAATTTTAATATTTGGCCTCAGCAAGAAATATTGTCTAAACAAATTGAAATGCCTTATTTTTTAAACTTGTAATCCAAGATATTACAAGTTGTTTAAGAATTGCACTTTGACATACATTTTATATGTAACTTCATATATTTGCTATCCTTTGAGAGGGAATGTAATTCAGTATGAGGATTTGAGATTCTAATAATCATGAATTTGAATCCAACAAATTAGTTGTATGAATTTTAGGGAATTACTTAGTCTCAGTGTTTACACCTGCAGTTTAAAATATTAGGTGGATTTAAAGTGATTAGATGTTACTATCACGTACCATGCCCTCAAATCCTTTTGTGGGGAAGAAAGAACTAGTTATATCTTTATGTTCCAGCCTTCTTTTCTTGATTTTCGGAGAAAAATTCAAGATATAATATCTCAAAAATACTATGAATAAAATTAAACCGATAAAAATATTTTAACCCTAACTTTCAAAGTAACTTTAAACCTGATGATGATCTAAACCTATGATATGATCAGGGTGGGAGGATGAAGAGTTACATTTAGATCAGAAAATTTGCATTTAAACTATTTTCTATAGCAGCTGATATAAAATATTCACGGGGGAACATTGCACACAGTGGTACTCTCAGATGTTTATCAATAAAGAATTTGAGAGCCATTATTCTGAAATGAACTCTATGTAAATATTTATTGATATTCAGTTCTTGGTGTTTCCTAGTATTGACATTCGGTTCTTGGTGTTTCAGTGGTTTGGCTGCTTCACAGAAGAACGCAGTAATAACTGTCTTACATTCATTGCAAAATACGATATAAGATTAATTATATTCTCATAAACTTCTTAATGTGTTTAACCACAAAAGTTTTAGAAGATTGCATATTTGCTATAGGGCTGCATTACATTCTGTCTTGACATGTGATACAGGGTACTTTCAAACTGTTTTACATGCATAACTTTTTTTGTATTATACTTTAAGTTCTGGGGTACATGTGCAGAATGTGCAGGTTTGTTACGCAGGTATACACGTGCCGTGCCATGGTGGTTTGCTGCATCCATCCACCCGTTATCTGCATTAGGTATTTCTCCTAATTCTGTTCCTCCTCTCGCCCCCCAACCCTTGACAGACCCTGGTGTGTGATGTTCCCTCGCTCTGTGTCTACGTGTTCTCATTGTTCAACTCCCACTTATGAGTGAGAACATGCAGTTTTTGGTTTTCTGTTCTTGTGTTAGTTTGCTGAGAACGATGGTTTCCAGCTTCATCCATGTCCCTGCAAAAGACATGAACTCATCCTTTTTTATGGCTAAATGCATAACATTTATTGTGATGGTTGTGTGTTGTATTTTTATTTCCCTTTTCAAAAATGCATAAATGACCCAAGAGCAATTTAACAAACTATAAACATGGTGATAAATATAATCATAAAATATGACAATGTAGAACAATGTCAGAATTGTAAATATAATTAACAGGTTAAATATACAATGAATCTGTATGTACTCATAAAATTCAATCTCCAGATGTGATGATTGTGCTCATGAAGCCAGAAAGTGCAGTGCAGTATAAAATTATATTGGTAAATTTTTGAGAATTGCACTTTATAGAACTGGTAATTTTTTAGTTTCTGTTTCTATTTCATTGACCATTACAAAATAATATTCTACGAAATAGAATGAAGCAAACAAAGATTTTATCTTGACTTTCAGATATGACAAAGCAAGATAACAAGTAAATCAAACTATATTTTTTCTCCAAAACAGAAAGGAAAGTAATCTTTTTAAAAAATATGGTATATGTTATTTTTTCCTTTAAAGGTAGAGGACAGAAAATAATTAAAAAGGTAGCATCTACACTTGAATTGCTTATGAAAAAATTAAAATGACATGAACACACTCAAATTGCATTGCTAAGACTAATAAAATCAGCACTCCTACTAATGACAAAGTTATGAGAAATTAAAGCAGAATGAGCTATTAATAAAATTATTATATTGTGGTTAACATTAAGTAATGTATATAAACACATTTACCATTTTGTTTTCATGCCGCAGAATATTTTGCTTTATATTTTGTTTAAATTGCTCATGTGCATATTAAGAATTAACTGTAAACATATTTATAATTTATAAACAACAAAAAATGATTTATGACTTTTTACATTATTTAATTTAAAAATTTCACAGGCCAGAATAATCAATATTCTTATCAGATGATAATGATTTTGCAAGTCATATTTTACATATGAAAAGTTACCAAGAGATCAATTATGCTGGGACATTAATAAGAAAGTATATTAATGCATGAAAAAAGTTACTATGAAATATCAGCACAGAAAAATCAGTTTCTAGTTAAAAAAATTCTTCCTTTTCTGATTCTGGAAGATGACCTCACGTTTCTTTTGAAAGGAGATAGCTTCCTTACTTAGGAATTTGGTAGATTCTTGTAATACAATTGTAGTAAGAAACTGCACATGGCTATTGTAGCTCAGAAATTTTCAAGGAATGGATACAATAATAACAATAGAACCAATTATCTCTATTTTTCCATTTAAAAGACAGAGATTATCAATGCATATAAAATAAAATTCCAAAGATATACTTTTTATGTGTGATGTACTATAAATATAAAGGCATTTGAGAGTAAAAGATGAAAATAAATTATATAGGTTGGAGACAGTGGCTCATGCCTGAAATCACAGCACTTTGAGAGGTTGAAGAGAGCCAATCCCTTGAGGCCAGGAGTTCAAGACCAGCCTGGTCAACATGGCAAAACTCGATCTCTACTAAAAATATAAAAAATTAGCCAGGTGTGGTGGCACATGCCTGTATTCCCAGCTACTCAGGAGGCTGACGCATGAGAATCGCCTGAAACTGGGAGGCAGAGGTTGCAGTGAACCAAGATGGTATCCAGCCTCGGCAACAGAGCAAGACTCTTTCCTTCCTTCCTTCCTTCTTTCTTTCCTTCCTTCCTTCCTTCTTTCCTTCCTTCCCTCCATCCTTCCTTCCTTCCTTCCACCCTTCTTTCCTACCTACCTTTCTCTCTCTCTCTCTCTTTCTTTCTTTTTTAATTATACTTTAAGTTCTGGGATACTGTGCAGAATATGCAGGTTTGTTACATAGGTATATATGTGCCATGGTGGTTTGCTGCACCATCAACCTGTCATCAACATTAGGTATTTCTCCTAACGCTATCCCTTCCCTTGTCACCAGCCTCCCGTGCCCATATGTTCTCATCATTCAGCTCCCACTTGGGAGTGAGAACATGTGGTATTTGGTTGTCTGTTCCTGTGTTAGTTTGCTGAGAATGATGGTTTCCAGCTTCATCCATGTCTCTGCAAAGGACATTAACTCATCCTTTTTTATGGCTGCATTGTATTCCATTGTGCATATGTGCCACATTTTCTTTATCCCGTCTAACATTGATGGGTATTTGGGTTGGTTCCAAGTCTTTACTATTGTGAATAATGCTGCAATAAACATACATTTACATGTGTCTTTATAGTAAAATGATTTTTAATTCTTTGGGTATATACTCAGCAATTCCAGTAATGAGATTGCTGGGTCAAATGGTATTTCTGGGTCTAGATCCTTGTGGAATCACCACACAATATTCCATAATGGTTGGACTAATTTATACTCCCACCAACAGTGTAAAAGCGTTCCTATTTCTCCATATCCTCTCTAGCATCTGCTGTTTCCTGACTTTTTTTTTTTCTTTAAGTTTTGTGATACATGTGTATATCTTGCATGATTGTTACATAGGTATACACATGCCATGGTGGTTTTCTGCCTCCATACCCCCTTAAACTACATTAGGTATTTCTCCTAATGTTATCCCTCCTCAATCTCCCCAACCCCTGGTATCCCTTTCCTAGCCCCCACCCCCAACAGACGCTAGTGTGTGATGTTCCCCTCCCTGTGTCCATGTGTTCTCATTGTTCAACACCCAATTATGAGCATGAACATGTTGTGTTTGGTTTTATGTTCTTGTGTCTTTTTGCTGAGAATAATGGTTTCCAGATTCATCCACGTCCCTGCAAAGAACATGAACCCATCCCATTTTAGGGCTGCATAGTATTCCATGGTGTATATGTGCCACATTTTCTTTATCCAATCTATCATTGATGGGCATTGGGGTTGGTTCCAAGTCTTTGCTATTGTAAACAGTGCCATAATCAACATACGTATGCATGTGTCATTATAATAGAACAATTTATAATCATCTGGGTGTATACCCAGTAATGGGATTTCTGGGTCAAACGATATTTCTAGTTCTAGACCCTTGAGGAATGGCCACACTGTCTTCCACAATGGTTGAACTAATTTACACTCCCACTGGAAGGGGTCCAGTTTCATCTTTCTGCACATGGCTAGCAAGTTTTCCCAACACAACATCATTTATTAAACAGGAAATCTTTTCCCCATTGCTTGCTTGTTTTTGTCAGATTTGTCAAAGATCAGATGGTTGTAGATATGTGGCATTGCCTCCAAGGCCTCTGTTCTGTTCCACTGTCTATATCTCTGTTTTGGTTCCACTACCATGCTGTTTTGATTACTGTAGCCTTGTAGTATAGTTTGAAGTCAGGTAGCATGATGCCACCAGCTTTGTTCTTTTTGCTTAGGATTGTCTTGGCTATGTGGCTCTTTTTTGGTTCCATATGAAGTTTAACATTTTTTTCCATTTCTGTGAAGAAGATTAGTGGTAACTTGATGGGGATAGCATTGAATCTATAAATTACTTTGGGCGGTATGGCCATTTTCACGATATTGGTACTTCCTAAACATGAGCATGGAATGTTTTTCCATATGTTTCTGTCCTCTCTTATTTACTTGAGCAGTGATTTATTGTTCTCCTTGAAGTGGTCCTTCCCATCCTTTGTTAGTTGTATTCCTAGATGTTTTATTCTCTTTGTAGCAATTGTGAATGGGAGTTGGCCATTGATTTGGCTGTTTGTCTATTATTGGAGTATAGGAATACTTGTGATTTCTGCACATTGATTTTGTATCTGATACTGCTGAAGTTGCTTATCTGTTTCCCAACTCTTTAATGATCACCATTCTAACTGACATGAGATGGTATCTCATTGTGATTTTGATTTGCAGTTGTCTAATGACCAGTGACTATGAGCTTTTTAAATATATTTGTTGGTTGCATAAATGTCTTCTTTTGAGAAGTGTCTGTTTATATTCTTTGCCCACTTTTTGATGGGGTTGTTTTTTCTTGTAAATTTGTTTAAGTTCTTTGTAGATTCTGGATATTAGCCCTTTGTCAGATGGGTAGATTGCAAAAATTTTTTCCATTCTGTAGGTTGCCTGTTCACTCTAATGATAGTATAGTTTGCTGTGCATAAGCTGTTTAGTTTAATTAGATCCCATTTGTCTATTTTGGCTTTTGTTGCCATTGCTTTTGATGTTTTAGTCATGAGGTCCTTGACCATGCCTATTTCCTGAATGGTATTGCCTAGGTTTTCTTCTAGGGTTTTTATGGTTATGGATCTTATGTTTAAATCTTTTATTCATCTCGAGTTAATATTTGTATAAGATGTAAGGAAGGGATCCAGTTTCAGCTTTCTGCACATGGCTAGCCAGTTTTCACAACACCATTTATTAAACAGGGAACCATTTCCCCATTGCTTGTTTTTGTCAGGTTTGTCAAAGATCAGATGGTTTTAGATGTGTGACATTATTTCCGAGGGCTCTGTTCTGTTCTATTGGTCTATATATCTGTTTTGGTACCAGTACTATACTGTTTTGGGTACTGTAGCCTTGTAGTATAGTTTGAAGTCAGGTAGTGTGATGCCTATGGTTTGTTCTTTTTGCTTAAAATTGTCTTGGCTATACAGGCTCTTTTTTGGTTCTATATGAAATTTAAAAACAGATTTTTATAATTCTGTGAGGAAAGTCTATGGTAGTTAAATGGAAATAGCATTGAATCTATAAATTAATTTGGGCCATATGGCCATTTTCACAACATTGATTCTTCCTGTCCATGAGCATGGAATGTTTTTCCATCTGTTTGTGTGCGCTCTTATTTCTTTGAGCAGTGGTTTGTAGTTCTCCTTGAAGACGTCCTTCATATCCCTTGTAAGTTGTATTCCTAGGTATTTTATTCTCTTTGTACCAATTGTGAATTGGAGTTTGCTCATGATTTGACTCTGTTTGTCTATTATTGGTATATAGGAATGCTTGTGACTTTTGCATATTGATTTTGTTTCCTGAGACTTTGCTGAATTTGCTTATAGCTGAAGGAGTTTCAGGGCTTAGACGATGGGATTTTCTAAACAGAGAGTTTGACTTCCTTTCTTCCTATTTGAATACCCTCTACTTCTTTCTCTTTCCTGATTGCCTTGGCCAGAACTTCTAATACTGTGTCAAACAGGAGTGATGAGAGAGGGCATCATCTTGTGCCAGTTTTCAAAGGGAATGCTTCCTGCTTTTGCACCTTCAGTTTGATATTGGCTGTGGGTTTGTCATAAACAGCTCTTATTATTTTGAGCTATGTTCCATCAATACCTATATTGTTGAATGCTTTTAACATGAAGGGGTGTTTAGTATTATTGAAGGCCTTTTCTGCAGCTATTGAGATAATGATGTATTTTTTTTCCCATTGGTTCTGTTTATGTGATGGATTATGTTTATTAATTTGCATATGTTGAACCAGCCTTGCATCCCAGGGGATGAATCTGACTTTATTTTGGTGGATAAGTTTTTGATGCGCTACCGGATTTGGCGTGCCAGTATTTTATTGAGGATTTTCCACCGATGTTCACCAGAAATACTGGCCTGAAATTTTCTTCTTTTGTTGTGTTTCTGCCTGGTTTTGGTATCAGGATGATGCTGGCCTCATAAAATGAGTTAGGGAGGAGTCTGTTTTTTGCTGTTGTTTGGAATAGTTTCAGAAGGAATGCTACAGCTCCTCTTTTTACCTCTGGAAGAATCCAGCTGTCAAGCAGTCCATCCTGGGATTTTTTTACTTGGTAGGCTATTAATTACTGCCTCAATTTCAGAACTTGTTATTGATCTATTCAGGGATTTGACTTCTTCCTGGTTTAGTCATGGCAGGGTGTATGTGTACAGGAATTTATCCATTTCTTCAAGGTTTTCTAGTTTATTTGTGTAGAGGTGTTTATAGTATTCTCTGATGGCAGTTTGTATTCCTGTGAGATCAGTGGTGATCTCCTCTTTATCATTTTTTATTGTGTCTATTTGATTCTTCTCTTTTCCTTCTTTAACAGTATGGCTTGCTGTCTATCTATTTTGTTAATCTTTTTGAAAAACCAGCTCCTGGTTTCATTGATTTTTTGAAGGGTTTTCATGTTCCTAATCTCCTTCAGTTCTTCTCTGATCTAGTTATTTCTTGTCTTCTGCTAGCTTTTGAATTTGTTTGCTCTTGCTTCTCTAGTTCGTCAGGTAACATGGTTGAATATGAACAGCTCCAATCTGCAGGTCCCAGTGAGACCAATGCAGAAGGTAGATGATTTCTGCATTTCCTTCTGAGGTACCTGGTTCATCTCAATGAGACTGGTTAGACAATGGGTGCATACCACAGAGGGCAAGCAGAAGCACAGTGGGGTTTTGCCTCATCCGGGAAGTGCAAGAGGTCGAGAACTCCCTCCCTTGCCAAGGAAAGAGTGTAAATTAGCCATAGTCAAAGAAGAACTACAGTGAGGGACCTTGCCTTGAGGGACAGTGCTATCCGGCCCAGATACCATGCTTTATAGTATTCTCTGATGGCAGTTTGTATTCCTGCGAGATCAGTGGTGATCTCCTCTTTATCATTTTTTATTGTGTCTATTTGATTCTTCTCTTTTTCCTTCTTTAATAGTATGGCTTGCTGTCTATCTATTTTGTTAATCTTTTTGATTATGTGAGTCTTCACTACTCACATATCAGGAGATTCTCTCAGGTGCGTAGGTTTCAAGCAAAAAACTGGGTGGCCATTTGGGCAAACACTGAGCTAGCTTCAGGGTTTTTTTCATATCCCACTGGTTACTGGAATGCCAGTGAGAAAGAACCGTTCACTCCCCCTGGAAATGGCTTGATGCCAGGGAGCCATGACTCTTTCTAAAATAAATAAATAAATAAATAAAGTGCATAGTGTGTGTGTGCACACACACAACACAAATATATACAGACATATATACACAGTGCATACATACACTATAATCTATGTATATGCATGAAAAGCTGATACATCTATGTTATTATCAGAGACAATAGAATTTAAAACAGAAAACAATACCAGAGAAGAAGAGTAATGTTTTGTAATTAACAAAATGATTAATTTATTAAGAAGATAAAATAATATTAAATGTATATGCAATCAGTAACAGCAAAAAGTTCTCAGAATTAAGGCGACGAATAGATAAATCCAAATTCACAATCACAGATAAGAATAATCATACTTAAAACAATCATAATTTAAACTTTATTCTAAAGATCTTTCCTGGTAATTAATATAACAAGTCATTCAGTAAGGATGTAAAATTTGAACAGATAAAAATGATCATAGTTAAAACAATCATAGTCTAAATCTTTATTCTAAAGGTATTACTGGTGATTCGTATAACAACTAAGTCAGCAAGGATGTAGAAAATTTGAACGTTGTTAACCCATTTGACCTAATTGAGTGTTAGGGAACATTACATGCAACAGTTGTAGAACTCTCATTATTTTGTGCATATGGAACATTTACTAAACTAGAATATTTTCTAGGTATAATATTTTCTAGGTATATACCTGAGACTGGGTAATTTATAAAGAGAGAAGTTTAATTGGCTCACGGTAAAGCATGGTAGCAGCTGCTTCTTAGAAGGCCTCAGGGAGCTTTTACTCATGGTGGTAGGCAAAGTGGGAGCAGGCACATCTAATGGCTAGAGCAGGAGAAAGAGATTGGAGGAAGATGCCATACATTTTTAAATACCCAGATCTTGCAGCAACTCACTATGGAGAAGATAGCACCAGGGGATGGTGCTAAACCATTCATGAGAAACCAGCCCCAATGATCCAATTACCTCCTACCAGTCTCCACTTCCAACACTGGTTATTACATTTCAACATAAGATTTGATCAGGGACACATATCCAATACATCATGGGCTCATATAAAACTATTAGTGTAATTAAAGGTTTTGTGATCTCTGACTACAAGTTATTAATAGAAATAAAGAGCTTAATTAAAAATCAAAAATAATAAAATATCTAGTAAATACACAAATTATTGAAAATTAAGTAACACTTATAAATTAGCCATAGTCAAAGAAGAACTACAAAAGAATGTAGAAAATGGTTTATACTAACTTAGGTGCCTATATAAGAAAAATAATTGTATCAATGATCTAACCATTCACATTAATAGACTTAAAAAGAGTAGATAGTATGTAAAATAATTTTGAAGTAATAAAAAATAAACATTGAAATCAATGAAATGGGAAACAATCATTAGAAAAACATTTAAAAGCCAATAATTTGTTCTTTGAAAAAATTAAAAATATTAACTTCTATCAAAACATCACAAAAAACAGAATACATATTAACAATATAATAATTGAAGGACAGTATATCATTACAATTTATATAAAACAAGGATAATATGAATATATGAAAAATTTCTTGTCAAAATTGGAGGGCATATATTATTTAGTTTTAGGATGTAATATAAAACTGCAGCAATCAAGAGAATGTGATGTTGGCATGACGATAAATAAATGGGTTGATTGAACAGAATAAAGAGTCCTGAAGTGGATCTACAAATGATTTTTGATCAATTTGTTGAGCTACAATAGTTGGCAGTCTTTGAATTGAGGATGTAGAGCTGTGGCTCTGGGGATTTCAAAGTAGCAAAAGTTCACAAGGACGAGTTCTATGAAAGAGAAAACTGCACCTGAAATTTGGGGGATCTGTAGAGAGTACTCTTGAGGAATCTGTAAAAAAATAATAATAATAAAAATTTTTAAAAAGTAAATAGTTTTAATTAATGAATGTGTGTAAGAAACCTATACAAGGGTAGCAAAGGAACTGCACACAATAATTAGGGCAATAATACATAAAGTTCACACAGGGCAGAAAATAATGACTGTTTACAATAGTTGAAGTAAAAATCTTTTTATTCAGATGATAGGTTACAGCTGGTTTTGGCAACTTTGGCCTGTGAGTCAAATTTGACCTATGACCTATTTTGGTGCAGACTTTGTACTAAACAATTTGTACATACTAAACAGAGGTAAAAAGCAAACATTAACACATATATACAAATAAATAAGAATATATTACATCAACCATATATGAACTACCAAGCATAAACTGTGTACTATTATATATATATATATATGCAATTATATATGTTTTTTAATAGAAAAATATTTGCTGGTCTGTTAGCTAGAGTACTGGTAAGGGTCTTGCTCAGCAGTGGGGGAAATTAATACTGGATCAATGTTTCCTCTTGAAAAAATAAAAATTAAAGCCTTGAAAGCAAGACCCAAAAATAATAAGTTATTTTCAAATAGCTTAACTGTGTTCTAAAACAAATCTCAAGAAGACATAATATCCAATATCTACAAAAATAAAATTCACAATGTCCAGCATCAATAATAAGTTGCTAGATATGTAAAGAAGCAGCAAGGTACGACCCAAGTGAAATGAAAAATCAATCAATAGAAACTGACCTAAAAAATGACACACATGATAAAAATAGGTTAGCATTGAAAATAGTTCTTTTTAAGTGATTTTATATCATATGTTAAAGAAGTTAGAGGAAAGTTTGAAATCCTAAGTAGAGAAATCACACACACACACACACACACACACACACACACACACACACACCACAAGTCTCCTAGAGATGAAAACTACAATGTCAGAGAAAAATATACACTGGATGAAATTTATGGTAGATTAGACACTTCAGAAGAAAATATTAGTGAAATTAAAACTTAGCAATATGAAGTTTACATAATAGAATACAGAAAGGAAAACCTTTTTAATGAACGGGACAACAATGAACTGTGAGACAATTTTAAATGGACAACTAGATATGTGAATGCTGTCCCTGAAGACCAAAGACAACAATTATTTGACAAAATAAAATAAGAGCTGAAAATTGTCCAAATTGAGTGAAACTAGAAGCCCACAGATAAAAGCAGTTTTATAAACTGCAAGAGCAAGAAACGTGATGAGAACCACTAAGGTCATTATGGTCATATTGCTTAAAACCAGTAATAGAATATCTTAGAAACAATAAGAGGAAAAAAAGCAAATACACAGGTGAGAAACTCCTTTTCTTTCAGAAACAATGCTAGTATACCCGGTATTCTTAGGTAAGTTAACTAGCATAATATACCTTGGTATAATTCTTATTTTTCAGTAGCATATAACAGTGGAGTCACATGTTTAAAGTAATGAAAGAAAATATCTGTCAACTTTGAATTCTTTGCCCAGTGAAAATATTTTTCCAAAACAAGAGATATAATGCCTTTTTCGGATAGAAGTATATATACACTACAAGAAATCCTAAATAGTCTCTGGAAAAAGAAAAATAATAACAGAATAAAAACGATCTCCAAAAGGGATAAAGAGTGTTAGAAGTGGCAATTAAATGAGTAAATATAAAGTTATTATTACTTAACATCTTCAAATAATAAATGACTAAAACAAAACTAATAAGAATTTTTTTTTGAGGAATCTAACATTAAAAGTAAAATATATGACATCAATACTGCAAAGCTCCGGAGAGGAGACATGGAAGTAAGCTACTCTAAGGTTATTATACCATACATGAAGTAGTATAATATCAGTTTAAGAGAGAGTATAGTAAGTTAAAGATATATACAATACATGCAAAACAACCACTAATATGAAACAACGAAGTTATAGTTAGTAAGCAAACACTGGATTGCAATAAACTAAGATTGCTCAATTAATCCAAAAACATCAGAAGAAAAGAAAAAGGAAATAGCACATGCAACAAGAAGAAAACAAACAATAAGTGTGTATATAAATTCAAACATATTGATAATCATAATTAATGTAACTTCCAAATTATTCAATTAAAACAAATATTGTTAAATTGAATAAAAATAAAAAATTTTCTACATACGAGAAACTCACTTTATATTTAGATACTATAATCTGTCAGCTAAAAAAGAACAAAAGAAATATATGCTATGCTAACATGAGAAGAAAGATCAAATGACAACATTAATATCAGAATTAAATAGATTTCAGATCAAATAATCATACCAGGGATATAAAAGTTTATTTCATGAAAATAAGGGATTACATTCATCAAGATTATGTAGCAATTTTAGACATTAATACACCCATTAACAAAGTTTTAAAATACATTTGGCAAGTTTGTATAGAACTTCAAACATAAACAGGCAAATTTTCAATTACAGTCAAATTTTAACATTGTTCTCCATAATTAACAGAAAATTAGTAAGGGTATAGAAAATTTGAATATTATCATGAATCAATTTTGTCTAATTGACATTTATAAAACACTTCAGCCAACAAGACAGTAATTCATTATTATTATTGTTTTGAGGGGAAAGTCTTGCTCTGTCGCCAAGGCTGGAGTGTAGTGGCACAATCTAGGCTCACTGCAATCTCCGCCTGCCGGGTTCAATTTGCAAGTCTGTACCTCAGCATCCTGAGTATCTAGAATGATTACAGGTGCCTGCCACCACACCGGCTAATTTTTTTTTGTATTTTTTGTAGAGACAGGGTCTCACCATCTTGTCCAGGCTGGTCTTGAACCCCTGACCTCGAGATCCAACTGGCTCAGCCTCCCAAAGTTCTGGGATTACAGGCATGAGCCAAAACACATTACTTTTAGGTGTGCACAGAATATTTACCAAGATTGACCATGCATTGAACCATACAAACTGTCTTTTTAAATTAAATACCCTTTAAGTAAAACCAAATATGTCCTCTGTCCACAATAGAATTGAATTGGATATCAACAATGTTTTATTTGAATGTATTCAAAATTTAAATATATTTAAGTATTTGAAAAATACTACATTCTAAATAATTCATGAGCCCAAGAAGAGTTCAAAATAGAAATAAACGTATTTTAAACTAAATAAAAATAGAAACATAACATAAAAATATTGTGTAGTGTAATTACAGCCAATCACAGGAGAAAATTTATAACTAAATGCTTTTTTAGAAAAAAACAACCCCTCAAATCAATAACTTCAGTCTTCACCTTAAGAAACAAGAAAGAAAAACAATAAAGGAAATTATAAATATGTGTGGGGAATTCAGTCAGGGTGGTGTCAAAAATATAAAGAGAAAAATGTGAGAAAACGTTATAGAATATAGTCTCACTATGTTGTTCAGGCTGGTCTCAAGGGATCCTTCTGCCTGAGCTCGAGTATCATCCTGCCTCAGCCTTTAAGATCTGGGATTAAAGGCATGAACCACTGTGCTTGGCCAGTGTGCTAACTTTTTGCTTTAATGTAATTCCACTTGTTTATTTCTCTTTTTTTTTTTTTTTTTTCTATGCTTTTGGTGTCATACTGATAAAAACATTGCTGAGGTCAGTGTCACAGAGCTTTTTCATTCTGTGTTCTTCTAGAAGTTTTATGGTTTTCACCCTTACATTTAAATATTTAATACATTTTGAGTTGATTTTTGTGGAGGGTGTAACATTAGGATCCAATTTTATTTTTTCTTACAGATATCCTGTTTTCCAAACACCATTTGTTGAGAAGAGATTTCTCCCCATTGTATATTCTTGGCATTCTTGTTGAAGATCAGCTGTTTGTATTAAATTCTAGGATGTCTATTCTGCTCTATTGGTCTAAGTACATTTCTTTTTGTCAGTACCATACTGTTTTCATGACTATAACTTTGTAATGTATTTTGAGAATAGACAGTGTGATACCTCCAGCTTTGTTCTTTCTCAAGATTAATTTGGCTATTTGTGGTCTTTTGGGCTTCCATGTGAAATGAAGTGTTGTTTGTTTTGTTTTGTTTTCCTGTAGAAAATGCCATTGGGCTTTTAATGAGAACTTTATAAAATTTATAGATCACTTTAGGCAGCATGGATAGTTTATCAATATTAAGTATTTCCATTCATGAGGACAAAATGTCTTTCCAGTTGCTTGTGCTTTGTGTAATTTCTTTCGTCAGTGCTTTGTAGTTTTTAGTATACAACTCTTTTACCTTATTAAGTTTATTTTTAAGTTTTTCTAATTTATTGTTAGTGTATGGAAACACAACTGATTTTTTCACATTGATTTGTAGCCTGCAGATTTACTGAATTTGTTGATTAGTCCTACCAGCTTTTTTGAATGGAGTCATTAGGGTTTTCTACACAAGCAAATGTTATCTTCAAACAAGAACACTTTTCTTTCTTCCTTACTTTCCAATTTGAATGCTTAACTTCATTAATTCTTATTCTGCCTTTAAGATGACTCTTCTACCAATAATTTGAACCGTTCTATTAATTTTGTACTTCAATCACCAATGAAAAATTTCTTGCTCCCATTTTTGAATTCTTTATCATCCACACTAGAACACATTTGAGAGTGGGCAGTGCACTATTAATAATTATGACAGAACAATAGGCATAAACCTGTTTATGGTTTATGGACTGCTTGAAAAATTGAGATGCCACCTTGCTTATTTCCAAATTTTGGAGAACATTCACAGTGGTATGTTTTGAACCCTTCACCAACACAGTAGCTGAAAGGTCGTGCTATATATTAATTTTTTTACTATATATTCAAATGTTGGTGGTGAAACAATTATGAAAACAGAACTTTACTTAAACATTTTAGAAGGCAGAGGACATATGAATGAGAACATATGAATGGACAAATAGCTAAATAAAGCTAAATTCCTAATCATGTGTCTCTGAGATAATTGATATATTATAAATAAATACCTAAAATATGACTTCCTTTTTCAACTTATTTGGATGTCTTCTATGAAGCTATAAATTCAGTTGATAATAGAGTTCTTATCTGTTTCCATTTGTGATCATCCAAGTTCCATACTGATTTCTGCTTCATAAGCCCTGTCTTTCTTGCTCTCTTCAATTCAAAATATGTGCTCTTATAAGAGATTTTTGTTTCTCTCTTTTCATGAAGTCCCAATTAGTTTCTAAATATCCTCTGATTTCATCTTTAACATTTTCTTTTTCTATAATATGAAAATAAAAAATAAACAAAACCATTTCCTCTCTGCACACATAGAGATATATCCACAAATAGACAGATGCATTCTATTCCATAGATTTTCCAGTCTCTCTATATATTTTTCATTGTTTGAGATTAAAATAAGGAAAATTATCTTTCACAAATAATTAAATTTGAGTGAAAAAAACAAGTCAAAGTAAAGATAAATTATGTGAGAGAAAAGGAGAGAAGAAAAAGGAGGAGAGGAGAGAACAAGAAAGAAAGGGAAGAACAAGGAGGAAAGGAGAGAAAAGAGGAAACGCTGCTGAGATTTAAAGTCAGAGTGACAACAAAGAAAGATTCAGAAGCGAAGAAAATTTTCTGATTCGTAATTACAGTTATGCCTTTTTTAGGAGATTGTAGCTAGCACCATGCTGAAGGATGGGACTTTATTCTCCTTTTGTCTTCTCAGATTTCGGTTTTAGGCGTGGATTCCCTAAATGGCTCTGTGGGCTGTATTTAGCTGCTGCTGCCACCTAGGCCTTGTCTAGCCACCCACAAAAGTCAATTTGCCACAACCCCTAAGGCTAGGGTCTTTTTTACAGGCCTGTTATGACAGCTGTAGTGGAAATCCAAGAAGTTCCAGTACCCAGGCCTGCCATGACTACACTCATGGATGCTTTGACTTCTTCCATCACTTCTGGACTTATATGAATTGACTCCCCTCTGGGCAGAGTATCTGCAGTCTCCAGCAGCTGACCAAATTATCTAACACGTCCCGGAAGCATGAGAGTCTTAGTGCTTCCTGGGGAAACTTTCTACAGTACGAAGAAGAAGATGAGAAAGAATGTGTAAGTGCCTTTTGCTTCTCTCAACTTCCAGGGTGTTCTGAGGTTCGGCATTTCTACACATCTCATGTAACTGAACAACCTGTAGTTTTCCTGCGAAGTGGAAGCAACTCAGTAACTAATCAGTTCATTACATTGTCTTCCAATACCTTTCCTCTCATTATTGTCTTTCTTACCTAGAATTCCACCTCTCAATAAAACCTTGGCATACATGCTTTGCCTTAACCTATTTTCCAAGGAAACTATCCTAAAACAGAGCATCTGTTATTCCATATTGCTAGAAAGAAAAGTTCACTTTTATATAGACATTTATAGATTTCAGGAATAACTTTTATTCAGTCATATCAACTTCTCATCATTTTTATCCTAAATGTATCTGAAATGTATCTCTTTTCCTGCACCCCTACTTATACTGCCTCAATGTGGACCATCATCATCTCTGACCTGGAATATAGTATCAGGCTTCTATTTACTCTATAACCTGTTCATGTATTAATTCTTTTTGTGTTATTCTACTTTTGAGTGTGCCATCTGCAACATAACAATAAACTTCATGTTATTTGACAATAATTCTTTTCTCCCATTCTCCTAGATGATTAGTTCCGACATTATCTGATGTTCTCAACTAATCTTCTCAATGTGGACCATCATCATCATCCTGGAATATAGTATCAGGCTTCTATTTATTCTATAAACCCCTAGTCTTGTTCTCTGCTTCATCTTCTGTGCAACTGTCTGAGTGATTTTTCTAAAGGCTAAATTTGAATATGCTTTTATTTTGCTTTAAATCCTTTCAATAGCTCTCTGTTGATGTTTAAGTAGCTTAATGTTATAATAAGCACACTGGGCTCTGGGACTATTTCCAATTCTCTATATGTTTGTATCTTTTTTTTTAAAATTATACTTTAAGTTCTGGGGTACACGTGCAGATCATACAGGATTGTTACATAGGTATGCACATGCCATGGTGCTTTTCTGCATTCATCCCCCCATCATCCCAGCCCTGTCTGCCTAGGATACTTCACCTGCATTCTCTTACTCTAGTTAAATATTATTCTTCCTTTAACACACTAGTTCTTGACTTGTTGGGAGTCATGGGTCTTTTTTGCTTTGCAAGTGAAACATATGAGGTCACTCTTTCAAGAGAAATGTATGCAGATACACATTTTGTACAACATTCTAAAGGAGAGTGGACGTTCCCCCTGCCCCCCAAATCTACTCACATATGTAGAAGTTCATCTCCTCTATTTAATTACCTCTACATTGAGGTTTCACTGTCTGTACACTGAGATCACTTTGAGAACTCAGGTTGTGCTTACCTCATTTCTGATTCAATAGTGGCTGTCATGTAAGTGGTATATATTTATCTGTTGAAAAACAAGCAACTGAATTAAGCTCAGTGGACGAGCTCAACAGTAGAATGTAAGACATAGGGGAAATAAATTGGTTAACAGGGTGTTAGAATAATAGAATTTACAAAATGTTTAAGCAATAGAGATACATATTTAGTCCTAGTATGAATATTTTAAGTGGCAGAAACCCAACGATTTTTCAAAATCGTTTGAACCATTGCATTCAAAAGATTCAAGTAAGCATATTGAATTATAATATCCAGCTAGTTATTTTGAAATTAAAATTATTACTGCCTTAGTTCATTATATTTCCCTATACAAAGAAACAATTGAGAATGAAAGAAAAAGCAATAAAGAGGGCAGGATGAAATCCTTGGAGGTGATGAATATGCTTAGAGCATAGATTATGGTGATGGTTTCATGGCTGTATACATCTCTGCAGATCATCAAGATGTATACATTAAATATGAACAGCGTTTTGTATGCCAATTGTATCTGAGTAAATTTTTTAAAAACAATAGCACCCTGATTTGGGGAAAGTTTCCATGTATTATTCCATAGGAATAATACAGAAGTAATTCTTTTTCTGCTTTTGAATATAAACCAGAAACATTTAAATTAGGCTTCTCTGCTAAATCCTTAAAATAATACAGTAGATTCAGTGATCACCTGGGTGACCTTTTTGCCCCCAAACCAGAGAGTAAGTGTATCTAAAATAATATGTCACCTTTCTGCAAAATGGTATATAAACTCTGATGCCATCATCTTATATTTACAGACATAAAAAAACTATAAATTTCTTTGGACTACGACTGTATCATTTGGTATTAACTATTAAATCACTCTCAATATACCATAATCACAACAGATACTGATTATTCTGCTTTCATTAAAATTTCTAAAGCATTTTTTTCTGTCATTTGAAATAATATGACAGCATGGCCTTAAGGATAAAACTGGAAAGTGATTGGTAAATTGGAAATGCCTGTCTGTAATGTGAAGCGCTATATTTCTCAGCTCTTCATTCAAAGGAAATCAAGCTCAACAATACATAGTACATTTACACTTTATATGACATGATAATAATAAAATGATAATCTATAAAAGCACCTTATGAGTAAAGACTCTTAGCAATCTTGTTATTGTTGTTTTAGACTTGCTGGTTCTCACCATCATGTGAACCAACTCTAAAATCTCAATCTCTGTCTCTCTGTCTTGGTTATTTCTCTGGAGAATCCTGATTAATATACTGGCTGCTACTCATTCTAGTACTACTCAGATTATATCTTTGATACCTAAAATGTTCTGATTTAGTTTCTAATCTTTTCTCTTTTCCAGTGCTTTTGTTTCACATTTTCAGCCACTTAAAACATGAAAATATCCTAGAACTATTGTTACTAAAATGGCACCATCTCCATAATCTCAACTTTAAGCATCCCACCCCAAAACCATTTCTCATTTCTTTGCACCTTAATCCTTTTAGTGCTTCTGTTCTAACAATCCTTAAACCTCACTAAGACCTATAAACTTCTCTCTACTCTCTGTCATTCATGAATGTTCTCTGTTCTCTCCTTAAGAGTTAACAAAAGATTAACAAAGATAATAACAAGGATACTTTCTTACCATCACTCTTGAGTTTTAAACACTGTCTTGCATAAACAATTCTTTTGATCTTCTCACACTGTCATAATTTACAGCCTCACTGAAATCCAGCTTTCTTGCTACTTTCTGTCTGTCTATAAAGATGGCTGAAGAAAATAAGTGTATTGATTTTTTGAACTTTAAAATTATGATTAATAACCTCAAAAGGAGGTCCACTCTTTTAAACTTTCTAAATGCTTCATTTGGACACCAAGGCATAGGGATTCTATCAACAGGATCCCTTGCATCTTCAGGCTTCCGTTTGGATTTGACCAATGGTAAACCCTAGGAGGCAACCAGAAGGAAATGGGGAGAGTGAAGACAGATAATCTATTCTCTAGGCTCTCTGCCTCAAATTTATGTCAAGCTGTCTGTCTTTTGTCAAAATGTTATTGATAGCTGCTGTTCTACTAACTTCACCTTCCCAGTTATAGTAAGTGTTCTCAGTTACTAGTAGCTTCTTTCAGTTTTAGCAACTTCTTTTTCTCACTTCTTTCAGACTAGCAGTGAATTCCTGAAAGCTTTTACTACTGACATATTGCATTAACCATTATGGTTTTCTGTACCTGCACTTTTGTAATATAACCTCTTTGTGTATTAATTCTTTTTGCGTTATTCTGAGTCTGCCATCTGCAATATAAAAGGAAACTTAACGTTATTTGACAATAATACTTTTCTCCTATTTTCCTAGATGATTAGTTCCTACATTTTCTACTCTTCTCAAGTAATCAGCAACTCCCTTCTACATCCTCACTCTCGTTCATGATCTCTGAAAAATTAAAAAAAAAAATCACAATAGAGAGTTCATACTCTCCCACCTCCACCAATTCGATGTATTCAAATCCATACGGTTTACCCTTTAACATTAATTCTTTCATCATGGCTGATTGGAAGTTATAATGTGATGCCACTGAGGTTGTAACAATGTGAACACAGTCAGCTCTTATGAGCCATGCTAACTGGCTCCATCAGACACTGTGTAGGTAGGAATTTTATGAGTTTATTCACTGCTCTATACCCAGTTTCTAAAATAGTGCTCAGCAAATAGTAGATGATTAATTAATATTTTCTGAACAGGACGAAAATAGTAGTTACTATAATGAATTAAGTAGTTGGTCAATAAATTATTTCTAAATATGATTAAGTAAACATGATTATGTGCAAGCATTTGGGTGTGTAATTGTATTTAAACATATCTGATTAGCTATTACTTTAAAATATGTTTTAAAATTCTCAACTTTTTAAAACCGTAATGTTTCATTTTCTAAGACTCATGTTTTATCTATATTGTTAACTTGAGTCTATCTAAGAAAACATAATTTTTTCTCTACTATATTAACTTTTCCACCTATGGAGTAAATACTAACATTAAGATAAACAGCAAATGCTAAAAATTGTTTTGTATTGAGAATATAAATCACAATGATTTAAACTAAGGGTCGTGTTCTATAAAATATGATTAGTAGTATGTTTATATTCTGAGTTCCCAGCAAAAGCTGGGGCGGACTAGAATAATTTAAAGTGAAATATTTAAATAGTGAGACATAGAAATACCCAATTGACCTGATAATATATTTATATAAACATTTACTTACTTATTTAATATGTTTCCTGTTCTTTAAACACCTTGCTGATAATTTTCAGCATAAACTTATCCTATATTACAGATGTAGAAAGAGAAGTTCAAGTTCACACCATGAACAAGTGTCTAAGTTGGGATTATATTCTTCCCTGTATGCAGTGCACAGCTACTGATAACTTAAATTCACCTAGAGGAAACCCATGGACCTAAACCAAAAGTTATCCATGAAATTCTAGTCTTAGATCCTTGCATGACATGTTAGGTTACTTTGAAGCAATTATTTTCAAAATACCTTTGTGGAATTCTGAAATGCTGGAAATGTGTCATATGGCCTATCTCACAGATAAGGAAAATGCCAGGCAGCATTAGCTTTTCTCATATGTATTGGCATTTGGGACAAGGGAAGCTTTTTCCATTAAAACTTGAATTCCTTAGAGAGAGCCATTATATCTCTCTTTGAAATCTTACCAAAAATGTATTGATATCAGAATACATTTTGTATAAATTTTTAATTTTGATATATTAAATACTTAGAAAGACTTGTAAGAATACTTAAGAAACTTCCATATAGCCACCCTCACCAGATTCACCAAGTTTACATTTTACTCTGTCTGTGCCCCACCTACATATGTATGTATATATAGTTGGTATATGGGCAATACAGATTTGAAGTGTATGCATTAATTTATATATGGATTTTTTCAACAATTATATTGAAAAATTCTTTGGAGATTTGTGCAATTTGAAAAAACCTGTTGACAAACCACATAGTCTAGAAACACCAAAAATTTAAGAAAAAAGATATGTCATGAATGCATAAGGTATACGTAGATACTAGTCTATTTTATCATTTACTATCATAAAAAATACACTAATCTATTCTAAAAGTTAAACTTTATCAAAACATATACACTCAAACACAGAGCATACATAGGGCTATTCGCAGTCAAAAGAAATGTGAACATAATAATGCAATATTAATTTATAACTTCATAAAATTTACTGTAGTACATACTGGACTACTACCGCAATAATTTCATAGCCACCTCCTGTAGCTATTGTGGTGACATCAAGTGTTGTGAGTGTTGTGAGCTTAAAACGCCATGCAATGATAATTATCTCCCCATGAGAGGTTTTCTTTCTAGTAAGTTGCATATTGCAGTAGAAGATGATCTGTTGTGGCTCTCGCGTACTCTTAATTGTGTTTAGTGCAAAACCATAAATCTGAATAACACTATGAGACCCATATGAAGTGCCCCTAGTGATACTGGAAGTGATTCCAAGAAGCAGATAAAAGTTATGACATTACAAGAAAAAGTTGAATTGAGTGATATGTATCATAGATTGGTGTCTGAAGCTGTGGTTGCTTGCCATTTCAGACAACTCATCTTGAAACCAGACAACACTATTATAAGTTTATGTTGAAGGGCTAGAAGCTTATGTACTGTATCAAAAATCAGCAACATACTGTAAATATATTTTCTCGTTCTTGTAATTTCTTAATAACTTTTTCTTTAGCTTCCTTTATTTTATGAATATGGCATATAATAAAATTAACATACAAAATATGTGTTAATCGACTATGTTACTGATAAGGCTTCCAGGGAAAAACGTTTTTTTATTTAGGAATTAATTCTAGCATGTCTTTTGATATCTTTCTTCACCACTGATTATAAATATCACCGTGTTACATATCAAGTTTCCATACATATGTATAAGTATCTGTATTCCAAAACTGAGAGATCACAGTGCCTATTGCACACAAATGTTCAGGAGTGGTACCTGCTCTTACCAGTCAGTCTGGAAAAAGCCATAATTCATGACATATTATATAGAGTGCAGAAAAGAATAATGACTCAAGAGTGGAGAATAAATATTCCTAGACTAAGCACCCATTTAGAGATCCTAAAAGCAAGATTTGAAAAACATCAAATGGTTTACAAGTAACTTGACTGCATTGCAGGAAAAATCTTGAAAAGGTTTATAGAAACACAGAAATATCCAGCACCTAAAATGGTAAAGCCATAATGAGTAAAATTAAAAAAAAAAATTTACAGGGCTTGCAAAAATTAGAAAAATATGACACATAATGAGGAGAAAAATCAGTTATTCCAAACTGTTAATTCTAACAGCTGTAATTTTTTATAGATTTTTCTTTTTGTTAGTGTCATATTTTTCTGTTACCATTAGACTTAATACATAATACAATAAACAAATCTGAAATTTTGTAATACAACAGATAACTGAACAACAATGGGCCAAAAGTTTACTTGATGCTTCACTAAGAATACTACTGCAGTCACTTCATCAAAGAAGATATGCAGATGTCAAATATGCAGACGAAAAGATGCTCAACACCATTAGTCACTACTAAAAATTAAATTAAAACCATAATTAAATAGCATAAAATATTAAAATAGCTACAATTAAAAAAACAAAACTGGTCATAAAATTGTTGGCAAAGTTGTGAAGGAACTAGAACTTGTATAACTGATAGTAGAAATGTAATATGTTACTACCATTATAGAAAATTTGGCAGTATCCTAAAAAGTTAATTATATCCATACTATATGATGTAGATACTCTAGTCCTACATATTTACTTAAGAGAATTGCACCGATTCCACAGAAATAAAAACTACCATTAGAGATTACTACAAACACCTCTATGCACATAAACCAGTAAATCAAGAAGAAATGGATAAATTCCTGGGCACTTATACCCTCCCAAGACTAAACCAGGAAGACACTGAGTCCCTGAATAGACCAATAACAGGATCTGAAGTTGAAGAAGCAATTAATAGCCTACCAACCAAAAAAAGTTCAGGACCAGACGGGTTCACAATCGAATTCTACCAGAGGTACAAAGAAGAGCTAGTACCATTCCTTCTGAAACTATTCCAAACAATACAAAAAGAGGGAATCCTTCCTAACTCATTTTATGAGATCAACATTATCCAGATACCAAAACCTGGCAGAGACACAACTGAAAAAGAAAATTTCAGACCAATGTCCATGATGAACATTGATGCGAAAATCTTCAATAAAATACGGGCAAACAGGATGCAACAGCACATCAAAAAGCTTATCCATCATGATCAAGTAGGCTTCACCCCTGGGAAGCAAGGCTGGTTCAACATACACAAATCTATAAACGTAATCCATCACATAAACAGAACCAAAACAAAACCACACGATTATCTCAATAGATGCCGAGAATGCCTTCAAAAACATTCAACAGCCCTTTATGCTAAAAACTCTCAATACACTAGGTATCAATAGAAAATATCTCAAAATAATAAAAGCTATTTACAACAAACCCATAGCCAATATCATACTAAATGGGCAAAAACTGGAAGCATTCCCTTTGAAAACTGGCACAAGACAAGTATGCCCTCTCTCACCACTCCTATCCAACATAGTATTGGAAGTCTGGCCAGGGCAATCAGGCAAGAAAAAGAAATAAAGGGTATTCAATTAGGAAACAGAAAGTCAAATTGTCTCTGTTTGCAGACAACATGATTGTATATTTAGAACCCCATTGTTTCAGCCCCAAATTTCCTTAAGCTAATAAGCAACTTCAGCAAAGTATCAGAATACAAAATCAATGTGCAAAAATCACAAGCATTCCTATACACCAGTAACAGACAAACAGAAAGCCAAATCATGAGTCAACTCCCATTCACAATTGCTACAAAGAGAATTAAATACCTAGGAATAAAACTAACAAGGGATTTAAAGGACCTCTTCAAGAAGAACTACAAACCATTGCTCAAGGAAATAAGAGAAGACACAAACAGATGAAAAACACTCCATGCTCATTGTTAGGAAGAATCAATATTGTGAAAATGGCTGTACTACCCTAAGTAATTTATAGATTCAATGATATCTCCATCAAGCTACCATTGTCTTTCCTCACAGAATTAGAAAAAAAACACCTTAAACGTCATATGGAACTAAAAGAGAGCCCGCATAGCCAAGACAATACTAAGCAAAAAGAATAAAACTGGAGACATCACACTACGTGACTTCGAACTATACTATAAATCTACAGTAATCAAAACAGCATGATACTGGTATCAAAACAGAGATTTAGACCAATGGAACAGAACAGAGGCCTCAGAAGTAATGTCACACATCTACAGCCATCTGATCTTTGACAAACCTGACAAAAACAAGCAAGCAATTGGGAAAGAATTCCCTATTTAATACATGGTGTTGGGAGAACTGGCTAGTCATATGCAGAAAACTGAAATTGGATCACTTCCTTACACCTTATACAAAAATTAGCTCTAGATGGGTTAAAGATTTAAACATAAGATCTAACACCGTAAAAACCCTAGAAGAAAACCATTCAGGACTTGGGCATGGCCAAGGACTTCATGACTAAAACACCAAAAGCAATGGCAACAAAGCCGAATAGACAAATGGGATCTAATTAAATTTAAGAGCTTTGCACAGCAAAAGAAACAATCATTAGAGTGAACTGGGAACCAACAGAGTGGGAAAAAAATTTTGCAAGCTACCTATCTGACAAAGGGCTAATAAACAAAATCTACAAAGAACTTAAATAAATTTACAAGAAAAAAACAAATAACCCCATCAAAAAGTGGGTGAAGATCTATTCAATATCAATTATACCTCAATGAAGCTGTTAAAAAAAGTGTGTCTAGCTTCTGGGGAAATCAACTTCTTGCCTTGTTGCCTTTGAAATACAACACATTTGAAAATATTTATCTCTTTTTAGTTGCTTTTTAACAATAAGGTTTTCAGGATTTGTAGTCTGTCATATTACTAGAAATGGAAACATCTTTCTAAATTTTTTTCCTCCACAATTTTGGCCATGAGCTTAGGGCTTTTGAGCCTAAATTTAAGAGCACAGTTGTACCTGGAAATATTTTCTAGTTTTTCTTCATAACAAAAAAGTGCCCTGGACTTTTGAAATCTTTATTATTTTTTAAATCACAACTTATTAACTAATCTTACCACTCTTGGAAATCACCTCTCAACTAAATATTCTCTCTATGCTTGTATCCTGTTCACCAGAAAAATGTTAAACAGGACAGAGACTTGGAGAAAGCCTAAATAATTCCACCAACTATTACCTTTCATTGGAACTGAATCATCGGAATGTTTGTTTAGCTTAATTACAAATTGCCTAACACACCATCGTCATATCCTTTATAGAAGTCTGTTTATCCACATTAATATGATGATATACCAATGTCTTAACTCTGAACAAAAGGAAGAGGATTCAATTACTGCTTTAACAGCCTATGGTGCCCCACTTAATAATATATTCTAGAATTTTGGAAATTTTATTTGCTAAGTCATTTTTCACAATTCATGAATATGTTCTTCCTCAGTTACCCTATAACCTTTGCTCAAAGATTTTTCAGTAGCATATCTCTTATTGTCTTGTTCTTTGTCTGGAAAGAAACTAGCCAAGACCAATATGTCTACCCCATGGAGTGTCCCAGATTTCAATATCATAATTCCTGAAAATTCTTTGGTTATACTTAATGGTAGACATGTCTTACTTGAAAAACACTCTTCTATCCTAAATACCAAAAAGTCCCAACCGTGCATTTCATATGATGTGATATGATATGTTTCCGTTTAAAATTAATAATTATTATGTACAACTTTGTTAAGGTAAATATTTTATTTTTCATTAACTTTAATAAGTAACCAATCAGGCCTATAAATATAACCATTTCCTTCTGTTCCAATAAATACTTTAATGTGAAAATATGTTCAACTTTCAACTTGCTAATACATAGACTAAAATTCTCCTATGATTTGGGGGATATTTCAAAATGTGACACAGGTGCAGAAAACATTACAAGCTTTTATCACTTGGGGTAGTTCATGTAGATATGAATTCACATATCTAATTCCATTTTCTCAAGTAAGATTTTTGATGTGAGATGGATTTTTTCCAGCATTATGTCTTTCCTTTTTAGATTGAATATTGATATTATTCCTTTTAACTTTGTTATACTTAGACTCACATTCCATGAGTATAAATTATGGCACTTGAGATACAGCATTTTTGTTTTACTTGTCTAAGGATATTTATTGAATAAATCTAGAAAATAACATACAGCATAGTTTGTTATTTTGTAAAACCTATTTTAATACTCAGCCCCAAGCAGAGATGGTATCTGCGTTTAATAACAGCTACTTCAAAGATATGCAGCAACATATTTACATATGCTACCAGTAGAAGAATTTATGTGCTTAAGTTTACGGATATTAAAATTAATTGTAAAATACCACTAAGGGAATTTGTCTTTTGATGTTTTCTGTAGGGGCAAATTTACATTTTGATATTAAACATTAAAAATTAAAAAAAAACAGAAATGAATGTACATGTTTATCCTGTGATTAGTGGATAGAGCACTGATATATTTCAACATATTATCAATTGAGTGTTCTTAGGGATCTGTGTTTGGAATATACCAGAGGAACACATTTTCTGTACTTTATAAAGAGTTAAATTTGCCTTCTTAATACATAATGCTACGGCTGCATTTTGCTTTAAAAGGACATTAGACCAGATATATAAATATTATGGAGGTATTTGCTATTAGTTTATTATTTAAAGGTTAAAACAGCTTTTAATTAGTGAGTATATAATAAGAAACTTAATGAAAATACCTAGTGAATTTTATTTCACATAAAAGGATTTTTTTCCATATTATCGACAGTAAAAATCAGAAGTAAAGTTGACCTCCTGCCCTAGAATCATCACATTCTTCTTCATAATTAAGTTTTCAAGTATTTTCATGGCCCTTAAGTAATGCACTTCTCTGGGTTTTAAGTTCATTTAGTTTTCTCCAGCTGATGTTTCTAAAGAATTTTTCAGTCTCAGTGGACTGGCTTGATAATCTCCCAACAATATGCCACCATATCACTGGTCTCTTGAAGTGTTGCCAACTCACACATGGTGCTAAAGTAGCCTCATTGTAGTGTGCTGAGAGGACAGAGTCAGCCACTTTATAGCCCAGTAGTGGCCTTAATGAAAAGGAAAACAAATAATAGAATATCTGAGTGTTGTTTATGAGAGAGAAAATCAACTAGTTGAAAAGTGGAAGGAAAGTCTGTTTTGGGCTAAATTGAAGTATGCACCTGCTTTGTTCTTAAGTGCCAGCTATAGAGGTGAGCAGTTTATGAGTTCACTGTGAAAGCACAAATATTCACAGCGTAGGAAGAAAATGAGAAGGATGGTAGAAAGCAAGAGAAAGCTACAGAAGGAGAAAAAAAGAATAACAGGGCTAAGTGCACAGATAAAAAATGGCAGTGTGACATAGCTTTATAGTGGATACTCTGATAGATGTCTGGCCCTTGTGCTAGCAATTAAATTGAATCATTGACTCATGCAAATAAGAATAAATATAATCTCACTTTTTTAGATCTCCCTGATTGCATCTTCTACTATGATAATAGGTTATGTCAAATGTTATCAAAATGAGGATAATAAAAAAATGATGAGAATTGTCTTTGACAATTTGTTAGCTACATCAAAGACCTTTTATACTTATCTGGCTGTCAGGGATGGGATATTAGTTTCCTAATCTTACCATTTAGACTGCTACTTTATATAGTTTCCATATACACTCAAAGCTATATCCTAATATGAAATAAAGTATTATTTTATTAACCTCTATGGAACATCAATGGATATGTCACATACCCCAGGAAGGGAATTTTCTTCTGTGGCCTTCTATAGTAAGTTTTTCCATCAAGTGAATGAATTTCTAAGGATATAAGTAAGATATTTTTCTTCTCCTTCTAAGCAAAAGAGGTTTTGGCCAGTAGAAACAAACACAAATCCATTTACTAATGGAACAGGATTAAAAGTCAAGCTCTAGAAAGGAGAATGGGAAATGGAAGGAAGCTGATTGCACCTGGCTTTAGAAAGATTAAAGATAGTTATTGATTCTTTTCTTCTTGTAACTGGAAGAGAAAATGTGAGGTAAATATTATAAATGTCTTAATGTTCTGTACCTTATCGGGAACTTTATGAAGGTGCTCAGAAAAGTCACATGGAGAAAAGAGTGTCCTATTTACCTAGGTCAGATAATCAGGCAAAAGAATATTAGCCCAGGGATTAATATAAAGTTCTGACTCACAACTTTGTCCACTTCTTGAGTAATTAATTTAATAAACATTCAAAAAAATGGTACCTTCAGGAGTTCTAGGTGCTGAAATGAGAGTTCCCTCGTTTTGTGAACATTACAATGTGTCAGGAAAGATGAAGTGTCCTCATATAATACCTTAGGCATCTCATCAAAGTTTGGTAGGTAACAATAGAAGGCAATTCACAGGTAAGCAATTGTTGATAAGGAAGAAGTTGGAATATATTGCAAACCTTTCTCAATTCCTCCATCACGTCCTTTGTGAGTTGAAACAGATTAAATCTAAAACAGACTTTTGTAGAGGCCCTAAACTCCATGCTCTCCCTTCTTTTCAATTTTCCTTCCTACTCCATAATTCCACTACCATATTGTCAGCATTTACTTAACTTTTCTCTCTCCCCCAAAGAGCTGGTTCCTTCAGGGTGGGATAGAAACAAATTCCGATATTTTAATTGTAACTTTTCACTCTATCCTGGCAAATTTTCATCATGGAGTTACTGGGTTCATTATTCTAAGAGAAAGCCTTGTATCTGTAATTAGCTGTGCATAAATTATCTACAAACAAAGCTTTTCTCTTACTAACATTGAGTGTTTTTAATAACAAAACTTCTAAATCTTATTAAACCAGTGAATCTTGTTCTATTGACTTATGCTAGGCTTAAAGATAGATGGAAAGAAGAGGAGAAAGGAAATATAAAAATATGATTAATAAATATGCTAAATAAAAACTTTTAAGAAGAAAGTTAAAAAAATGAATATTATACTGAATTAACGACAGTATATCTGATGCTGAAGTAATGCCTAATGAGAAAAAGTTATTTGTAGAATGAGATAAATTGGATAGCTCTGATGTGAATGTTGGTATTATGTGTTTTAAGAAAAGTAAACATCTGTATTGCTGCAAAGAAAAAAAACTATATTTCAGGTGAAGAGAAGAAGAATAAGGGTGAAGGCCAGGAATAAGGACTGGGAAGAAACAAGCTATACAGAAAAGATAGTGAGAAATTCTGAATAACTGGAATTGAAAGGCCAAACAGAGAAAACTTGAGATGAACATTTAGTAGACAAAATGATGTTAATTAATACATTTCAATGCAAATTTGAAACATTTTAACCAACGAATCTTCTAGAACAGGGGAGGACAACCAGTTATTTGTCAAAGTCTATTTTTCTCTTCTACCATAATTAAAGGATTTTCAGCTGGGTGTGTTATAAGCCATTCTTGCATTGATTTGAAAAAATGCCTGAGACTGGGTAATTTATAAAGAAAAGAGGTTTAATTGGTTCACAGTTTTGTAGGCTATACAAGAAGCATGGCACCAGGCATCTTCTCAGCTTCTGATGTGTCATCAGTAAGCTTACAGTCATAGGGAAGGGGAAAGGGAAGCTGGCACACATCACATGGCAAAAGCAGGACGAGAGAGAGAGAGAACATGTGTGATGAGAGAGGTGTCATACAATTTTAAATGATCAAAATCCCATGTGAACTCAGAGGAAGCACTCACTTGTCACCAAGAAGATAGCCCAAGCTATTCATGATGGATCCGTCCCCAGTATCCAAACACCTCCTACTAGGCCCCACCTCCAACACTGGGGATTACGTCTTCACATGAAATTTGGGCAGGGACAAATATCCAAACTGTATTTTTCTGCCCCAGCTCTTCCCAAATTTCATGTACTTCTTACATTTCAAAATACAGTCATGCCTTCCCAACAGACCCCTAAAGTCTTAACTCATTCTAGCATTAACTCAAAAGTCCAAAGTCTCTTCTGAGACTAGGCAAATCCCTTCCACTTAGCCTGTAAAATAAAAAACAAGTTATCTACTTCCAAGATACAGTGAGAGTACAGGCATTGGATAAACAGTTTCATTCCAAAAGGGAAAAATCTCCCTCAATAAGAGTCTACAGGCCCCACGCAAGTTCGAAACTTAGCAGGGCAGCCACTAAATCATAAAGCTCCAAAATAATCTCTTTTGACTCCATGTCCAACATCCAGAGCATACTGGTGCTCAGGGAGGGCTCCAAGGTCTTGGGCAGTTCACCGTCTATGGCTTTGCAGGGTTCAGTTCCTCAGGGTGCTCTCACAGGTTGTTGAGTAACTGCAGCTTTTCCAGGCACACCATGAACTGCCATTCTGGGATCTGGAAGATGGTGTCCAATTCTTGGAGCTTTACTAGGCAGTCTCCAAGACTCTGTGTGAGGGCTCCAACCCTACATTTGTCCTTGGCACTGCCCTTGTAGAAGTTCTCTGTGGGGGCTCTTCCTTGTAGCCAACTTCTGCCTGGGCACTCAGGGTTTTCCATATATCTTCTGAAATCTAGGCAGAGGATGCCAAGATTACATCACTCTTGCACTCTGTACGTCCACAGGCTTAACATCACATGGAAGCTGGCAAGGTTATGGCAGCTTGAGTTCTCTGGAGCAACAGTGTGAGCAGTATCTGGAGCCTTTTGAGCTGAGGCTGGAGCCAGAGTGGTCTGGATGCAGGGAATAGTGTTTCTGTGGCCTCGCTCAAGAAACCATTCTTTCCTCTTAGACCTCAGGGCTGGGATGAGAGTGAATGCTGCAAAAGTCTCTGAAATGCCACTGAGGCCTTTCTATCATTGTCCTGGCTTCAGCACTTGGTTCCCTGTAAGTTATGCAAATTTTTCTAGAAAGTGGTTGCTCCAACTCTGCCTGAATTCCTTTTCTGATAAAGCTTTTCATTCTCTGTCACATGGCCAGGCTACCAATTTTCCAAAATTTTTGCTCTGCTTTCCTTTTAAATATAAGTTTCAAATTTAAGTCATTCTTTTGCTACTACATCTAAGCATAGGCAGTTAGAAGCAGCCAAGCCACATCTTGAACACTTTGCTACTTAGAAATTTTTTACACCAGAGACCTTAAATCATCACTATGAAGTTCAAACTTCCACAGATCCACAGGGCATGAAAAGAATGCAGCAAATTCTTTGCTAAGGCATGACACACATGACCTTTGCTCCAGTTCCCAATAAGTTCCTCATTTCCATCTGAGACCTCCTCAGCCTAGATTTCACTGTCCATATCACTATCAGCATTTTGGTCGCAACCAAAGAACCAATCTTAAAGAAATTTCAAACATTCCCTTATCTTCCTGTGTTCTTTGAACTTTCCAAACTCTTCCAACCTCTGCCTGTTACCCAGTTTCAAAGTTGCTCCCACATTTTCAGATATCTTTATATTAGGTTAGTACAAAAGTAATTGTGGTTTTTGCCATTACTTTTGCAGAAACCTAATTGCAAAGCCCCACTCCTTGGTATCAATTTTGTGTGTTAGGCCATCGCTGAATTGCTACAAAGATAGAACTGAGACTGGGTAATTTATTACACAAAAGAAGTTTAATTGGCAAGTGCTTCTGAGGCTTTATAGAAAGTTTGGTCCTGTCATCTGCTTGGCTTCTGGGAAGGCCTCAGGAAGTTTACAATCATGGTAGAAGGTAAAGCAGGAGCAGCCACTTTACATGGTGAAAGGAGGATCAAAGAAAGTGAAGGGCTGAAGTGTTACACACTTTTAAATGATCACATTGCATGAGAACTCACTATCATAAAGACAGCATGAAGCTACAAGGGATCTGCTCCTCATAGTCCAAGCACCTCCCCACCAGGCCCCGCTCCCAGCATTAGGGATTACAGTTCAACATGAGATTTGGGTGGGGATAAATATTCAAACTGTAAAATATTGTGTTCATGTGTCTTCATATCCTACTGGTTTTACTTTTCTGAATCTGTACTATTACATCTGGTTAATGGGAATATAATGTCCCTTCATTTCTTCATGCACACCTACAAACCTACTCAGGATAAAAACACAAAAGTGAAGCAAGCCTAGCTTGGATTATGCAGAAAAGGACAACAAACTAGAAGATGACAGAACAAGGTGGAATTAAACTGTGTCTCTAAGAAAAATATGATGGAAACAACTTGGACTGCCCACCAAATTCTAGACTTTTATTAAAGAAACAAAATTCTATTTTATTTGAGACACTATGTTTGGGGCACAAATTACTTACCATAAAAGCTTATTTTATATGCAGTAAAGTAAGCACTATGTTTGTAGCACTATGTTTTTAATGGATAAAACCATTTTAGAAAGGTTTGGGCACTCATGCAATCAGAAACACTGCAAATGAGGTAACATTACCTGGGATGATGTTGTTGCCATGCTAGTTGGATATTGTTGTTTGTAAGCTCCCTTACCACTATCAGGCATTGAATCTTCATATAGAATGCTGAAATATTTTCAATATGAAAAACAAAGGAATATCAGAGAAATATACTTAGAAGTTGTTATATAATTTTACCACATTTATAGTTCTGGAAAATATTATGGACACTGGTCAGTAGAATAGGTTCAATCTTGTGTGACCATTGAAATGAGTTAATTACTCTTAGGACTTCAGTTTTGTCAGGAAGAGGAATTAGCTAAATTTCCTTCTACTTCTGAAATTCTATGACACAACATTTTTGTCCTTATAATGAGTTAAACAAATTATGTGGGGAAAAGGTGTTCTAAATTGTTTATCTATACTCGTGATTATTGCTAAAGAAAAACATTTCACATAAAATGGTAACTTGTACATGGATGATGCTAAAAATAAAAAAAAAAACCCTGCCTACTCCAAGGGATGATATATTAAAAATAACTAATAAATAGTATCTGGTATTGTCAGAAGTAGTAACAGGAGTTTATTTGAATGCATAACTGGGAACTAAACTCTGAATTAGAACACATCACAACCTATTAACTATTCCCCTTGGCTGTTTTTTCAACATTTGAAGTTACTTTTTGAGAGTTCATTGTTGAAACTAAATAATTTTGTTCCTTATGATTATAATGCATAAGATATACCTTTAAAATTAATTGTCTCTGAAGATCCAAGGAAAGGAAAATCACACTGTAGCCATACTAAGTTACATAGTGTTTTCTAATTTTCCCCAAACCTTTCCTTTATTCTAGACCTTTGTTTTAGCTAATTTCTTTTTTACCAGAATCTAAGTCCTCCAGAGCCTTTCATGTCTTTAAAACATATCCCTAGGCTTTCATTGTGGCTTCTCCTTAACAAGATTGGATTAATGACTCATGTACTAGATTAGTCTTCTGTATTATTCTCTTTTACATGAGGTATATACTCTACTAGGTTTCAATTGCTATTGCCCATCTGTGATTGGAACACTCAGGCCTGCTTTTGTGAAACCTCAAATAGACACAGTGGCATGCTAAAAACTGGAAAGCCAATGTGTAACTGTGGCATCGCAAGAATATCCTTAGGTAGAAATTTGAGTGGTAATGTAGTACTTTCTGCCTAAAATTATATGTATATAAGACAGTAAGTCTTCAGTTTTGAGCTGCTCTGCATGGTGGATTTTTTACTTCTTATTTCACACAATTAGAACTTTTAGCTTTCCCATAAAAAACAAGAAAGCCATTCTCTTACATATCCTCTAAATCCTCTTGTATATTATTTGCTAGTTTAGTAATAAACCAAAGAAGACAATAAACAAATCCACTTGTTTTTAATTAACAAAACCTAAGTTATATTTTTATCAGGGATGCCTGTGTGGTTTTTCCTGGCTCATGCTGTTAAGTAAAGTCTCTGGCAGAAAAAGAGAGAGGATTTTGCCTTATTCATTATCCTAACACACGTCTTTGTTCAGTATCTGTCACGGACTATGCAAAATTAAATATTTATTAAATAAATTGTGAATTAACATGGCCAGACTCCTTTTCTTTTTCTTATTAGCTTACTGACAATTTCAATATGATGAAGGCATTTCAGATCCAACATTTCTAAAATTTGACTTATTATTAATTCCCAAAACTATGTCTTTTATTTTTTTATCCCATTAAATGACAACATAAGACCCAATATTCCTCGAACCAAAAAAACAAGAATCTTTTCTCCTTATTCATCAAGTTTCTTCATTAATTCATCAATGTTATCAACTAAAGTTCATCTGAAGAGATATATATCTATCTAAATTTCATCTTACTCACTATGGAATTCACACTGTTCTTATTAGTGTCCTCTTGTCAGGAAAGTTAGTCAGTATCAGAGCTGCTACCTTCCTAGGGAGTGTTAAATGTATTTAATCATTATTCATTAGCACTTCTATTACCCTTGCTTTTCAGAAAAAGAAAAAAATTACCATTCCAAATCCTTGCAAATGGGCTTTTATAATTAATCTTAAAGTTAAATCTGATCAGCAGCACCTGCTACTCCCTCTTCCATATTTCCATTAAAACCTCTATAAATATATATAAAAATTAGAAAACATAGAACAGAATCCCAAACTAGATGAGCGATTCAAACTATTAATAGCGTTTAGAAAACATACCTATTAATAACAAGTGTGATGGATCTGGATTGCAAAAATCGATAAACAACCAAACAAAATGCAGATCAAAACTGCACTGAGGTGCCGTCTTATGCCAGTTGGAATGGCTATCATTAAAGTCAGGAAACAACAAGATGCTGGAGAGGATGTGGAGATATGGGAAAGCTTTTACACTGCTGGTGGCAGTGTAAATCCGTTCAACCATTATGAAAGACAATGTGGTCATTCCTCAAGGATCTAGAACCAGAAGTACCATTTGACCCAGCAATCCCATTACTGGGTATATACCCAAAGGATTATAAATAATTCTACTATAAAGACACATGCACACATATGTTTATTGCAGCACTATTCACAATAGCAAAGACTTTGAACCAAACCCAATGCCCATCAATGATAGACCAGATAAAGGAAATGTGGCACATATACATCATGGAATACTATGCAGCCATAAAAAGAATGATTTCATGTTCTTTTCAGGGACATGGATGGATCTGGAAACCATGATCCTCAGCAAACTGACACAAGAACAGAAACCAAAACACACCATGTTCTTACTCATATGTGGGAGGTGAACAATGAGAACACATGGACACAGAGGGGAACATCACACATCAGGGCCTTTCAGGGTGTGGGGGACTAGGGGAAGGATAGCATTAGGAGAAATATCTAATGTAGATGACTGGTTGATGGGTGCAGCAGCCACCATGGCACGTGTATAACTATGTAACAAACCTGCACGTTCTTCATTAGTACCCCAGAACTTAAAGTATAATTTACAAAAAAGATAATCTTGGTTCAAGAATGTTCACTAGATATTAGGGATCAAGCTAGGAATTATGCTTTCAACTTGCCTATAAGCTTATGTGTGAAGGAGACTTGAGCAGTCCTCAGTAAATAAGGTTCCAGACCAAGTGGAGTACATATATTTCTCTGAATAAGCAGAATCACCAGTAAACTGTACTGAGCAACCAATAACCTAAAATATAATCTTGACTTGGAATAGAATCACAGAGCCCTCTGAAAGTTATTTAACAAAACTTACCTTAGCAAAATTATTTAGAAATATACTTATATCATTGATAATATTCAGGAAACCCAGCAGAAGAGAGAAATGAATAACATAAAGGAGATATACATTGAGATAAAAAAATAACACATTTTGTGTGGGATCAATGAATAAAAATCAGCTAAAACCATCATTCTCAGCAAACAGGCACAAGAACAGAAAAACAAACACTGTATGTTTTCACTCATAGGCGGGTGATGAACAATGAGAACACTCGGGCACAATGAAGGAGACAACACTCACCGGGATAGGCGGTGGGGTGGAGTGGAGGGGACAGGAGGGACAGCGGGGGGCAGGGAGGTTGGAGGGGCATAGCACTGAGAGAAATGCCTGATGTAGGCCACAGCGGTGGGGCGATGGTGACAGCAAACCACCATGGCATGTATGTACCTAGGCAACAATCCTGCAGGATGAGGGTATGCACATGTACCCCAGATCCCAAAGTACAATTAAAAAAAAAAAAAAAAAGAAAGAAAAAGAAATTCAACTAAATACATCACAACATAATATAAATATCACAGTAATAAAAATAAATAAATAATATGGAAAATGGAATGTGTACTTTGAGGGTAACATTTTGCAGAGATTGCTTAAGAATGAGCAAAACTCATTAGTGAGAAGCTAGTATATATGGAAGACACAGATATCTGAGCTGAAAATTTTATGTGTTCCTGTGAAAGCAGAAAATTTGAGCTGGAATTCATAATCAGAATCATCAGTTTTTGAAGAAAACATCAGTGAAATAACTTTCGTCAATGGATGGTTCACTGCAGCTCAGACAAAAGCATTTCTTCAGCTCAGACAAAAGCTATTAAAATATAACTTTCTAAGTAGTACTAGTGCAGAAAATCTTCTAAATGAATAAAAACATGAAAATTATGAGGCTACCACCCAGTGAAAACTGGAATTAGCATATTACATATGTATTAGATATACACATAATTTTATCATTCCCTTGTCTTATAGCCTGAATTTTTATCTAAAATATTTTAAATGTATTAAATACACATTTACTAAAATAATTTCTAAATTGTTCAAGGCACTACTTATTTAATGAATCCAGCAATATTTTTGCTATTGGTAATGATACACTAAACATTTTTATACTAACATTTTGTCACGTATCCATTATTCTATTCTTAGAATAGATTGAGGTTGATGGTTTATATAGTGCATACATTCTTAGGGCTTTTGACACTAAGTCTCAATATATTTAAAATGAATAAATGGATTGACAAAAGAAATGTCTTATGATCCAGTTTTTAAGTGGAAAAGATAGACAGATATATATATACATACATACATAGATGCATAAAGAGACTAAATATAACACTTTAACATTTATTTTATTTTTATTTATTTTATTTTTTTGTAGTTTTAAGGAGGAGGGAGTTTAATAGGCAAGAAAGAAGAGGGAAGAAAGAAAGAAGCTCCCCCTGTACAGAGAAAACACGTGGGGGGGTCTCCAAAGCTGAGAAAGGGAACTGCATTTATTTTATTTTATTTTAATTTCAGGGAGTTACATGTGCAGGTTTGTTACATGGGTCAATTGCATGCCACTGAAGTTTGGTGTATAAATGATATCATTATCCAGGTAGTAAGCATACTACCTGATAGGTGGTTTTTCAACTCACAACCCTTTCCCAACCTCCCTCCTCAAATCACCGCATGTGTCTATTTTTCTCATCTTTCCCAACCTCCCCCCCCTCAAATCACCGCATGTGTCTATTTTTCTCATCTTTCTATCCACGTGTATTCAATGTTTAGCTCTTGCCTGTGAGAACATATGATACTTGGTTTTCTGTTTCTGAGTTAATTCACTTCGCACTTAGGATAATGGTCTCTACCTGCATTCATGTTGCTAAAAAAGACATGATTTTATTCCTTTTTGTGGCTGCATAGTATTCATGGCACATATATATATATATATATATATATATATATATAATATGTAAAATCACATTTTCCTTGTCCAGTTCACTATTAATAGACAACTATGCTGATTCTATGTCTTTGGTATTGTGAATAGTGCTGCCATATTCATGAGTATGAGTAATTAGTGCATGTGTCTTTTTGGTAGAACAATTTACTTTTCTTTGGATATATACCCAGTAGTAATATTGCTGGGTCAAATGGAAGTTCCGTTTTAAGTTCTTTGAGAAATTTCAAAGAATTGACAACAGAAATCTCAACTTAAAACTGAACTGCTTTCCACAGTGGCTGCACTAATTTACGCTCACACCAGCAGTGTGTATTGTTCCCTACGCTCTGCAACTTCACCAACATCTGTTACTTTTTGACTTGTTAATAGTAGTCATTTTGACTGGTGTGACGGTATCTCATTGTGGTTTACATTTGTATTTCTCTAGTGACTAGACACATTGAGCATTTTTTCCACGTATTTGTTGGCCACATATATATCTTCTTTTGAGAGCTGTGTGTTCATGTCCTTTGCTTATTTTTTAATGGGATTCTTTTTTGTTTATGGAATTGCTTAAGTTTCTTACAGATTATGGATATTAGACACATAGACCAATAAACAGGATAGATAACTCAGAAGTAAAGCTGCACACCTACAGCCATCTGATCTTTGACAAAGTTGACAATAACAAGCAGTAAGGAAAATATTCCTTATTCCATAAGTGGTACTGTAATAACTGGCTAGCCATATCCAGAAGATTAAAACTGAACCCCTTCTTTTCATTATATGCAATAATCAACCAAAGATGTATTAAACACTTAAATGTAAGACTTTAAACTATAATAACCATAGAGGAAAATGTTGAAAATATCGTTATGGATATCAGCCTCTAGCAAATCATCTGTGACTAAGTTTCTAAAAATAATTACAACGAAAACAAAAATTGACGAGTGAGTCCTAATTAAACTAAAGAGCTTATACACAACAAAAAAACTATCAGTAAAGTAAACAGACAACCTGTAGAATGAGAATACTATCTTTTTTGTTGTAACTGATTTTTTTTTAATGACAAGCAGTTTTGGAATATGATTGAGGGTAAATGTTTATCTTTCTCCTAATTTTTATAAGTTTCTTAATAATTGGCATAATGAATTTTTATATATTTTACTGTATTAATGGATCTCATACGACTTTTTTTCTATACTCCAATTGTCAGACCACAAATGCTCCACATATCTTTCCCATAAATCACTTAATCAAGTGCAAATATGTATGACTATGAATTATACATTGAAGAACTTTTTCTAATACATTTGTATAAATCCTGAAAATATTAATAAATCTGATATATAGCTGCTGTCTTGGTGCTATCAGTGTATGTATTACTTGTATAAAGGAATCTAGAAGTGCATATTCATTTATACGCTTGGTTTGAGAACGAGAGATTTAGCAAGTAGGGTATTAAGTAATCTCGATAGCTTGCAATTTGAATACATCAAAATGTAAATTTTTTATGTAACCTCAGAAAATATCAGGGCACATAGCCTGTCTCACTCTAGATGATAGATACATAACTGAGAATATAACGAAAACTTAGGGAGACATATGCTGGCTTATGGTTAAAAAAATTAAAAATCACTCATTGTCACTGTCACCGTTGAACCCATGTGCCTTTTCATCTTTGGCTTCATCTAACATTATCTCAGACTCCTCTAAAGTTAATTTATCTGAAGATCTGCTCTGATTGTGTCGTTTTCTACACTCTAAAATTTCAATAGCTTCTCAATAAATAGCAGACACCTTAGGCTGGTGTGCTAGATTCTTGGTAATTTGGCTGCTGTTCACATTTCCTGCTTTTTTTCTCTCACAGTCATCTTATTGTAATGGACATACATTTATTGTCCATAATCTAAGGGTTATTTTTGTCAAATTTTGTCCACTTTATTGTTTCATCGTAAATTTTTTAAACTCAGTTTGGACTCTATTAATTTTCCTTTTCCTTTAAGATTGGCAAGATATTACACTGTGGAAGTATTAGTTAGAAACAATCTACTTTGAATTTCAGATCCACCAGCAACTTGTTGTATGGCTTTAATACAGCATTGGCCACTCTGCTCTTTGTTATCTTTATGAACAATGTGTAGAGATGACAGTCTCTACCTCAGTGAGCACTTGTTACCCTTATGTGGACATTGTTTGGCACAGAGGTAAAAATTCAGGAAATGTCAGCTCTTGCTACTTCATCTAAATGATTTTACAAAACTTAGTCTTAATTTGCATTACGCTTTTTTGCATACAAATGTTATTTTTGTCTCTTCTGGACTATGAACAACTGATATCTCCAAGTGTGACTTAGCTCTCCTTTTATTGTCTTAGTGCTTAAAAAATCATCTTGCCCATAGTAAGCCTAAAATATAGGCTAATTGAATAAAATAATATCAGGTTCTATTAAGAGTGTCCAACAAAGGAAATTTTGCCTCACAGACCTTCTTGCTACTTAAAGCGTTCAGAGAGGTTGGCTAACTCACACAGTAGGATAATGCTGAAGATTAACAAAGTTAGAGGGAGACAGGAACAGATGAGCTCTCAGACTTAGTCTAACTCTAAGACTCTTAGATAAGTACATATCTAACTACAGTTATACAAAATAGAGAAAAAATAATTATTTGTTGTTTTACAGCACCATGTTTATTATGAAATTATGTGATATTTTGGGTCATATAAAGGAGTAATGGGGAAATAAAAGTCATGATGTTTACATTATTTTAGCCAGGAATTATATTAAAATATATAGTTTCCAAACATAATACTTGCTTAATTGTGTCTACTAAAATGTCATGGTCTAGTGGCAATTAGAATAAACTGAGAATGCTGAAATGTAGGTTTCCAATGAATGAGCTGTGTAATTTTGAAACTATCCTTTAACCACTCAGAATCTGTTTTCTCATCCATACACTTCACCTTGGATTGTGTCACCTTAGAATCTAAAGTTTATAAGAGCAATGAGGAACTCCAAGCTCTTTAATGTACAAAATGTTAAATCAACAAAAATTGTATTTCTTAAGAATTGTAGAAATTTTAAAGAAAATAAATATCCAGCAAAAGATGTGGCCAAATTCATGACAAGCAAACTCTGGTGTATTTGCTCATCAGCCTAAATTAAACTACAATTGTACCCCAAACAGCCTTATATGTCTATGAGCTTCTGCCAATATGCAGTTGGCTCTTTCTTCTGCAGCTGTCTGTAATCCTCCAAAGAGACAAGTGAATACTGTTGTCAAATTAGAAGTGTAGAAAATGGCATCATTAAAGCAGAATGAATGAGTTACAATAGCTCTAGAAGAAAATCTTTAACAAATAAACATAGATATAGCAAAAGCATCAACTACTATTTTTGCACATGTATAACTTCAAAAATTTTTAAAAGATATTTTAATTTAATAGTCTGTAATTTTATTTTAGTTATACACATTAGCTTTGCCTTTGTTAAGCAGTTTTATTAAGAAATGCTTTGAAAATTAAGATTAGTAAAAAGATTCCTAAATGTGAAGTCAGAAACTCTGAAATTTTAATTTTGGTTCTTTCATTGAGGATCTGCTGTTAATAACTGTATTGGACCTTGGATTCTTTAAGTGTAAATTAAGACTAGATTGTAAAAATCTTTCATTTTTGACCTTCCACTTCAAAAGTTAAGCACATTTATATTATACTTCAATTTGTGTTTATTTGTTAGTCCTTGTATTAGGCCTTGAAATCCTTCATGGCAATCTTTGATTTTTGTAAGAACTCTATTTAATGCTGGGTATATGAACCAAAATACATTTATTTTTACATTGTATGCATTACAAAAAAGGTGTATATAATTCTTTTCCTGTATTGTAGATTTGTTGAGGTTAATTTGAGATTATTGATGGACCCACTTGGTAAACACATACAAGTTATATATTTCAGGGAAGTGGAATTAGAAACTAAAGCAGATGAAAGATTCGAATATTTACTGCAAATACCAGATAGGATCTATACGTATATTACTTATATCAGTGCTAGAGTCGCCCAAACAAATAAGGCATTCTTGTGTTTGTCACAAGTGTATTTGAACTGCACACCTCTTCAGATGTTTAAATGGAGACTTGGCAGCACTAGCAATTGTTAATAGCAAAAATATTGGAACTGGCAGCAACAATTCAGCAAGTAGCCACTATTGCAAAGGATCACTTAAATTGGCACTCAGAATTTAAATTAAAAGCTACAAGAACTGTGTCTTTAAAAAAAAAAGCTCTGGAAGGCAGCAAATCACACTGCCATGTGTGTACCTATGCAACAATCTTACATGTTCTTCACATGTACCCCAAAACCTAAAATGCAATAGAAAATATGTATTAAAAAAAAAAAAGCGGCTGGGTTATCTGTCACATGTTAGACTACCTTTAAAGGTTGTTTAGAAAAATGATAACGGAACGGGATGGCAGGTGGTCAGAGCAGGCAGCAGAAGTTGTTTTTTACTTGGAATGATGCATAAACAGGCAGCAAAGTGGGAATCTGAGCCTGTGGTGCAGGTGCTAATTATTCTTTCAGTGACACCAACAGAGGTCAGGGATTGAAGACTGATTTATAGCCTATCTTGGCTAGTCCTGACCAGGCATAAGTAATTCCCGATGCCAAGTGCAATGGGGGCACTAGAGGGGCTCAACAATAAATAGCAGAGATAAATTTTTTAAATGAAAATTGTTGCAACTCTGTCCTATTACTCTTTTTGCTAAGTAAGGATTATTCTGAGTTATAGAATGTGGATTTGTGCTGACATTGACTTTAGAACTTGTACTAGATTTCAGTATAGCTGGACTAAATGTATTTGTCCTCTTCCCACTTACACCCCCACCCCAAGTATCTCACTGTCTCCTTAGATCACATAGTGACAATCATCTCTTATGATAAAGGTAAAAGTCTTCTAAGAAATTAAGTTCCTGTAATTTGCATTTTTCTAAGAGAATAAAAATTAAAAACAAAACCAAAAATTTGTTTTAGAATGTTCTTCCCTACATGGCTCACTTGTCAAATTTGTATTTGTAATTTGAGACTTGAGTTCAACACTGCATACTGTACGAAGTCAGAATGAGCCTTCTCTTTAATTTTCCACTTCAAAGGTTAAGTATATTTATGTTATACTTCAATTTGTGCTTACTTGTTAATCCTTGTACTAGCCCTTGATATCCTTCATGGCAAGGAATGTATCTCAATTGTAAGCATTGAATGAATGTACAAATAATATATAGATGATTGGGTGGCTTGATGGATAATGAGCCTATCTCTACTATCTTGACAATGAAAAGCAGCAGGTCTAAGTTTATGGGTTGAAAATGGCAGGATAGCAAAAAAAAAAAAAAGTAATAATGAGTAACTTTTGTAGTCAAGGAAAGCATAGCACAGGCATTCTCAACCCTTGGTAAGCATCAGAATCTTGTGAGAACGTTTTCTAAAAGTGCTAATATCTGAGTCTTACTCCAGATGACCCTGATGCATGATAAAGTTTGAGAACAATTATGGGATTCTGCTTCAATTGATATGGAATGCAGCTTAGGCATTCACATTTTCTCTAGAGCTCTGCAGATGATTCTTATACAGAGCCAGAGTTGTGAACCATGGGAATAGCAGAAGAGAAAAATACATATATATATATATATATATATATATATATATATATATGGAAATATGTGTGTGTGTGTATATATATGTGTGTATATATATATATATATTCACAAGAGAAAAGAAGAATAGAATGAATAAAAACAGAATGAAAAGAGTGTATAAGATTGTATAAAATGTTGATTCAGCTAACTTTTTGTTTGTGTTGATTTTGCTGACAAGATGAGCACGTTACAGAGGGAAGTATTTTCTAGCACCTTCCACTAGGAGTGATTTGGTTATTCTACAAAATATAGTGACAGTCTGAATGCCATATTATTCTACTTAGTGAAACAGCTTAACCATAGTTCTTTGTTCTCCCTGATCACCATTTATATTTACATAAGTATAACTATACATCAAACACAATCTTATTTAAACCTTGAACAGTTCTTTGAGGGGTAAGCATTCTTACACTCATTTTTTTATAGATATGTAAACTGAAACCCAGAGAGTTTAATTAACTTGCCCTGAGTCATACAACAAGGGAGTGATGCAGCTGGGATTAGCACTCAAGTCTCTTTCACTGTACCACCTTGTTTCTCACAAGCAAAACACTTAAGGTATTAATATCATAGAGTATGAATCATAAAAAAATTCCAAAGGCTGTAATTAAAGTCCAGTGTAGAGATTTTACTATACATGGTTTATATCTCTTTACCCATTAGTTTACTTGTGTTAAGACATGCACAGGAGGAAGTTGAAAGGAAGTAACATACTCTAATGCCTATAACCAGCTGAGCATTTAACATCCATTAATGCATGCATCTTTAAAAAGTCTCGAATAATGGGCCAGGCATGGCAGCTCCCACATGTAATTTGAGCAATTTGGGGGTCCAAGGCCGCAAGATTATTTTAGCCCAGGAGTTTGAGACTAACCTAGACAATATAAAGAAAGTCCATCACTACCAAAAAAAAAAAAAAAAAAGAGGGAGGAAAAAAAAAACAAAGAAAATAAGCCTGGTGTGGTAACATGTGCTGTGGTCTCAGCTACTCAGGAGACTGAGGTTGGAGAATCTGTAGAGCCCAGGAGGTTGAAGCTACAATGAGCCATGATTGGGCCACTGCACTCCAGCCTGGGTAGCAGAGACCTGTCTCAAAATAAATAAATAAAATAAAATAAATAAACAAATCCTGAATGGTGAGTATTAAAATAATTATTTACAAATGAGGGGATTCTCATTCGAAATTAATAAGAATGGTGACAAAGTTCAAACAGCCAGGCAGCACTAAATGCAAAATCCATAACCAGGTCTCTATAACCACAAAATAATTTGACCATATTCATTCTCTGTACAATGGTACCTTCTTTCCTCAAACATCTGGAAGGAAAACAAATGAAACATAATGGGTGAATGATACCTGAATTATTCTTAGTCTAAAACAAATGACAAAGAGTAAAATAAAACAAGGTATGTTTGGAGAGAAAATAGTATGAAACAGGGGAGAAATGTGAATGTCAATTTAAAAGTGCACATTTCAACTTTGTTAAAAATGACAGGCTGGCTGGGCATGGTGGCTCATGCCTGTAATCCCAGCACTTTGAAATGCTGAGGTGGGTGGATCATGAGGTCAGGAGTTAAAGACCAGCCTGGCCAAGATGGTGAAACTTTGTCTCTACTAAAAATACAAAAATTAGCCAGGTGTGGTGGCATGCACCTGTAATCCCAGATACTTGGGAGGCTGAGGCAGAGAATTGCTTAAACCCAGAAGATGGAGGTTGCAGTGAGCTGAGATCTCACCTCTGCACTCCAGCCTGGGTGACAGAGCAAGACTTCATTAAAAAAAAAAAAGACAGACTTTTCTAAACACAAAGGGAATCTAGGGGGGAGGCAGAGCAAAATGGCAGAATAGAAGCCTCCATCGATCTTCCCCAGCATAAGGACACCAAGTTAACAACTATCTGCACAGAAAAAACACACCATCATAAAAAATAAAACTCAGGTGAGCACACAGAGTATCTGTTTTTAACTTCATATCACTGAAAGAGGAACTGAATAGATAGCAAAAACAGCTGTGAATTGCCAATGCCACACCTCCCCAACCCTTGGTAGTCACACCTTGCAGAGAGCATCTCTGGGAACTGGGGGAGAACAAACATAGCAATTTTGAAACATTGAACTCCATGGTGTCCTGTTAGAGCAGAAGGGAAAACCGGACCAAACTCAGATGATGCCTGACCACAGAGGGAGCATTGAAAACAGCTCTAGACAGAGGGGAATTACCAGTCCCAGTAGTCTGAACTTGAGTGCCTGCGAACCTTGCCACCAAGGGCTATAGCACTCTGCATTTCTAAGTAAATTTGAATGACTGTCTAGGCCATAAGGACTGCAATTCTTGGGCAAGACCTAGTGCTGAACTAGGCTCAGAGACAGTGGATTGAGAGAGCATGCAACATACTGAGATACCAAATAGGACAGCCAAGGGAGTACTGGCATAATTCCTCCCCTAACTCCAGTTTACACAGCTTATGGCTCCAAAAGAGACCCCTTTCCTTCTGCTTGAGAAGAAAATAGGGAAGAGTGGGGGAGGACTTTGCCTTGCATCTTCGATACCAGCTCAACCACAGCAAAATAGAGCATGAGACAGAGTTGTGAGGCCTTCATTGCAAGTCCAAGCTCCCAGATGACATTTTTTAGACAAATAATAAGCCAGAAAGGAACCCACTGTCTTGAAGGAAATAACTCAGTCATGGCAGCATTCATCACCTGCCAATTGAAGGGTCCTTGGGCCCCAAATAATCAGCAGTGATACTCAGGTACTACATTGAGGGACTTGAATGGACCTCTGAGACTCATTGGCTTCACGTGAGACTCAGAACATTACCAGGTGGGGTGGTTACGAGGCAAAGCTCCTGCTTGAGAAAAGCAGAGGGAAAAGTAAATGGGGTCTTTGACTTGTACCTTAGGTATCAGCATAACCTCAGAAGGCAGAGCACCAAGTGAGCTCCTGGGTCCTTGATTACAGGACTTAACTTTCGGACAGCTTTTCTGTACCTCCCTGGGATGAAGGGGAGCCTACTTCCCTGAAAGGTGAGCTCCAGGCCAGAAAGCATTCAACACAAGGATATTTAAGAGCCCTTGGGCCTTAAGAGAACACTGGCAGTATGCCTAATGGCCTAGGGTGGTGATGCCTAAGAGGTGAAATTCTTCTGCCTTTATAAATGGGGGGATGAGTTGGAAGGACTGCATCTTGTGGTTTGAGTGCCAGTTCAGCTGCAGTACAACAGAATGCCATGTAGACTTTTAAGTTTTGACTCTAGTATCTGACTTCTGGCCAGCAACTTTGGGCCTACCCATGGCCTTGAGGACCTCACCATCCCAAAGAGAAGTACACAGGCCTGGCTGACTTTGCTACCTGCTGACTATAGAGCTCCAGGGTCTTGAGCTAATATAAGCAGTAGCCATGGAGTGGTTACAGCAGAACTTAGGCAAGACCCAGTGCTGTGCTAGCTTCAGACCTGACTCAGTTTAGTCATAGTGGTGGTGGCCACAGGGGTGTTTGTGCCACTCCACTGCCAGCTTTAGGTGAGACTCTGTTTGGGAGAAAGGAAAGAGAACAAAGAATCTCTGCCTGGCAATCCAGATAATTATCCTGGATCATGTCCAAAGTCATCAAGGGGATACTTGTTCACATCTACAAGATCCATGCTGTTACTGAGTTTGAGGTGCTCCCTAAAGTGGATACAGCTTTTTAAATATACAGAAAACACCCAAGTCCTTTCAAATATCTGAAAAGCCTTCCCAAGAAAGATGGCTAGAAATAAGCCCAGGTAGTGAAGACTATAATAAATACCCAACTCTTCAATGCTGAAACACCAGAGAACATCTATTAGCATCAGAATGATCCAGGAAATCATGACCTCACTTAACTAAACAAGACAACAGAAACAATCTTGGAGAAACAGAGATCTGTGATCTTTCAAATACATAATTCAAAATAGCTGTGTTGAGAAAATTCAAAGAAATTGACCATAATACACAGATAAAATGCAAAATTCTATCAGATAAATTTAACAAAGTGATTGAAATAAATAAGAAGAATCAAGCAGAAATTCTGGAGCTAAAAAATGCAATTGGCATACTGAAGATTGTATCAGAGACCTTTAATAGCAGAATTAATCAAGTGGAAGAAAGAATTAGGAAGACAGGCTGTTTGAAAATACAGATTCAGAGGGGAAAAGAAAATAATAAAAAACAATGAAGCACACATACAGGATCAAGAAAATAGCCTCAAAAGGGCAAACGTAAGAGTTATTAGCTTTAAAGAGGAGGCAAAAAAAAGAGATAGAGGTAAAATTTTTCTTCAAAGGGATAATGAGAGAGAAGTTTCTCCAAAGCTGGAGAAAGACACCAATATCCAAGTACAAGTAGGTTATAGAACACCAGGCAGATTTAACTCAAAGAATACTACCTGAAGGCATTTAATTTTTAAATTCCCAATGGTCATAGACAAAGAATCTAAAAGCAGCAAAAGAAAAGAAACAAATAATATACTATGAAGCTCCATGATACCTGGCAGCAGACTTTTCAGTGGAAAGCTTACAAACCAAAAATAACGACATGACATATTTAAAGTGCTGGAAACAAAAAACAAAAAACTTTTACCTTAGAATAGTATATCCAGTGAATATATCCTTCAAACAGGAAGGAGAAATAAAGACTTTCCCAGAGTAACAAAAGCTGAGAGCTTTAATTAATACTAGACCTGTTCTATATGAAATGCTAAAAGAAGTACTTCAATCAGAAAGAAAATGACATTAATGAATAAAATATACAAAACTCACTAGTAATAGTACAGAGGGAAACATAGAATATTATAACACTGTAGCTGTGGTGTGTAAACTACATTTATCATAATTACAAAAAATAAATGATGAATTAATCCAAATTAATAATTACAACAACTTTTTTTTTCTTTTCAAGAAAACATTCTGTACAATAAGATATAAACATAAACAACAAAAAGTTAAGCAGCTGGGGGCAATGTTAAGGCATAGAGTTTTCATTAGTTTACTTTTTGTTTGTTTGCTTGTTTATGCAAATAGTGTTCAGTTGTTATCAAGTTAAAACTATGGGTTATAAGATAGTATTTGCAAGATTCATAGTAATCTCAAACAAAAAAATATACAATGAACACATAAAAAATAAAAAGGAAGAAACTAAATCATGTTGCCAGAGATCACCTTCCCTAGAGGAAGATAGGAAGGAAAAAAAAAAGAAAGAGAAGACTACAAAACACCCAAAAAATAAATTAAAAAATGGCAAAAGCAAATCCTTATTAATCAATAATAACATTGAATGTACATGAACTAAGCTCTCCAATCAAAAGACAGACTGAATGGATTAAAAAAGAGACCTATTGTTCCACTGCCTACAAGAAATGCACTCCACCTATGACATACAAAGACACACATAAACTGAAAATAAGGGAATGGGAAAAGATAATCTATGCCAATGGAAATCAAAAAAGAGCCAGAGTCACTATATTTATATCAGATAAAGTAGTCTTGTAGATTTCAAGACAAAAATGAAAGTAAGAGACAAAGATAGTCACTATATAATGATTAAGAGGTCAATTAAACAAGAGGATGTAGGAATTTTAAATATATATACACTCAATATTGGAGCACCCAGATACATAAAACAAATATGATTAGAGCTGAAGAGAGAGATAGGCTCTAATACAATAACAGCTGGAGGCTTCAACATCCCACTTTCAGCACTGCAAAGATATTCCAGACAGAAAATCAACAAAGAAACATTAGACTTAATCTTCACTCTAGACCAAATAAACCTAATAGATACTTACAAAACATTTCATGCAAGAGCTGCAGAATACACATTCTTCTCCTCAGCTCTTGGATTATTCTCAAGGATAGACCATATGCTAGGTCACAATATACATCTTAAAGCATTCAAAAAATTGAAATAATATCAAATGTCTTCTCTGACCACAATGGAATAAAACTAGAAATTAATAACAAGAGGAATATTGAAAACTACACAAATGAATGAAAATTAAACAATATCCTCCCAAATGACCAGTCAATAAAATTGACCAGGTCAATAAAAAGTCAAAAGTGGGTGAAGGATATGAACAGACACTTTTCAAAAAAAGACATTTATGCAGCCAACAAACATGAAAAAATGCTCATCATCATTGGTTATTAGAGAAATGCGAATCAAAACCACATCGAGATACCATTTCACACCAATTAGAATGATGATCATTAATAAATCTGGAGACAACAGATGCTGGAGAAGATGTGGAGAAATAGGAACACTTTTATCCTGTTAGTGGGAGTGCAAATTAGTTCAACCATTATGGAAGACAGTATGGCAATTCCTCAAGGATCTAGAAATATAAATTCCATTTGTCCCAGCAATCCTATTACTGGGTATATACCCAAAGGAATATAAATCATTCTGTTATAAAGTATCTACTAAAAATACAAAAAAAAAAAATTAGCTGGGCATGGTGGTGCACACCTGTAGTCCCAGCTACTCAGGAAGCTGAGGCAGTAGAATTGCTTGTACCCAGGAGGCAGAGGTTGCAGTGAGCCAAGATCGTGCCACTGTACTCCAGCCTGGCACCTGGTGAAGGAGCGAGACTCTGTCTCAAAAAAAATAAAAGACACATGCACATGTATTTTCATTGCGGTTCTATTTATGATAGCAAAGACCTGGAACCAACCCAAATGCCTATCAATGATAGACTGGACAAAGAAAAAGTGGCACATATACACCATGGAATACTATGCAGCCATAAAAACAACAAGTTCGTGTCCTTTGTAGAGACATGGATAAATCTAGAAACCATCATTCTCAACAAACTGACACAAGAACAGAAAACCAAACACCACATTTTTTTACTCATAGTCAGGTGATGAACAATGAGAACACTTGGGCACAGGGAAGGGAACAACACACACTGGGCTAAGTGGGGGGGTTAGTGGGAAGGGGAGGGGAGGAACAGTGGGAGGCAGGGAGGATGGGGAGGGATAACACCAGGAGAAATGCCTGATGTAGGCGATTGGGGGGAGATGGAGACAGCAAACCATTAAGGCATGTATGCACCTATGCAACAATACTGCAGGATACAGGATGTATACATCCAAGCCCAAAGTACAAAAAAGGAAAAAAAAGGGAAAGAAAATTTAAAAATGTCTAGAAACAAATGGTACTACATATACAACATACCAAAACCTATGGAATAAAGCAAAAGCAGTACTAAGGTGTAATTTTATAGCTGTAAGTGCCTAAATCAAAAAACAGGGAAAAACTTCAAATAAACAATCTAATGATGCATCTCGAAGATCTAGGAAAGCCAGAGCAAATTAAACCCAAAATTAGTAGAAGAAAAGAAGTAATAAAGATCAAAGCAGAAATAAATGAAATTTAAATGAAAGAAACAATACAAAATATCAATGAGACAAAAAGTTGGTGATTTGAAAAGTTATACAAAATTGAAAAATCCCTTTGCCAGACAAAAGAGAGAGAAATAATATTCAAATAAATTAATCAGATATGAAAAAGTATGCATTACAACTGATGCCACAGAAATACAAAGGATCATTGGTGGCTAATATGAACAATTATATGTCAATAAATTGGAAAATATGGAAGAAATGAACAAATTCCTAGATACATACAACCTACCAAGGTTGAACCAGGAAGAAATTCATAACCTCAACAGACTAATAACAAGTAACCAGATGGAAACTGCAATAACAATTCTGCCAGGAAAGATCTGATAGCTTCACTGGTGAATTCTAGCAAATAAGAACTAATTCTAATTTTACTCAAGCTATTCCAAAATATAGAGGAGGAGGGGATACTTCCAAACTCATTCCACAAGGCCAGTATTACCCTGATACCAAAACCAGACACATATACCTCCCCTCCACACACACACAAATAACAGGCCAATATCTCTGATAACATTGATGCAAACATTATGAACAAAATACTAGCAAACTGACTTCAATGACACATTAGAAAGATTATTTATCATGAGCAAGTAGCCTAGATTTCTAAGATGCAAAGATGATTCAGCATATACAAATCAATGTGATATACTATATCAGCAGAATTAAGGATAAAAAGGATGTGATCCTTTCCATCAATTCTGAAATAGCATTTGATAAAATTCAACATCCTTCATAATAAAAATCCTCAAAACACTGGGAATAGAAGAAACTTACCTCAAAATAATAAAAACCACATATGAAAGACCCACAGTTAGTATCATAGTGAATGTAGAAAACTGAAAGCTTTAACCTCTAAGAATTCTTGTTGGAATACAACAAGAATGCCCACTGTCACCAGTGTTATTCAATATATGAGTGGAATCCTGGCTAGAGCAAATCAGACAAGAGAAGGATACAAAGGACATATGCTTAGAAAGGAAGTAGTCAAATGATCCTTGTTTGCAAATGATATGATCTTATTTTGGAAAAGCCTAAAGACTCCAAAAGAAAGCTGTTGAAATTGATAAACAAGTAAAGCAAATTTGCAGAATACAAAATTAACTAAAAACCAGTAGCATTTCTATATACAACAATGAATGATCTGAAAAAAGAAATAAAAAATAATCCAGTTACAGTAGTCCCACATAAAATTAAATACCAAAGAATTAACCAAAGAAGTTTAACCAAAGGAATTAAACAAACACATAAAAGATTTGTATAAGGTAAACTATAAAACACTGATTAAAGGAATTGAACAGAGCTCCAAAAAATGGAAAACTATTTCATGCTTGTGGATTGAAATAGTCAGTATTGTCAAAATGTCCATATTGCTCAAAGCAATCTACAGATTACATATAATATCCATCAAAATACCAATGACATTCTTCACAGACATAGAAAAAAATTCTAAAATTTATGTGGAATCACTAAGACCCAGAATAGCTAAAGCTATTCTGAGCAAAAGAAAAAAACTGGAAGAATCACATTAACAGTCTTCAAATTATACTACAGTGTTGTAGTAACTGAAACAGCATGGTACTGACATAAAAACAGACACATAGACCAATGGAACAGAATACAGAACTCAGAAAAAAGTACACACACTTACAGTGAACTTTTTTTGAAAAGGTGTCAAGAATATACAATGTGGAAAAGACAGTCTTCTCAATAAATGGTACAGCAAAAACTGAATATCTATGCACAGGGGAATGTAACTAGACAACTAACTCACCATTTTCAAAAATCAAATCGAAATGGATTAAAGACTTAAATATTAGGCTTCAAACTATAAAACTACTTCTAGAAAACATTGGGACAAATCTCCAGGACATTGGTCTGGGCAAAGATTTCTTAAGCAATGCCCCACAAGCACAAGCAACCAAAACAAAAATAGGCAAATGGTATCACATCTAGTTAAAAAGCTTCTGCCCAGCAAATAATGCAATCGGCTAAGTGAAGAGACAACACAGAGAATGGGAGAAAATATTTGCAAACCCATCTGACAAGGGATTAATAACCAGAACATATAAGGAGCTCAAACAACTCTATAGGAAAAAAAAATCTAAGAATTTGCCAAAATATGGGAAAAAGATTTGAATAGACATTTCTCAAAAGAAGGCATACAAATGTCAAACATATGACATATGGCAAACATATGGCATACAAATTACAGGCATAAGAAAAGGTACTCAACATCACTGATCATCAGAGAAATGCAAATCAAAGCTAAAAAGAGATATCATCTCACCGCAGATAAAAATGACTTATATCCAAAAGACAGGCATTAACAAATGGTGGTGAGTACATGGAGAAAGAGAACCCTTGCACACTGCTCATAGAAATGCAAATTAGTACCACCACTATGGAGAACAGTTTGGAGGTTCCTCAAAAAACTAAAACTTGAGCTACCATGTTATCCAGAAATCCAACTACTGGGTATATAACCAAAAGAAGGGAAATCGATATACTGAAGAGACGTCTGCATTGCTATATGTGTTGAAGCACTATTTGCAAAGCTAAGATTTGAAAGTAACCTAAGTGTCTATCAACAGATAAATTGATAAAGAAAATGTGATACATATACACTATGGAGTACTACTCAGCCATAAAAACATAACCAGATCCAATCATTGGCAATAACATGGATGGAATTGGAGATCAAGATGTTAAGTGAAATAAGCCAGGCACAGAAAAATATCACATGTTCTCACTTATTTGTGGGATCTAAAAATTAAAAAATTAAACTCATGGAGATAAAAAGTAGAAGGATAGTGATCAGATGTTGGGAAGGGTAGTGGGTATGTGGGGTCAGCTGGAGATAGTTAATGGGTACAAAAAATAGAAAGAATATACTATTTATGAAATAATGAATAAGATATATTTGAATAAGATATAGCACAACAGGGTGACTATATTATAACTTGATTGAATGTTCTAAAATAACTTAAAGACTGTAACTGGATTTTTTGTAACTCAAAGAATAAATGCTTGAGGGGATGGATACCCCATTATCCATGATGTGCTTATTTCACATTGCATGCTTCTGTCAAAACATCTCAAGTACCCCATAAATATATATACCTACTACATACCCTCAAAAATTTTAAAAATAAAGAAAAATTAAAAATATTAAAGCAAAGGGAATCTGAATAAATTTAATGAAAATTAAAAATAGATGTGAAAAATTACATACAGTGCTGTGAAGGCTGAGAAGACAGTACATGTTATCATCTAGAAAATCATGGATAAATTCTTTAAAGAGATGGTTATGAAGAAAAAGTCAAGGTGCACTAGATGGAAAAAAGAGAGTGTGCATTTTATGTAGAAGCAAAGTAATGAAAATGCATGGCATGTTTTGAGAAGCAAGTAATAAGTATAGTTGGAGATGAAGGTTTGGGGGATGTCCAGAGAATTGATACAAACATGGTAAGGACCAGGTTGAAATATTTCAATATGTAAAATGCTCTCTGTATTATTTAATCTGTACTATTAAGTGCTTTTTTGAAAATAGATTACTTGAAGCCTAAATAGAGAAATGCCTGGACTTTCAGGGACCAGCAGAGGAATAGAGCATTGGTCTGAGAGAGAGGTAACAGGTGCTTAAAATGAATATCAGATATCACAAAGGGGGAAATTAATTCATATGTTTTGAGAAAATAGAGTGTCAGTCTATTTGGACTTCTATAACAAAATGCCATAAATTGAGAGGTTTATAAAGAGATAATTTATTTGTCACAGATATGGAGCCTGGTCAAAGCACTGGCAGATGCAGTCTCTGTTAAGAGGTCATTTCCTCATTTATACATGGCACTTTCCCACTCTGTCCTCACATGGTGAAAGGGGCAAACAGCCTCCTTTGAGCCTCTTCTGTGAAAGCACTAATCCCACTCATGAGAGCTCTGCCCTTATGACCTAATCACCTCCCAAAAGCCCTGCCTCTTAATACTAACACGTTGGGAATTCATTTTCAACATACAAATTTTAGGGGGACACACATATTCAGACCATAGCATAGAGTCAGTGTTTTTTGTTTCTTTTTTGTTTTGTTATATTTTGTTTTGGAACCACATATAGGATAATTACAAGAGGAGCACACTTCTTAAGAAGTACAGGTAAAGAGAGGAACCACGGTCAAGAAAAAACAGGAGTTATTTGAATGATGGGATGGACCAGAAGAAAAACCTCAGTTGAAAAAAATGTTGCATCACTTTTCCAAATTTTAGTTCTTCAGGTAAAACAATGACTTTTACCATGTCTTTATACCATTTGCGCTTTTATTTACTTAATATTTTCCTTCATATTTTGCTATTTTAAAATATCTTAAAATTGAACTTTATATTATTACTATGAATAGAATGCCAGCATTTTTTTTAGTTTGCATTAAAAACATATGCAACTGCATTATCACCAGGTGGCAATGATTAAGAAAGATGTTGCAAAAACCCCAGGCAAACATTCCTCTCTATTCAAGAAAGGCACTCAGGAGACAGAGCAGTACCCCCAGGTGGAAAGAAACGCTCCCCACTTCAGATTCCAATGCTCCTGATGTCATTTGACCTGAATGTGGATCCCATCAAAGGTGCTAAATGTTCACTCTGACATCTTCAGAGTGGAGTTTCTTCAGCTATCTTCCAACTGCTTTGAGGACTAGACATTTTGGTAAGTCAATGATGACAGCATCACTGGAGGATTTTTCCTCAGTGGTGAAATTCCCGTATTTACCTCTAGGATCCCCAGATAGGTTTTGTCCTGTATGTCACAAAGACAGATATGAATACAAACAATATCCAAAATTCATAATGAACCTAACTTTAGAGACAGAGAGAGAATAATAAGTGCACGAGAGAGCTGCCACTTTTGGATTACTTTCTGAAAAGTACAGCTAGTTTGTTTGACGATAATTACATAATGAAAAAGCACTACTTTAGTTAGAGTGGGTTTATTATTAAAAGCTTCATATTCTAAGGAAGCATTTAGATTAAATTTACAACTTTGGATTAAATAATTTAAAACATCATGTGATTTTCTTATTTATCTGTGGCTTATAAAAACAAATGGACTTGTTTCACCTACTTATTTTTAACAAAAGGCTTATTTTAAACAAAGATGTTTAATAAAATCTTCAGGTGTTGATGTCAGTATTGTTTTCTGATTATAAATATGACCAAAATTATTTTCATTTCTCAGTCATTCATCCTGGAAGATAGACAAGTTTAGATAAAATTTGCTCTCCTAACACAAGCCTTGCTAACAATTGGGCAGCATTAGCTGCAACTGAAGGCCACAGGCTTGGGACAAAGTCTAACTGTTTGGTGAGGATTTTAGGTTATTTTGAAGTTTTTCAAACTGTATGCAAATTATTAGGCAAATTTTACTGGGCAACTTATTGACATATTGTTTTCTCAAGTTAGGATACACAACTTTCATCAGAATTGCAAACTGACTTGTGAATAACATACACATGCATATCTATGTAAAATGAAAGAGACCTCATTACTGTTTATGGATTACTTTTTGCAAATATATCTCATCTAAATATGGGAAATGGTAAAACTTGTAGGTATTTGAACTTAGATTGCAAATTGGCATATATATCCTATAAATTCGTCCTACAGTAAGTTGATTTAGATTTTGTGTAGGTTTTTAGAAAAGCACCTGTTTCCATTAGAAAATTAAATCCCCAACTTTGCCTAGGTAGGACATTTCAGGACAGCCCTGTGAAATGATATTTTAGTCGATGTTGACATTCATGTCCTATTTTCTATAGGTAATGAATTAAAATGGAATATTTGTTTGCCTGTCTTATTCACTCCTTCTCACAGTTTTCTCAAGGACACTCAAGAGTACTAAAAATCGGTACTGAAATACTGGTATTAGATCATTAGAACATGGTCCTCTAGAGAATCTCAATAGGCTATGAATATTATCAAGTGTCCTTGAGTCAATCATCTCATACAAATGAATTAGAGATTAATGTGCCACTACTTCCCCAATTAGAGTAGATAATCAAGAACTGATTGCAAAATTATGAGAACAGAAATCCAGTTTTTGTGTAGTACAGCTGCAAACAGTTTATTTTAAGATTTCTGTCCCTGGTGATATTTCTCATGCCTTTCCTATCGTTTCTTTTTTTCTCAGATAATGATTTAGTTCATCACCTTCAGAGCAATTTGACCTTTGCTACCTCCACCTGCCATTGTTATCTGTCCCAAACTCAAGTAAGAAATAGTAGCAAAGGATACACTTTAGGAAAGGCAGTGAACTGTAAATTTCTCCTGTCATTTGGTGGAGACCTCTCTTACTGTGAAACTCACCTTCTTTTTTTGCCGTTAAAAACTCTATTATAATGATCCTTAAAGAACTTTCAAAGCATTTAGTTGATAGTAGTTATGAGTTTGCTATAATGTAAAATAGGAGATCTAATATTGTATTGAATTTTTATTACAACTTTTGACATTCCTAAAATACTAAATACTTGATTTTTAAAAGTTTGCTATAAAATATCCAATTCATATGAACCAGTACCATTTTATATTAAATTACATCTTCTTTCATTGAAACTCTAAGAGTAATAGTAGAAAAAGTCATTAATCTGGACCTTTGCAATAGGTATCAAATTCATTTGTGTGCATCCAGTTTCTCCCATTTTGATCTATTCCACAGATGACTGCCAGACTAAGCATTATAAAGCCACTTGGATTCTGAGTCCACAGCTCACAGGTCTTTAGATTATTCATATAATTAAAATGAAAATTTAAGATAACTTCCAAGACCTTCCAGGAACCCTACTGTAACTTCTAAAATCTTTCTCATCACTCTACTAATTGTTACTATCCCTTAGGCTCTGGCACAACCCCGGCTCCCTACTGTTTCCCATGGGTGTGAGCACACATTTCTCTACTCTATCTCAGTTGCTCTCTTGCTCATGGTTAAGTTGTAGCTCTCACTCTTCTGACCATAAGTGACTTCTTTCTGCTTTGAATTTTACACCTAGCAGTTATTTGCATTTATTGTGTCTCTAAATTAGAGGTTGATATACTTGTCATAGCTCACTAAACTCTGTACTCTTTGAGGGTAGGGTTGTGTCCATTTTACTTTGTATCTTCAAAGGATCCTATTTGAATATTTCAAATATTGCAGGTATTGAAGCAACGTGTGCACAAAGGAAGGTAGAGTGTAGGGTGTTACTCACCTGTTTCAAAGGTAAATGATGGTATGAGCGTTCATATATTCATTAACTTAACAAGTTTATGACGTGCATGCTATATTCTAGGAATTATTTTCTGCCTGAGTACTGGTTTCCAATATCTTGTAAATAAGTAAAATAAGCAAGGCACAGAAAGACAAATACTGCATGATCCGATTTATACGTGGAATCTATAAAAGTATAATTCATGGAGTAGAGAGTACATTGGTGGTTAGAGATTGGGGCAATGGGGAAAGGGGAGATGTTGGTCAGTGGGTATGAAGTTTCAGTTAGATGGGGAGTGCTCAATTTGGCAGCACATATACTAAAAATAGACGGGGGGATATGTTTTGATCTATTGCACAACATGCCAACCATAGTTAATAATGTATTGTAAGTTTCAAAGTTGCTAAAAGAATACCACATCAAAAACTGATAAGTAGATGAGGAGATGGATATGTTAAGTAACTTGATTTACTCTATGTACAATGTATACATATATCAATAATTATAATTTATCCTATAAAATATATAATTATTATTTATCAATTAAAAATTTTAAAAATTCATAATTGATTTGCAACCTGATTCTGAGGCATATTATCTCTAGATACCCTGACTTGCTTATATACTTGTCTGCTGTCTAATGACCTTTCCTGTGATGACTGCTATCTTCTGGTATCCCTCTAATTAAGCCAGATAAACCTCCAAATCTATAACTTGGAAAAATTGTTGTTGTGGAAAATGGCTGTCTTCTAGAAATATCTCTACACATGTTACTCTCTATCATTACAGAGTGAACATTGTTGACCATGGGTGTCAGCCTGTATAGGGTTTGAATTCGCTATGCCTTCCTCTTGAACTGATGGCTTCATCTTGTAGGAGACTAATACCTCTCTATCCACTTATCTGATTTCTATCCTGTTAAACCTTTAACTTAATCTGTCCTTTCTTAAAAGAAATTTTAACATGGCATGTTACTTATGTCAATAACTTCAATGTTCTACAAATATTATTTTAGAATATATTTTATTCCTTTACAATTAGACTTTAGTCAAAATTAGGAGTCATATCCTTGAAATTAGGTAAAGCTTGACTTAATATAACCTTTAATAGTGGTGGATAAACTTTTTGACGTGCTTCTGGATCCTGGTTTGCCAGTATTGTATTGAGGATTTTCACATCCATGTTCATCAAAATTTTAAGCAATATTGGCTTAAAATTTTCCTTGTTTGTTGTGTCTGTGCTAGGTTTTGGAATGAGGATGATGCTGGCCTCATAAAATTAGTTAGGGAGAATTCCCTCTTTCTACTGTTGGGAAAAGTTTCAGAAGAAATGGTACCAGCTCCTCTTTGTACCTCTGATAGAATTCTGCTGTGAAACCATCTGGTTTTAGGCTTTTTTTGGTTGTAGACTATTAGTTACTCCTTCAATTTCAGAGCCTGTTATTGGTTTGTTCTGGGATTCGACTTCTTGGTTTTGTCTTGGAAGGGTGTATGTGTCCAGGAATTTATTCATTTCTTCTAGATTTCTAGTGTATTTGCATAAAGATCATATTTTTGAAGTATAGGATTTTGGTTTTTTGGTTGGTAAGCTATTAATTACTGCCTCAGTTTCAGAACTTGTTATTAGTCTGTTTTGGGATTTGACTTCTTCTTGGTTTAGTCTTGGGAGGGTGTATGTGTCCAGGAGTTTATCCATTTCTTCTAGATTTTCTAGTTTGTTTGAGTAGAGGGGTTTATAGTATTCTTTGATGTAAGTTTGTATTTCTGTGGGATCAGTGGTGATATCCCCTTTATTATTTTTTATTGTGTCTATTTAATTGTTCTTCTTTTTCTTCTTTATTAATCTGGATAGCGGTCTATTTTGTTAATCTTTTCAAAAATCCAGTATCCTGGATTCATTGATTTTTTTTAAGGGTTTTTCGTGTCTCTATCTTTTTCAGTTCAGCTCTGATCTTAGTTATTTCTTGTCTTCTGCTAGCTTTTGAACTTGTTTGCCATGACTTTCCTAGTCCCTTTAATTGCGATGTTAGGGCGTCGATTTGAGATCTTTTCCACTCTCTGATGTGGGCATTTGTGCTATACATTTCCCTCTCAACACTACTTTAGCAGTGTCCCATGGATTCTGGTACTTTTGTATCTTTGTTCTCATTGGTTACAAAGAACTTACTTATTTCTGCCTTAATTTCATTATTTACCCAGTAGTCATTCAGGAGCAGGTTGCTCAGTTTCTATGTAGTTTTGCCTGAATGAGTTTCTTAGTTTTGAGTTCTAATTTGATGGCGCTGTGGTCTGAGAAGCTGTTTGTTATGATTTCAGTTTTTTTTTTTTTTTTTTTTTTTTTTACATTTACTGAGAAGTGTGTTACTTCCAATTATGTGTGGTCAATTTTAGAATAAGTGCTATGTGGTGCTGAAAATAAATGTATATTCTGTTGGTTTGTGCTGGAGAGTTGTATAGATATCTATTAGGTCTGTTTTGTCCAGAGCTGAGTTCAAGTCCTAAATATCCTTGTTAAATTTCTGTCTCATTGATCTGTCCAATATTGACAGTGGGGTGTTAAAGTCTCCCATTATTATTGTTTAGAAGTCTGTCTCTTTGTAGATCTCTAAGAACTTGCTTTATGAATCTGGTTACTCTTGTATTGGGTATATATATATTTAAGATCTACAATCTGAGATTCTATAATTGGATCTTCATGTTTTATTATATTTTTTCTCCTCTTTGTTATCCTTGGATTTGCTTATCCTTTCCATAGGATACTAAGACATTGACTATCTTGCTAATATAGTCATAGCAGAAAGAATAGAAACAGATTTTTTTAATCTACTAAATAAAAAGGTAATGATGCATGAATAAAGTTATATTTTACAACTCCTTGTTTCAAAGTTTGCTTTGAAAGTAGATTATTAACATATTGCTATTACTAGCTAGCTACTGAATAAGGAAAGGCATAAACTGATGATAAAATGATCTCATTAAAGTGGGATTTGGTTTTACTCTGAATGTCAAGTGTATGGATTCAAGTCTTAGAGCAAATCTGGGCCTTTGGCAGTTGCAGTATCTTTGACTTTGCTCATCTCTCTGGACTTTTTTTTCTCTTCTACTCTGTACCATTATTTATTTCCTCACAACTTTACATAGCCTAATTATAAGCTCCTAAAGATATGAATCATGTCCATATTTTAATTAAAGCTTTCACTAAATTCAGGATGTTCCATAGAATAGCAATCGTTCAAAAATAATATAAATTACATCAATTAGCGTTAAACTTTTTAATCCTAAAACTTTACTGATTAGCAATTTTATTTGAAGGAATTCCATTTGCTGGTAACTGAAATCAATGAATCTTATAAAATCTTGCTGCTTAATTTGATTCCATTATTTTGGTTCTGTTTCCTCCTACTAATCCTGGGGACTCAGTCTTCCTCATTAGATGTATTTTCATTTGCCTCTTGGTAAGGATTCCCAGCAATGGTACTGGGTTAGACGACTTAGAGCATCTTTCATATTAGTCAGGGTTCTCCAGAGAGACAGAACCAATGTGATCTACACAAAGATTGACATATGAGAGAGGATTTAAGGGAATTGGCTCACATACTTATGGAGACTGAGAAGTCCCACGATAGGCCACCTGCAAGCTGAAGATCAAAAGAAGCCAGTAGCATGGCTCAGTCCAAGTCCAAAGGTATCAGAACCAGGGAAGCCAGTGGTGTAACTCAGTTCAAGGCTAAAGACCTGACAACCCTAGTGGGGGTTGGAGAGAGTCTTGTGCAAGTTTGGAGCCCATTGGCTGGAGAGCCTGTAATTCTGGTGTCCAAGGGCAGGAGTAAAAATGTATTCCTGCTTCAGGAGAGAACACATTTACCTTTCCTCTGCCTTTTGTTCCATCTGGGTTACCAGCTGATTGGAAGGTGCCCACCCATATTGAAGGCAATCTTTCCCTCTCAGTTCATCAATTCACATTTCACTCTCCTCCAGAGACACCCTCACAAACATACCCCCAAATAATACTTTACCAGTTTTCTAAGTATCTCTCAATCCACCCAAAGTCAATGCCTAAAACTAACCATCACATCCACTTACTTCCATTTTCTGAATGTCTTTCCAGGTCATGGTAATCTAACACTCTCACACATATATCAGGCAAAGCAATCCACAGCAAAGAGAGCAAGATCTACTAAGAGCAATGCCTTATTAAAATATAAGATTCTTGTGAGGAGAGAGATTTTTGTCAGTTTAGTTCATTGGTATTTCCCAAGTCCCTAGAGCAGGGCTTCCATATTTCAGATACTTGTTATATATGGGTTGGTAAACTAATGTCTATACCACTCACTTTAAGCCTCCAGTTCCTGTGGGTCTCTAACATGTGCTCTAGAGACAACAACAGGAAAGAACAAACTGGCTGATGTTTGCCAACCTACTATGTGGAATCCTTATTTAGATTCATGGCACTTACGCTTACCTGTCTACATATTTTGGTATATATTTTAGTTGAAATACTTATTTGTTTTTGTATTTTGGGCTGCATTACAAATAAGTAACCAAATAACAAAATTATTTAATATAGTTTAAGAAATGCTTAATTTATAATAATGCTTCTAGGCTGTCTAGTGAAAGTCAAAGACTGGATCTGAATTTCAGAAAAGAAATCAATTATTTGAAAACTATTCAATATTTGAAATAATTCAATTATTTTGAATTATTTCAAAAAGAATCAATTATTTGAAAACTATCAAGACTCTTTATCTATAATTTTTGAGATGGGGGTCTTGGTCTATCATCCAGGGTAGACTGCAGTGTCTATTCACAGGCATGATCATAGCACACTTCAGCCTTGAGTTCCTGGGTTCAAGCTATCAGATTTCCAGGTGTGTGCCTGGCTAATTTTTAAAAAACATTTTTTTAGAGATACAGTATTGCTACATTACCCAGGCCCATCTTTAACCACTGGTCTCATGCAATCCTCCCACCTAAACCTCCCAAGTTGCTGGGGTTACATGTATTAGCCACCATTCTCAGCTCTCTCCCACCTCTCGTTTTCTGCCATCTCTGTGTGTTTTCTATCTTATCTTTCTTTATGAAGGCACTACTCCTTCCAATGTGTAGTTCACAGAAGTATTCATGGTCAAGAATAGTTCTAGAATCTTTATGTTATATCGTTAGGAATTTTATACCTTTTCCTTTTAGTCTAGGCTAATCAGAGCATTTAAATTTTGAAGAACCCTTTTCAAAAAGTTAAAAGGATAGTGCTCATAGAAATATAGAATAAATTCGGCTGGGCATGGTGGCTCACGCCTGTAATCCCAGCACTTTAGGAGGTTGAGGCAGGTGGATCACTTGAGGTCAGGAGTTTGAGACAAGCCTGGCCAACATGACAAAACCCTATCTTTATTAAAAATACAAAAATTAGCCGTGCATGGTGGCACGAGCCTGTAATCCCAGCTACTCCGGAGGCTGAGGCAAGAAAATCACTTGAACCCAGGAGGTGGAGGCTGTAGTGAGTGCAATCGTGCCACTGCACTCCAACCTGGGTGAAAAAAACAAGACTCCATCTCAAAAAAAAAAAAGAATTATAGAATGAATTCATGTCAAAATATATTAACATCTTATGAGAAACCAAAAGGATAGTAAGATTACTTTTAAACTCTCAGAAAAAGTAAGTTTTTCTTTTCACAGGAATATAGAATGCTGGAATAAAATGTATAAATCACATGTAAAACTGGTTGATGCTCTATTGGGCAATAAAAAGTTAAAGAAAACTTTGGAGTAAAATCATTAGCATGCTTAAATTTCTATTCCCATTTTCTCACTGTCTATTTGCATTGTTATCTGACATGAAGCATCTGCAGTGCTATCATTTTTATATGAATCAGTATCTATGCTTAGAGGGTTGTAAAACACTTTAGTCAATAGTAAATAAAATAAAATGTATCTAACCTCAGAAAATTAGAGTACTCTGAGCTAGTCACGTGAGACACTAGTGTGATTGTGAAAGAATATGCAGTCATCCTTCAACTTTATGTACAATAGAAATATTATTTTAATTCCATAAGGGTATTTTAATTGCTTATTTTTTATTTTTTTAGGGACTTTTTTTTAGAGATGGGGTCTTGCTATATTGCCCAGGCTAATCTCGATTTACTGACCTCATGTGCTCTTCCCGCCTCAGCCTCCCAAGTTGCTGGGATTACAGTCATAAGCCAGCATGTTTGGCTCTTTTAATTTATAGTGAACATTAAAAGAGAAATGCATAGAAAACACATAATACATGTTTGACACAAAATAAACTCACAATAATGTACTTATCATTAATACTGTATTTATTAACATTGTATTACAAAAATACGGTCCTAAACTTCTCTTTATCCAGAAAGATTTGACATACTTTGGACAACATTAGAAGACCTATTAAACGTTGCCAACATTTACCCATATCTAGCGTTCTTCCACTTCTGATTATGCTGAGGAAGAGATTTTCCTTCTGTTAAATTTAGGCATAACCAGCTCATGTATCTAATTCTAAAGACTGCATGTATCATTTCTGGAACCACCCATTTATTTGCTGGTTCTCAAAACTCCAGCTTTCTCTGTTTTTCCTTGCCATTGCAATGTACGTTGCAGTATGTTGAAATGGAAGCCTCCCTCAGCAATAACCATGGATAAACAGAGCTCTCCTGTAGTATCAAAGACAAAAAAATACAACTTTTGTTTACCCTATAGTTTTGGATTGGTTTGCTACTGAACCATAGCTAAACTATTCTGAATAATACAATGATATATATCAGTTTTTTCCAAATTGTCGTTGAATACAAATTATTCTTTAAATAAAAGGTCCTATGTTAAATGAATGTGCTGAAGCCCTACAAAATGCATAAGATTAACAATGTCTGTTATATTAAGAGTTCTAAAATCTTCTCTAACACAGAAGTATGATTGGTTTTAACACAGAAATTTATAAGTTTATTTGAGAAAAAATTCATGGCAACATATTTATGGACATTCTGCAGAAGAGCAATGTATAGATTACCAGTCTGGAAACTTTTACCTCAGGCAGGATACACCTAATTGAAAATGAACAGAATGGATGGTGTACAAAGAAATGCCATGAAATTAAAATATTCCATTGAAAACTAGTTTTAATGCATTCAAAAATCTGGGTATAAGATATTTGTTAAACTATAACTGTAAAACAAATAATAGTAATAATAGAAAACATTTATCACTGAATTGCTAATGAAATTTAACACTGTACTTAAATTTGAGGAAAAATAAACGTTATAATATTATTATATCCAAATATATCATGAAGAAGAATTAAAAACAATGATAGGTTTTTATTGTTTCTATGAAATTTAATTATTTGTTGGTTTTGAAGTTGTCTTTACAAAAAAGTAATGAGAGTGAATTTTTATGGGATTCAACTTTGAGGATAAAAAGAAAAAATGAAACATGTTACATTATTCATATGTTATTACTGTGACAAGCATGCTTTTTCCTTCTTTCCTTAATTTTTCTTCCTTTCTTTGTTTTTAATTTCTCATTTTTATAATTCTAAATACATAGAAAAATAAGTTTGCTACTATGATTTCACAGACAATTATAATGACAACTAGAGTTCTGTCAGTGATCCTGAAAAAGTATGTGTAGCTCAACTGCAATGATTAGAAGCAGCTCTCTTACTTTGTGAATTTACCAAATATCAATTAGCAAAGTTAGTATTTTGTAATAATATTTTTTACTTAGACATCAATACTCAATATCAATTTATTATTTTATTTTATTTTTTTAAAGGTAAAGCATTTTTATTTCTAAACTACACAGTAATTCATGTAAAACACATTTTTAAAAAAGTAATACCAGTGTAAATGGAGTGAAAAGTGACAGTTCCTATTCACCCCCCTTTTCCCACTCCCTACCTCATCATCAAAGGTAATGAAAATATGATATTGTCCTTTGACATATTTTTCACCTAACGATATGTCTCAGAAATCTTCACATGTCATTATATGTAGCTTTACCTTATGCTTTTAGACAATTGCCTAATAATCTACAGAATAAATCTTGACAATGTATTTACCTAATTTATTAATGTACATTTAGGTCATTTCCAATTTTTCACTAGTACACTTATTCCTTTAATAATTCCTCTTGCACATATGTTTATACACATATAAGAATTTCATGTGTTGGGTTATGGGGGACAGATATCTAAATGTGAAATTGCTGGGTCAAGAGAAAGAATGAAGTCATTTACATTTTGCAGCCAGGTGTGGTGGTAGCTCCCGTGATCCCAGCTATGTGGGAGGCTGAAGTGGGAGGATTGCTTGAGCCCAGGAGTCCAAGACCAGGTTAGGCAACATACCAAGACCCCGTCTAAAAAAAAAAAAATTAGATTTTGGTAAATATTACCAATTATTTCTCTAAAAAGACTTTGCCAATATTATCAGTATGTAAAATGTTTGCCAACCTGATGGGTATCTTGTTTGCATTTTTTTTAAATGAGGTTGAATATTTTATTTGTTTATTGCTCTTTGTATTTCTTATTTTTTCGTTCACCTTTGTTATATTTTTTGGTAATTTTTCTACTGAGTTGTTGGTTATAGTCTTAGTCATTTCCAGGACTGCTTTATATGAATCTTTTCTGTTATGTGTTCTAAGTATGCTTTCCCAGTCTGTGTGCTATTTTTTTATCCACATGTTTTCTTTTGCCAAACGAAAGTTTTAAAGTTGTATGTAGTTGATCTGTTGCCATTTTTCTTTTTTTTTCACTGTGAAGGAAATTTTTCTTTTTATTTTATTTATGTATTTATCCAGACTGGGTATCATATTTAGTGTCAAAAGACAAAATTACAACAAATTTAGTTTAAAGATCTTAATTGGGGCTGGGCACAGTGGTTCACACCTGTAATCCCAGCACTTTGGCAGGCCGAGGCAGGTGGATCACCTGAGGTTGAGAGTTCAAGACCAGCCTGGCCAACATGCTGATACCCCATCTCTACTAAAAATATAAAAATTAGCCAGCCATGGTGGCACACGCTTGTAATCCTAGCTACTCAGGAGGCTGAGGCAGGAGAATTGCTTGAATCTGGGAGGCAGAGGTTGCTGTGAGCCGAGATGGTGCCATTGCACTTCGGCCTGGGCGACAGAGTGAGACTCCACCTCAAATATATATATATATCTTAATTGAGGCCAGGCATGGTGGTTTATGCCCATAATTCCAAAACTCTGGGAGGCTGAAATGGGAGGATTGCTTGAGCTTGGGAGTTCAAGATCAGCCTTGGCAATATAGTGAGATCCCATCTCTATTTAAAAAAATAAATTTAAAAATATTTTTAAAAAAATTAAATTGGCTTTTACTTGCAATTCTAAAATTGGACAACACCTCATACTATAAACCAGAATGAGCGTTGTGATGAGCTAAGCAGAGGAGGTTGATGTTAAAAACAGAAGTTCCTTTTCTTGTAAAGGTTAAAGCAGAAGGAACTTTCTTATCATGCTGGCAAAAACTGGCCTGTTTAGGGATTTGGTGTTATCTCTGCATCCTGATTTGTTGAAAGCTTAGATAAAGATCCTCCTTTCAGCTGGTTGGTGTGAAACTTCAGCATGCCTTACTCCACTTTCGTTTTGTCTGTTGGGCCTAGTGCAGGGGCTCAGTCCAAACCAATGATCTATTATACATCCTATTTAACATTAGCAAATATATATTTATGCTAGAATATGTAGTGGTATCATATAGTCTGAATGTTGTCCCCACCAAATCTCATGTGGAATTGTGATCTCCAGTATTGGAGGTAGGGCTCAATTTATTATTTTAAAAAGATTCTCTACAAATGATAAATATCTAAAAGATATCATAAATACTCTATTAGGTTCTGTATCCTGGTACACTTACAAGTAGAAAAGAGTTTATATTGCCATGTCATTTCTTACGATTATTCTGAAATGTACTTTAAATCCTGAGAGATATTTTTTGGTGTATTCATCTGACATATCTTTAAGAACCTTTAAAACATCACCAGAAATAAGAGAAGCTTTAGATTTTCAAGTGCTTTCAGAGTAAACATGCATTTCAATGAGGAAGTGTTTCAAGGGAGAAAGAAACAATTTATAGTACTATATAGGCTCCCTGCAAGCTAATAATCCTCTATTATCATTCTGTAATTCTTTTTCACAGTATTCTCAGTGTTTTTTTTTTACTGTTATTATTAAAAAACACAGGGAAGCCAAGATTTAAAAAGAAAAAAAATTAAAAGTATCAAATTGGAATAGCACTTTCTTTGTGGATGGATGGCAGCCTGTAGGTATGCCAGGTTAAATAACCAAGCAACAGGATTTAGGTAAGCTGAAGTGTAAACATTTCCACAGCAGATAAACTCTTAAACAGAAATCATAATGCATTAATATACTGATGAAATCTCAGGAACATAAAGGGCAATCAATAGAGTAGAATTCCAAAGAAATAGAGTCAACAAAATTATCTGAAATTATATATATATTATTTCTCCAAAAAATAGAAAATGCTTCCAAAGAAAACAATGAAAGGGTATAAATAAACAAGTAAAAAGGAGATATAAGTGAAAAGGAGCAATAAGAAATCTTAAATGTGAAAAAAGTATATTTTTACATAAGTTGAATAAAAACTATTTTTTAAATTTAAAAATCTGAACATTAAATTGACTAATCAAACTATTTTCTGGATAATGGTATGACATAGCTGGAGAGAAAATTATTGAATTAATAAAAATTAATAAATGTATATTCTAAGACATATGATGAATAAATATAATGTTGGTGAAATGATAAGATGAATAAAGAAAAATGTCTAAAAAAATTAAAAAGAGAAAGGATAAAATGAGAAGCACACATTCATAACCATTATTTGCTGTATAAAGATAAAGCAGAATGAGAAAAATGCAATTGTCAAACAGATTACTAAGGGTTTTGTGGCATTAAAGAGAAACATGAGTCTTACCATTAAAAAAACCCAGCATGTGCTGAGAAGATAATGTAGAAATAAATACATTCAGACATAGACATGTTGTAAAACAAAGATAAAACACTAATAAAAAAATTAAAAAAAAGAAACCTTTAAAAGTAGTAGGTGATAAAGGCAGGTTAACTACAGCGCAATACAACTCACATGAACAACACATTTGCTGTTTGAGTTCCCTGGACTTGAATTCTGTTGAGTCATTTCCAAATTGTGCAAGCTCTAATTGTTTGTTACTCCATCTTTCTGTGCCTGATATTCCTCATCTAAGCACTTTGCACATATTATCTCACTTAATCCTCAGAACCACCTCTGGCATGTAGAGAAAAACTGGTATATATTAGAGGTTGAAATTTATTATTAGTTTAAAAATTATTATCAGTTGTTAAGGAGCCAGAAGAAAACAGATTAATGTATTTCAAATGATGAGGAAAAGAAATATAAACCCAGTATCCCCTAACCAAGAGACAGGGCTAATTAAGATCATTTTAAACATGGAAAAATTTAGAAATATTTCTAATCAGGGCCCTCATAATAGCAGCATTAAATACCTCAGGAAGAAGAAAAAAATGTACCCAGAAAGAAGAAATTGGATGTAAAAAGCAAAAATAATTAAAAATTTAATAAAATTTGTGAATAAAAATGTGCTTATTGTAATAAATAAAAGTATTTCATGATACACTGAATTGCTTTCTCTTTTATATTTGTGTTTACATGACTGTTTACCCAAAGAGTCTGAGGTTTCTATTCGTCTCTAGATCATACACATCCTACGTAGATTATAGGAAAAGAGATGAGGTAAAATACAAGAACTAGACTGCTCAAAACTTTTATTAATGAAATGCCCTTAACTTCGAAATCATTGAGGTCATGTTTTTATTAAAGAGTAATGGTTCATGGTTTCCATATTCAAAAAGACCATGAAAAGATGATAAACCTCATTTTGCCCTCAATAGCCAATTAAAATTCAGATTGTGTAATATTTAGAAATACTTCATTTCTGTTTAAATAGAAAAGATAAAAACTGTAATTACTTGAGAACACTAACCTAGAAGTGAATCAACATGCACTATTAATCTACTTGTTTGGTGACAAAATTATCACATATGAGCTAGGACATACTAAAATCAAAGGAATATCCAAGCGTCCTAATGATTCTGTGAAATTGGAAATACTTCCATTTAGATTTTCAAAGGTGTTCCTATTTTCGCATTTTTAGAATATCATATTCTGAAACCTTTATTAAAACTTCATATTCTAATACCATCAGGATTGTTTAATGTTCTATTCAAAATGCAGCCTCATATTAGATAGCATTGAAACTTGATAAAAATGGAAAGATCTATATTCATTTTAAAGAGAAAGTTCTAATATTAATAAGCTGTTGGAATGAGAATATTTGAATTTACTAGATGTTAGTTGAGGCTATTTAATATATATATTATATATATATATATATATATATATATACTTTATATGTATATATATCTTTTAAGTAATACAGTTTTCACCTTTTATTTTGTTCCTTTATTGATTTTTCATTTCCTTTTCTTCTTTCATTTCCTCTTCATCCTTCCCTCCCTTTTCCCTTTTTCCCAATGAGACTGAGGTTTCCATCTGTCCCTAAATTATACACATCCTAAGTAGTTTATAGGAAAGGAGAGAGAGAGAGAAAGAGAGGTAAAATTCAAGAAATGGATAGCCCAAAACTTTTTTAAATGAAATGTCCTTAACATCTAAATCATTGAGATCATGTATTTATTAAAGAGTAAGAGTTCTCTCTCTCTCTCTCTCTCCCCCACTTTTTTTTTTTTTTTTTAATATTCTAGCATGTACTTGTTTAGGTAAGCTATTTGTCTCCATGGAATTACATCGGAACATTCTGTTTCATCCTCTGTCATCTGTTCCTGCTATTCTTGCCTTTCCTCACTCTGCCTCAGACACATTAGTCTTAGGACATTAGGACTTTTGTGATGGTTGTTATCTTTCCTAGAAACTTTCAGTCCTCAGATTTTCCTAAGCTTAATTCCCTCACTTCCACAAATTATTTGTTCTCATGTCACTTTCTCAGTGAAATCTGCTCTGACTACCTGATTGAGAATGGGCCTCTTTGATCTCATTTCTCCTCTCATTTTTACTTACTCTGTTTTTCTCTTGCATAATAATTAACCCCAGCAGAGAAATTGCAATTTTATTTTATATTGTTTTTATTCTTTGCTATCTGTTTCTACCCACTCCTAACCAAAAGATACACTGGAAAGTAAGCTTCATGAATATAGATATTTTTGTCTATTTTGTTCACTTTATATATAAAATGTCTAGAAATGTTCTTGGCACATAAAAGGTGCTACACAGAGATAGATATTTCTTGAAAATTTGTAGAAAATGACTAGGTAAAAGTAGGAAAACCAATTCAACTCTCATAAGAAAAACCTTCCAGTGGGAACAATCTGCTAAGAAAAGCAAACTAATATGGACACACCTCTGAGATTCACTAACCCTGTATAAGAGGCTACTAAATAGGACATTTAGAGTTAATGGTTAAGGCCTGATGCATCTCTTTCCCTGAATGGAATTCTTTACTATGGTTATTCTGCTTGTCTTTCACATTTGTGTATCAGGTATTTTGAAAGTGTCTAAATTTATGATTTAGACAAGAGATTGTCAAATGAAAGCTCTTTGGCCAGATTCTGCCCACTGCTTGTTTTTGTACAAGCTATGAGCTAAAAATGCTTTTCACATTTAATTGTTGGAAAAAATTTATAATATTTCATGGCATATGAATAAATAAAATATAAATTCCATTCAATGTCTATAAATAAATTTTATTGGAACAAAAAGACATTTGTTTACGTGATCCTGTTGCCGCTTTTGTGCTACAGTGGTACAGTTGAGCATAGTAATAGAGATTGTATGACCATCAAGCATAAAATATTTACTAACTGGCCTCGCTGAAAAGGAAGTTTGCTGACCCTTGATTTTGACCATATGTTTCAAGATAGAGAAGACCCTAAGTCGAAAAAAGACTGAGACTGATTACATGAAATAGCAACTATATATAGAGAATGTGGATTCAGAGAATACTGTCTGTGATGCTGTTAAGGAGTCATGAACTAAACATAACAATAGGTGACTACCAAATGTGGGACAGATGAGTAGATTTGGTGTGGTTTTTGAGGTTTTTGGTGTGCTTTTGGTGTAGTTTTGAGAAACATTAAATATAAGATAAGCAGGGACATTTTGAAGAATTTTATGTGAAAAATAACAATTATTATGCTGGAAAGATGAATTATGATGATCACCAATGGGAATGCCAGGTTAGTACCCACCTAGCACCAGCTGTTTTTTTTTTAATTGTAGTTTAGGTTCTGGGGTACATGTGCAGATCATGCAGGATCATTGCATAGGTACATACATTGCAATGTGGTTTGCTGTCTCCATCACCCCATCACCTGTATCTGGCATTTCTCTCCATATTATCCCTCCTCAACCTCCCCACCCCCCCACTATCCCTCCCTTAGCCCCCACCCACAGACCCCAGTGTGTGATGCTCCCCTCCCTGTGTCCATGTGTTCTCATTGTTTAACACCTGCCTATGAGTGAGAACACGCAGTGTTTGATTTTCTGTTCTTGTGTCGGTTTGCTGAGAATGATGTTTTCCAGATTCATCCAGGTCCCTACAAACGACATGAACTCATCGTTTTTTATGGCTGCATAGTATTACATGGTGTATATGCTAGCACCAATTTTACCAGCAACTTTCTCCATGAGTTGAACAGGAAGCTGAGTGAAGACCTAATATGTAAGATTCCAGGGCTTGACTGGGACCTGTTTCCTAATGTGTGGAAGGAACAGATGAATGAAAAGAAATGGTTTACATACAGAATGAATGCTACAGAGGGGAAAAAAAATCAATGTGGTAGTTACTTAGAATAAGAAAAGGTGATGTAAGAAAGCATCTGGTGTTAAGCAATATTTTATACTACTCAGGTTTTTGGTTCTAGTTGCTGCGGAAGTTTAGCTGCATTCTTAGCTTTAAGTTTTGTGAAATTCTCCAGGATCTTTATTAAAAATTCCACCACTGATGGGAAAGAGAGGAAGTGAGCTAAGTGACTTTAGAAAACAGAATTTTGACTGGATATTATATAGTGTAAGACAAAAATAACTATATGCAGTCACTGTACATTAGTCAGTAAATTTGTTTTCCATAAGACTATGGGTTAGGAATTCTGAAGCTACTTTGTTTCCTAGGGTTGAACAAATAAGTAAATATATTGTAGATTATGAAAGAGATTCTCACTGTGCACATAAGCGCTATAAATCAGATAAAAAGGAAAGGCCAAAATGAGTTCTGTGATACTGAATTGAAATGGGAAGTATCAAATAAATCCTTTGTAGATAAATAGATTGATATAGATGTATGGGTGCACAAGTTACAGTGTATACATGTATATGTGGAAATACTTATTTATACATTATATATATTTTATATAACATATTGATATATGTTATGATACATATGCTATATGGAGATATATATGTATATATATATATATATTTGCCCTTGCTTTATCCACTGAGAAATACTAGGAGCATTGACATCATAGTAGCAATGAGTCCATCATCTACAGACAAGATTTTGGTTTCTAAATACCATTATACTTTAAAAGAAACATGGAATTCTTGGAGAAATGGCAATTCTAGAGGAGAGACCGGAAAAATACAAAATGAACCTGAAGCATGTATGTTGCCTCAAGATAAGGAAGTGCTTAAAAGTAGCTTTTTAAAGGGACAGGTCATATCAAACAGGGGCAGGAGTTATCCTGAAACAACTCCCCATGGCCAAAGTTGAAATACCTTACACTATAACAATGGTATTAAGTTTTACCTCCCAAAATAAAATAAAAATTCACTGGACTATATAATACAACAAACAACAACAAAAATCAATAATTGGAGGAGATAGACAAATATTCCCTATGGAATAATTTCATATATTAATGATGGAAGGAAAGCAAGAATTGAAAAATCACCAATCCACTTTTGAATGTAGAAATTGGTGAAAAAAAGTTAAAGAGGAAACAGGACATTTGTATAGTCTTGAGGTATCGCCTATTAAATATTTAGTAATTACAAAGGGAAAAATAATAACTTTATATTGGAGAATCCTAGCAAGTGCCAAGTGGTCACAGTTATTATCACCAGTAATAAGACACAGGAATATCATATTCTCTTGATAAGATTCACTGAGAAAGGCATATAGCTCTAATATGCCAGAGCAAATAATGCTTAACTTCACTCTAATCAAGAGAAAACATCAGTGAAATCCAAGTTGAAAGGCATTCCAAAAAGTAACTGGTCACTACATTTCAAAAGTGTCAAGTTTGTTAAAGAAAAGACCAAAACAGTCTCTTAGATTGGAGGCAACTAAGAAGGCATGGTAAGAATATGCAGTATGAGATCCTGGCATAATTCTAAATCATAAAAATGGCAACAGTAGAAAAACTGATGAAATTAAAATATGTTTTGTATTTTTGCTAATATGATTATATCATGTTTATATCAGTGTTTATTTCTTAGTTTTGATAAATATTCCATGGTTACATAGGTTGCTAATGGGAATCTGGTTGAAACAGATATAAAAACTCTCAGTATTATTTTTGCAACCCTTCTATGAGTCTAAAATGATCTCAACATAGAAACTTTTAAAGAATGTATCTTCTTCCCCTTTGCCCAAAAGAACCCTAACAGTACCGAAGAGAGGGAATTATTCCACAGTTCCTTGCTGATCAGGCAGAGAACAGAAAAACCAGTCCAGATAACATATAAGCTGCTTTCTCAGCTTCCTGACACTTTCTATTTCCTTCAGGAACAGCCATAGCCAGAAGATACAAATGAGCAGAAGGAGAAAGTCAGAGTGGCTTATCTTCTTTTCATGCCCAGAGGGAAGAACAAAGACAGCTCTTAGAAACCAGTAGAGAGAAAAGCTGAATACTATGTATTATTTCACAGCTTTTCTATTTCTTTTAAACAATAATTATTTTATTGCCAAAGGAATACTCTCCAAATATAAAATCTAAGCGTTGTATTAAATTGCAATTCAAATATACGTTTAGCATATTTATCATTTTACTATTGTTCTTCATGGATGTTTAAATAGAGTAAAAGCAAATGCCAATCTGATTCCCTTATGTACAAGGAGATGATTGGAATAACATTGCCTGCAATATTAATTAATGAACATTAGATTTTCAAAGACGAAAGATGATATGATTTTTAAATCATCATATTAAAACATAAGGGAAAAGATTTTTAATTTACATTTATACTTTAGTCCACAGTTGTCAATAGTTTCTTTATTTTACTATTTTCAATCTAAAATAAGAAATAATGTTAGTGAATATGCAGGAGAAGAATACTATGAATACATGCAGCATTTGTATTCTGAGCTATCAATATCATCAGAAGGTAGTATATTCATGAAGCGGGTAATCATGGGCAAACTTGCACCTAAATCATTGGCAATGACTTGTTTTCTGAAGTGAACGCTTATCTCTATGAGTCCTACAGCAAAGACAAGCTCAGAAATGAACAGGGGCAAACAGATTATAAAATAGAATGAATTTTACTTAAGTGGGCCCTGTTACAAAAGAAGAACCCTTGCCTCTGCAAAATGGCAACCACTAATAGGTTAGTGTTAATTGTTGCCCTGCAGGAAGGCAAGTGCATTCTTTACAGACTTTTTTTTTCAAGAGTAGCCAAGACTTAATATTTTTATACACTATCTCAACAGCCTGTGATTTCTTTTTCACAGGATTGTTAGTGGTATTTAGGATATAGAGTCATGCTTTTCTTTCAAAAGACAGAACAGACAGCAGGGACAGTGAGATAAAAAGAAGAATAGGGTGGCTATCTGTCCCTAGTGGCAGACTATATATGTTTTGGACGTTTTGGAAAAGTTCTTGTTCAAGTAACAATGGTTAATGAAGTCTTAGGAAAAATTTTATTTGCTCTTGGACATTTTAATGATAATTTATAGGCTAAAGTACCTGCCAATCTCCAAGTGAAGACAATGATATCCAATTTTTCACCAAACTTTCCAAAGTTCAGATAGAATTTTCATGGTATCAGGAATACTAAAATGCCATACATGTCTTTGCATTTGCATTTATATCTATTACGTATATTTATATTTTTTTCTGAGAATTTAAGTACATTTGAATATACACGCAGATATGTATTTCTTTGTGCTCTCAGGTTTCAAAATTGACATCTAAGTTTGACAAAGTGTGACCAGCAGATTGTTTTACCCTGGGCAAATGTGAATAGTAATCTTGAGATGGGTTAAAACAGATGTTTGCAAAGCCTTTGCTCATATTTCTGATTTTGGTACTCCAGTCTGTTCTTTATGCTATGATTATGTCTCAACAGTCTATAATCATGCCTCATCAATTCATGCTGGCTCAATATATCCTTAGCATGTTTCTTTTGTGAACCTCCCTGGTTGTTGCCCTACTCCAGCTGGATTTGGTAGCCTGCTGAGTGAGATTCAATTTTCTGCAAATGCCCTTGCAAGAGCAACTGTCATTTCAGCATATTTAGATGAGTTTATATGTGTATTATAATTTTGATTCTTTTGTTTGAAACAAAATTTTTATGCTATTTAAAGTCCAAATTTGACATATGTTTCAAGTGAAATTTCACTGAATTGCCTTTAACTGGTAATCAAAATATCCTGATTTTAATTTTTGCTCTGCCACTTGTTAATTATAAGAACTTGAAAGGATCAAATGTACTTATCTTCAGTCTCTGTAACTATGAAAAGAGGAACTCTTACGTGGGTGCTTCTATCTTCCACATACTGTAAGGCATTAGTTTCCAAATTGAGAATACATTAGTGTCACCTATGTGATACTAGATTGCTAGGCTCTAATCACAGATATTTGATTTAGTAGCTCAGGGGAGACCTTGCATTTCCAAAAAGCATCCAGGTGATGATGATGGTTTTCCAGTCCGCACATTGTGTAGCAGTACTTTATAAAATATTTGGCATAAGCCTGATACTATAAGAGAAGCCAAGACTTAATATTTTTATGCACTATCAACTTTCCATAATATATTAGCTGTGGGACACTTTCTGATTTTACATAATTTTATTTAATATTTTACAAGATCGTGTGGGTTGGGCATGTAAGACACAATAGTACAATAGTAAGAATTGGGACTTTGAAGAGTCTCATGTTTGAGCTTAAATCTCCTCTTTTTTGGTAAATTCTTAAAACACAAATTTCTTTACTTATAAGGGTTGTTACAAGGGTTAAATATATGTTAGTTTGTGCATTACGTTTATATTCCAATTCCTTCTTCATCAGCTATGCCCTGTTCTTATTTTACTGCAAGGATCATTTGTCTATAGTTCAGGTAGCTAACACAATAAGAAAGTTTAGTTATTACAATATTTAAAGGATACTGTGAAGAAATATAAAAATGAAGGCCACAGTTTAGATATATGCCAAGGCCAACCACCTATAACCACATAGCCCAAACTTAAGTCTCTCTGATTTCTGGAAACACTACCTCCATTTATAAACTAAATACAAAATGTAAGTTTTGTGGCCCTGTCAGCATGATTCAGTGAAATTGAACCAGTGAGTGATAGACAAATCAGCTTAAGCAGGCTTACTTGCTCTAAAAAGAATGTTAATGTATTAACAGCCAATCATAATAAAGGTCAATATACTTCCTCCTTTATGCTTTATAAACAGTCCTGTAGCTTCTGTGAGCAGGGCTTCAGGCCCACTTTTGGTTTGAGGTATCCTGGCTCATAAACTATTCTTTTGCATGAATAATAAACTTTTTTAAGTTTCTAATTTGATAGAATTTTATTTCTGATTATGCCTATTTGACCAGGCATGTACAGGTGATAGAAGGATTTGGTGATAAAATAATGAAAGGAGACAACACATACCACCACCTATCCTCTCAGCAAGCATTATTCTAATAAATACGGTGGAAACACTAGGGAAAGGTACAAAGCGCAACCTTACAATTTGGGAGGGGGGGTGAGATGGAAGTACCAAATAATGCTTCTTGGAAAAGATTCTGCTTTTCTTTCTCCTTCCTTCCTTCCTTCCTTCCCCCCATCTCTCTCTCTCTTTCTTTCTTCCTTTCTTTCTCTTTCTTTCTCTCTTTCTCTCTCTCTTTCTTTCTTTCTTTCTTTCTCTCTCTCTTTCTTTCTTTCCTTTCTTTCTTTATTGAGACAGAGTCTCACTCTGTCACCCAGGCTGAATTGCAGTGGTGCAGCCTCTGTTCACTGCAACCTCCGTCTCCCAAGTTCAAGCGATTCTCCTGCCTCAGCCTCTTGAGTAGCTGGAATTACAGGCGTGCACCACCATGCCTGCCTAATTATTTTTGTACTTTTAGTAGAGATGAGGTTTCACCATATTGGTCAGGCTGGTCTTGAACTCCTGACCTCGTGATCTGACCGTCTTGGCCTCTCAGAGTGCTGGGATTACAGGTGTGAGCAACCACTCCCAGCCTTCACTTATTTTTAAAATGAGTTTGAATAATTAGATAAGGAAGGTCTTTCAGAAAGTAAAGAGAGAAGTAAAATAACTGAGTCACTATGTGGCTTTGGAACTCAAGTATATCATATATATGTATATCCATTATGACAATATATACTGAACATCTTGGCAATATTTAATTCACACTGGTTTGACTTATGATTGTTTGACCTTATAATGGGTTTCTTGGGATATATTTTAAACATATAATGGGTTTATCAGGAAATAATCCACTGTAAATTGAAGAGCATCTGTGTATATTTAAATACATGTATGTGTATAGCTTTTCAAGCATATGATTTTAATTTCTTATCAGTGTGGAACAAACACCCAAACGCCTGCCTGGTTCTTTTCTGTGTGGGCCTCTTCATATGGAAGTTCGGACCTCCTCACAGTTAGATCCCAAGAATTATTTTTCTAGCCTTTCTTCCAGGGCAGATCTAATGGTAACAATTACCTTTAGCTTTTGTTGATCTGGAAATGTCTTAATTTCTTATTCACTTTTGAAAGACGGTTTTACAAATATAGGACCCTTTTTGATAGGATTTTTTTTGGGATGGGGTTGGTTCTTGTTTTTTTCTTTTAGCACTTTGACTGAATCAGGCAACTGCTTTCTGGCCTCCAACGTTTCTTATGAGAAATCTGCAGATGGTTTTATTGAGAATCCTTTGTATTTGAAAAGTTGCATTTCTCTTGCTGCTCTTATAATTATATTTTTTTTAAAATTTTTCACTTTTGAAAGTTAGATTAAGATGTATCCCAGTATGGATTTCTTTAAGTATTCCCTTGAGCTTCTTGGATATTCGTATTTATGTCTTTCCTCAAATTTGGAAAGTTTTCAGTCATTATTTTTTTTTTGAAATATCTTTCTGTTCCTTTCTAAGACTCCCATAATATGTCTACTGGTATACTTGATGATGTCCACAAGTTCCTTAGGCTCTGTGTAGTTTTCTTTAGTCTTTTTTCTTTCTTTCTCAGAGACTCCATGGTTTTAATTGTCCTATTTTTAAGTTTTCTGAGTTTTGCTTTTGCCTGTTCAAATTTGCCTATGAATTCTTCTAGAGAATTTTTTATTTTACAGATTATACTTCTCTGTCACAAGAGAAGTGTCCACAAATAAGAAGTTTCCTCCTGGTTGTATATGGGTATAGATGGGTATACAAAACACCACAAAATTTTCTACCCTTTTTGCAGGAATCCTTTCTTGCTTTTATATTTGCCTATGTACTGTACCTTGTCAAATACATTGAGGTAGTCTCTAGCATTCTTGCAGTGGCATTATGATCCATATATTAACTTGGTGTTTCTGTGAGTAAAAAGAGGGTTTGTACCTTCCTACTCCACCATCTCGCTAACGTCAGTCCTCCATTAAGATCTTTTGACATTTTGAACTTTAGCCATAATTTTCCAGATTGTATATTTTTCTCTTCCCTGGTTTAATTTGTTGTTGTTGTGTTAGCGGTGGTGATAGAGTCAGTCCTGAAGTTACTTTTAAGAATGGTTATAGGGTAGAGTATGGAGTTTATGTCTGGAAGGTTTATGGGACTCAATATTTAGCTATAGATTCTTAAGTAATCTTCAGATTTCAGTCTTCCTCTTCGCTGTAATCATACTATGGCTGCCTCTTTGAAGTTCTAGGTATTCCAGATATACTTTAGCCCTTCTAAGAGGTAGAGGCCCAAGTCTTCTAAACCTGCTTTTGGTAGAAATTTCTTCTTTATTCATTTTTCATCTTCCAACAATGTAATTAAATTTTGTGTTCAATGATAGTCAGATCCTGTTCTCGTTTTGGTGGTTGTCTTGCACTTTTGTTCCATCTATCTGATTTTAATGGGTCTTGGGAATAAGAGGAGACAAGTATGTACTCATTCAATCTAACAAATTGAACTATTTTATTTTTCTTTTTATTGACATTTTAAATATACTTTACAGATTATCAAAAAAATTTTTTTGAGATAGAGTCTCACTCTTTCACCAGGGTGGAGTGCAGTGGCACAATTTCTGCTCGCTACAACTTCTGCCTCCTGAGTTCAAGCTATTCTTCTGCCTCAGCCTCCCAAGTAGCTGATGTTACAGGCCCCCATCACTACACCTAGCTAATTTTCATATTTTTAGTACAGACAGTGAGTGTTTCACCATGTTGGCCAGGCTGGTCTTGAACTCCTGACCTCAAGTGAACCACCTGTCTCAGCCTCCCAAAGTGCTGGCATTACAGACACGAGCCACTATACCCAACCAGTTTATCAAATATTTATTGAGCAATACTAGCATGACTTATGCCTGATAATATAAGAACAAATATTATTTTAAATATTAGAGAATATGAGTTTAAAGATTGTTAGATAACATGAGTTCAGAATTTTCAAGAAGTTTTTAATGTAGTACATTGAAAGAAATGGATGAATGTGCCATTCAATCAATGTCAAATATCATTTTGAGCACCTAAAACATATTGAGTGTTGAAAAGTAAACTATATTTGCAGTCTCTTAAATCTCATATTTATTATAGCTACCCCCACACATTTCCCACAAATTACACAGGCAGACCTATGCATACTTTACAATCAATTCCAAGATACTCATTGAGCCTATGAAGCCAATCTGTAAGCCAAATAGAATCCACAAATCTCCAGTTAAATGTCCTTAATATAAATAATTTGCCCATTCATTTGTTTAGTCAAAAGTAATTATTGAACACTTACTACAAGCCGGGCATTATTCCAAATATTATGGAGTTTAGGTGTAGATAGAGCAGTCAATGAGGCAAACAAAATGTTTTTGTCTTTTTGAAGTTAATAGTTTAGACTATAGTATACAGTATGGTATAACAGATAATGATGGATGCTATGGAGGAAAATAAAGTCAGAATTGAGTTTGATGCAAGATTGGGGAACTTTATTTTAAATAGAATCTTTGGATAAGAAAAAATTAAGTAAGTGACATATGAGGAAAGATATAAATGAGATAGGGGGAGCTAGATTTGAGGCAACTGGAGCAGAGTGTACCCATTGATGAAGCAGCAATGGCATGACCCTGAGAAAAGAACATGCCTGGTATGTTGGATAAACAGCAAGGATAGCAGGGTAGCCCTCCATTAGGAGTTAGAGAAGGAGAGGGTAAGGTATGTGATGTCAGAAAGCTAATAAGGACACATGTTTTTATCCAGTAGAGCCTTGTACTTTAGCTTTAATGAATGAGGAAGGAATTGAACAGATTGGAGAGAGTGGTGACATAATTAAATTTCCCTGAGACAGTGAAATTTAAACAAATGCATGCATGATATACATTAGCTAGGGAAAAGAGAGAGAAAAAGCATCCAGGTGGAAGGCAGAATATGAATGAACACATGGAAGCTTTCCCTTTAAGGGAATGATTACCCCTTGAAAATGGTGATTTCATTTCTATTCAGTGGGTCAGCTGAGCAGATATCAATTTTTTTTGTATATTTTTTCTTATGATTATACAGGTTAGCAATCCAGAATAAATTTCCTAGTGAAGGCATTAAGGCAATTAATTAAAGGCAACTAATTAAATGGTGGATAATTTTTTTAAAAAAGAACCAAGTGAAAAGTCAAAAATGTAGGTGTTACTACTTGGATCAATATAAAGCAGTTATATTGTTTTTTCAGTGAAATAGATGCAAGCACAAAAATACGACTAATTTCAAACTTCTAACAGCCAAAGCAGCATGTGGATTTCTAATGACCAAATCATAAACAGCTTATGGGATGTCCACCTATAGGCCAATGCCCAGAGTAACTCCATGTTTTGTTTTGTTTTTAATTTTTAAAACCATTGATTGAAGCCTTAGTAATTTTAAAGCAACACACACATATACACACACACACACACACACACACACACACACACTAACACAACTTAATAATGGAGTTTTAAACAAATAATCTAAGGCCTGAAAAATTATTGTTGAATGGATAAACAGAAACATTTTTCTTTTTAGAATAAGAAATACTACATGATTTCACTCAGATATGGAAACTTAAGGAAAAAAGAGTGGTATCATAGAAGCAGAGAGCAAAGCAGTTTTTACCAGGTATTAGGGAAAGTTAAGGGGAGGGGGAGGGTGGAGAGATGTTGGTCAGTGAATATAAAGTTACTATTAGATAGGAGAAGTACATTCTGGTGTTCTATTGCACAGTAGGAGGAATGATACAGTTTGGATATTTGTCCCCAACCAAATCTCATGATCAGTTGTAAACCCCAGTGCTGGAGGTGGGATCTGGTGGGGAGGTGTTTAGATCATGGTTGGGTAGATTCCTCGTAGCTTGATGCTGTCTTTGTGTTTCTGAGTTCTTGTGAAATCTCATCATTTAAATGTGTGGCACCTCCCCCTTTACTCTCTCTGTCTCTCTCCTACTTCTGCTTTGTTACTTGATGTGCTTGCTCCCACTTTGCCTTCCACCATGTTTGTAAGGTGCAGAGACCTCCTAAGAAGCAGAGCAGATGTCAGCACCATGATTCCTATAAAGCCTACAGAACCATGAGCCAATTAAATGTCATTTTAAAAATAAGTCATCCAGTCTCAGGTATTTTTTATAGCAATTCAAGAACAGCCTAATACAAGAAATTTGATTAACCGTAAGTTGTATATTACAAAATAGCTATAAGAGAGGCTTTTGAATGTTCTCACTATGAAGAAATAATAAATGCATGAAGTAATGGATATGCAAACCACCCAGATTTGAATTTTATACAACACATATATGTGTCGAAACTTCAAATTTTACTCTATAAATATGTACAGTTACAATGTAACAATAAAATTTTTAACCTTATTTTAGTAGTGCATTTTTAAACCAAACTCTATAAGAATTCAGTGTAATTAGATGCTAATATTATAAAAGCAGTAGAAACATTTTTGGCCTTTGATTTATTAATATTCTATATTTTAGTAAGGTATTTTTTGTACTCCCTGGTAAAGCATAATTATTCTGTAGATGCTCTCTTCCCTTAAGGTGGTAAACAATCACACAGAGATGGTACAAACCCAAAATGGATGTTGTAAATATTAAGTTATAGTAAGGATGAAAAACACTGCAAGAATCTATTGAATATGAACTTGAATTTGCTTTTATTTTTTACTAAAAACTCTGTGGCATTGATACACGAATATGTTCTTCTTTATTTATAAGAGAAAAGATACATCAGAAGATTCCTAATTTTTTTATTTATACTGAGACAGTAAGTTTCAATTTGCTGATCAAAAAGAGTTGCCAAGTTTCTTGATATTTTTATCTTATGTATATTCAGACATTTGAATTGACAATAAAATATATTTGATGCAATGCACATATAAGTATTAATGATAAGCTTAAACTTAAGAATTTGTGTTAGAATCACTGAATTTATATTTTCATGTGCATGCACAAATATATACACATGGGATATGTATCTGCAGAGAGATGCAAATATTATTGTTATTTTGTTTAATTTCTGAGACTACTGTTATGGATCTTTTGATAGGGGTGCATCAAATCTATAAATTGCTTTGGATAGTATGAACATTTTAAAAATATCATATCTTCCAATTCATGAACACAGGATATCTTTATTTATGTCTCTTTCAACATATTTCACAAGTATTTTGTAGTTTTTCATATAAAGTTATTTTACTTCCTTGGCTAAATATATTCATAGGTATTCTTTGGTAGCTTTTAGAAATCACATACTTTCTTGATTTCTCTTTTAGATAGTTTGCTGTAATTATATGGAAACTGTATTGATTTTTGTCCATTGATTTTGTATCCTGAAATTTTACTGAATTTGTTTTTAGTTCGTAGTTTTCTTTTTGTGGTGTCTTTAGGGTTTTCTATACATGAGATTATGTCATCTTCAGAAATAATCTTACTATCCCCTTTCCAGTTTGAATGTCTTTTATTTCTTTTTCTCACCTAATTGCTCCAGCTTGGACTTCTAGCACTATGTTAAATAAAAGTGGTGAAAATGGGCAACATTTCTTGTCCCAGGTCTTAGAGGAAATACTTTCAAATTTTTTTTTTAATTTAATATGATGTTTACTGTGGATTTGTCATTTGTGGCTTTTACTGTGTTCAGGTACATACATTCTGTATGTAATTTATTTAAAGTTTTTATCATTAAGGAAGGATAAATATTGTTAAATGGTTTTTCTCTGTTTATGGAAGCGATCACATGGTTTTGTCCTCCTTTCTGTTAATATGTTGTATCATATATATTAATTTGCATTAACCATGCTTGCATTTGTGGCATTAATCCCACTTGAGCAGAGTGAATGATCTTTTTAATGTGCTGTTGTATTTGGTTTGCTATTATTTTGTTGAGAATTTTTGCATCTATGTTCATTATGGATATTGATCTGTAGTTGTGTCCCATAGCTTATAATGTATTGTGTTTCAATTCTTGTTTGTCTCAAAAATTTGTTTTTAATTTTTATTTTATTTATTGTCTCATTGGTTATTCAAGAGAATTTTTAAAATGTCCATGTATTTGTAAAGTTTCCAAAGTTCCTTCTGTTTTTTTGTGTATAGTTTTTTAAAATATTGTAGTCAGAAAAGTAATGTGGTGTCTGTCTTAGATTTGTTAAAACATGTTTTGTGGCTGATTATATAATATATTCTGTGTTTGATTATGAATTTAACTGTATTGACAAATTTTATACTTTTATACATTTTTATAATACCAATTATTGTCTTTTAATTTAATGGTAGCACGTTCTTAAGGATTTCTTATAAGTCCAGTCTAGTGGTGATAAATTACATAGCTTTTGCTTATGTCAAAAAGTGTTATTTCTCCTTTGTTTTTTAGAAATATTATTAGTGTATATAGTATTCTTGGGTAGCAGGGTTTTTTTTCAGCCTTTTGAATGTTTGATCTTATTCTTCCCTAGCCTGCCAGGTACAACTTAAAAATCTGTTGATAGTTAATGAAAGTTTCCTTTTATGTGACTTAGTACTTTTCCCTTGCTTCTTTTGGTATTCTCTGTCTTTAATTTTTTTATTTTTAAATTGATACATAAGATTGTACACATTTTTAGTGTACATGTGGTATTTTGATACATATATACATGTGTAGTATTCAAATTAGGGTACTTAAGGTATCTATTGACTAAAATAGCTGTCATTTCTCTTTGTTGAAAACATTCCAGATATTTCTGCTAGTTTTTTAAAAATATGCAATGAATTTTTGTTAACCTAGTCATGCTACAGTATTATTAAACATTAAATTTATTCTTTCTAGCTAACTGAATTTTTATACCCACCATCAATGCCTTTTAAATCCCCAGTCTCTCAGGTAATATTTTCAGACTCTGGGCACAACCATTCTACTCTTTACCTCCATGAGGTCAACAATTTTTAGGTCCTACATATAAGTGAGAACATACCATATTTGTCTTTTTGGCCTTGGCTTATTTCATTTAATAAAATATTTTCCAGTTCTATTTATGTTGCTGCAGATCAAAGAATTTCCTTTTTGTGTTTTTTGGAATATATAATCAGCAGTGGTATTTTGGGATCATAAACTAATTATATGTTTAGTTTTATGAGGAACTTCCATATGTTTTTCATAATGTCTGTACTAATTTACCTTCCCACCAAGGTATAAGCATTCCTCTTCTCCAAATCCTCACCAGCATTTGTTACTTTTTTTTTGTCTTTTTGATAATAGTCATTTTAACTGGGTAAAATGATAATCTCATTGTCATTTTGATTTGTATTTCTCTGATAAGTAGTGTTGTTATTTTTTATATACCTGTGGGCCATTTGTATGTCTTCATTTTGAAAACATCTCTTTAAGTTTCTTGCCTATTTTTAATTAGGTTTCTTTTTTCGCTTCTTTTCTTTTCATTTATTTGCTGTTGAGTTGTTTGAGTTCCTTAAGGGTCTCATGGGGGCTGCTAAAGTCCTCCTGCTTACAGTTTTTTCTGCAAGGAAAATTCCTATTGGCTTTCAAGCCAATTCTGGTGGGAGAGATTGAATGAAGGGGCACCGTGCTTTACTCACCAATCCATGCTTCCACCCTGGGTTTCTGTGCACCACAGGAATTCAGCTGCAACCTTGCTGTACTGTAGTGCTCTTCTTCAGACATTCTGTTTGAAATGCATTTGTTCGTTTGTTGTTTGGGTATTGTTTTGTTGAAGAAAATAACCAGCAGTCACCTTTAGTTAGCATATTTTTGATATTACTTCTTCAAACATTTGTATTTTCTTTTTGATATTAGTTTTAAGGTTTCCTTTTTCATTTCTGATTTTTTTCATCTTCTATTTTTTCTAGTCAATCTAGCTAAAGCTGTATCTATTTTGTCGATCTTTTAAAAAACAACTGTCTATTTTGTTGCTCTTTTCTATTTTTCTTGTCTATATTTCCCTTATTTCTGCTTGTATCTGGGCTTAGTTTTTTCTTGTTTCTCTAGTTCCTTAAAGGAAAATGTTAGGATGCTATTTGAATTCTTTACTTTTCTTCTTTCGATGTAGGCATTTATTGCTATAAACTTGCCTCTTTGAACTGCTTTTGCTGCATCCCATAAGGTTTGGTATGTTGTGTCCTTTATTTTTGTTTGTGTGAAGATATGCTTTTAATTTTAATTTTAGGTTTTTTTGTTTGTTTGTTTATTGACCCACTGTCTTTGCAGAGGCATGATGTATAATCACCATGTGTTTGCGAACTTTTTGAAGTTTTTTTTCTGTTATTGATTTATGGTTTTATGCCATTGTGGTCAGGAAAGATATTTGATGTAATTTAATTCTTCTTAAATGTGCTAAGATTAGTTTTATGGCCTAATATACGATATGTTCTGGAAATGTTTTATGTGGATTTGAGAAGCATGTGTATTCTGCAGCTATATGGAATACTCTGTATATTTGTACTACGTACCCTTGGTCTAGAATGCAATTTTTACCCTGAGGTTTTCTTACTAGGTTTTTGTAGGGATAGTTTGTTCATTGCTGAGAGTGGAGTGTTTTAGTCCCTAGTAATGATATATTGCAGTGTATCTCTTTCTTCAGATTTATTAGGATTTGCTTTATTTTTTGAGATACTTCAATATTTGTTGCATATATCTTCAAAATTGTATATCCCCTTGTTGGATTGAGGTTTTTATCTTATATAATGAGCTGCTTTGTCTCTTTTTACAGTTTTGATTTCATATCTGTTTTATGAGCTACAAGTATAGCTACTCCTATGGTTTTCTTGTTTCTCTTTGTGTGGAATGTATTTTTCCATCCCTTCATTTTCAGACTATGTGTGTCCTTACAGGTGAAGTGAGTTTTTGTATGCATGCAGCATATAATTGGGCCTTGATTTTTAATCCACCTGGCCAGTTTGTTTTTTTATTAGAGAATTTAAGCCATTTACATTCAAGGTAATTATTGATAGGTAAGACTTACCACTGCCATTTTCTTAAGTTTTTGTTGTTGTTGTTGTTATTGGTTTGTAGATGCTTTGTTCCTTTCTGTTTCTCTTATAGTCTTCTTTTGTGTTTATATTGTTTTCTCCAGTGGTGTTTTGATTTGTTTCATACAAATTATTTGTGTATGTAATATAGGCTTTTGCTTTGTAGTTATATTGTATTATCTTAATCTGATAATAATTTAACTTTGATCACAAACGGTAGCATCTACAATTCTACTCCACTCACTTCTCAAAATTTGAATTCTTATTGTCAGGTTTTTATAGCTTCTCATATTGCATATTCCTTAATAAAATATTTTAACTGTTATTATTTTTAATAGTTTTTGACTTTTAACCTTCATAATATATATAAGTGATTTACACACTGCCATTATAGTATTAGAGTATTCTGTATATGACTAGTTACCCTTATCAGTGAGTTTTACATTTTCAGATGTTTTAATCTTACTCGTTAGCCTCTTTTCAGCATGAAGAACCCTTTTTAGCATTTCTTGTACGGTCTGGTGGTGATTAACTCCTAGTGCATCATATTTGCGCATACCATGCAGTGGGGGACCACTGCAGACAGTGGGGGTGCAAGTTTGCAATCTTGTCTCAGGTAGATTGCTGATTTCCCTTCTGGTCTATAGGTTTTTGCTCTGAGTTCTGTTGCTATATGCATGGAAACTCTCTTATATATTATTTACTTGATTTTTCTTGCTGCTTTTAGAATCTTCTTTGATTTTTGACACTTTGGCTGTAATACATCTAGGGTGGGGGAGTCTTATTTGAATTGAATCTGCTCAGAGGCTTTTGACCGTTTGGTTCTGGATATTTATATATTTATTATTTTCTTCTCTTTAACCCTTCTCATTCAGATATTTGTTCATTTAATGCCTTCTTACAGATTTCAAGAGATTTCTTTATTCTTTGTTTTCATTTTTTTCTTCTGACTATATTTTTTTCAAATACTCTGTATTCATTTTCACAGATTCTTGTTATGTTTGATCAATTGTGCTGTTGATGCTTTCCATTGAATTTTTTTATTTTGTTCATAGTATTTTTCAGTCATTGCAGCACTGGGGGAAACCCTAAGCACTGGGGGACCACTGCAGACAGTGGGGTGCAAGTGTGCAATCTTGTCTCAGGTAGATTGGTGAAGTGCTGGGGCATGCCTGAAGCACATTGCCATTGAGGACTGCCTGCTACTGAGCATTGTCTGGAGGCCAAGACCATTGTAGTCATCTGGACCTGATATAAACTTGAGATTGAATTTGTCTCACAGGGCTATAGGTTCCTGCTGGTGCCAAAATAGGGATGGAGGCTGATTCCAGGGTATTGTTCTGGGGGTCTGCCCAGTGTTGGCTTTTACTCTAGTAGACTGGTATTAGGGGTTCAAGGAAAACTCCTGTCCTTATTTTCCTCTTTATCCCCCAATTTGGATGGTAATTCTCTCCATGCTGCACTGCCTGGGGTGGTGGACGGGTGACATGGGTAACATAAAACTATTCTCTTCATTGTGTCTTTTTTTATAATAGTGCAAAATCAGGCATTGCAATCTGTCAAGTGGTTTCCTTAGGTGTTGTGAAATTTGTATGCGTGTGTGTGTGTGTGTGTGTGTGTGTGTGTGTGTGTTCATGAATGTTAATTTAAATTGATGCTTCTGTGGAGAGACAATTGCTGGAGAATCCTAACTGCCACCTTGCTCCACCTTTTCCTGGTTCTATTTTATTTAGTTGATAAGCTTTTCTTCTTCTTTCTATTATATAATCCTTCCATGGATTTCTCCTTATTTTAATAAAATTCATTTTTATTGAAACTAAAAAATGTGTAGATGGTCATTGAAATTCATTTGGTACACAAATGCAATTAAATGGTAAAGTACTGAGATAGCATTTTGTATGTATAGATGTAATTACTGTTAATATTAATACTTGTTATTATTATATCAGTTTTTATTTTCATTTTCCTACATATGTAATTCTCCATTTTTTTCTAAATAAGATCTAAAACAGAATAAAATTCCTATTTTTAATTAACTGAATATCAGCAAAGTTTTAACAGTTTATGAAATATTTTTCTGAAAATGTTCTTATGATTCAAGGAATTTACCATAATTTATAGAAGTAATCCTTACTATTAACATATAGTTTTCTTTTTATTCCGATAATTATATTGCTAAAATTCTTATACATAAATTTTTGTGTGCAAACTGATTATTTGCATAGGATATTTTTCAAAGAAATGTGTTGCTAGTGCAGATAGTTTAAATTTTTGGAGCTAGTTGATAAATACTGCCAAATGCTCTCAAAAAGAATTAACAATTTACATTTATATGTGTAAATAGGTAATTACAAATCATTTATTTGATCTCTTCATTCCAAACTTTGTTAATCACCATTACCTTTATTCTATTACTTGGAAAAATAAACTTTATTTTAATGTTAAATTAATAATTTGATTCCTCATTTTATTACAAAGTCCCACTAACCCATGTTTAGTGTTGTGTGGTGCTAGCTTTTAAAACAGCTATATCCAGGGACTCTTTCCTCGTTTCTCTGCTCTGTAAGTCTCTGCATGAGTCAGTCTTCACAAAAGTTCCTCTGGGGAGCAGGAGCAGAAGTTGCAGGAAATTCCATAGTCAGCTCCTCTTACTTTAGCTAGCCTCATGGAGAAGAAGCTGTCTTCCTGATGAGTTAAGCCAAACTCAACAAATTCTCAATGCCAATTGGCCATTTATATTTTTCTTTGGGGACTCAATTTTTTATATCTTTTGCATTTTTTCTATTATTCTGGTCACCTTTTAAATAATTTAAAATAAATATTACCATATTAAAACAATAACCCTTGAATATACATAAACAATGTTTCACATATTGTGCGTTTCCTTTTATTTCCTTTATACATGGTTCTTTTAGACATATTCTTTGTATTGTGTGTATCATAACAGGAAGAAATATAGTATTTTTGTATTGTCAAGTAATTGTGTTAATATGTTTAAGCCATACTTTGCAAACTGTTGGGGAGAAGTGGCAAAGGAGAAAGGACTTATAGAGTGCCTACATAAATTGGTTATGAGTAACATATAAACTGGGAACAACAAACCACAGCAAACTGAGGGAGGCCTCTGGGGAAGGAAGCTACTCCATGCCTCATGTTCTGGTGCAGGGGTGATCTAGGGTCTGTTACCATAAACCTTGTGCTCAAGGATGTAAAACCCCTTCATACCACTAAGACATAACCAGACTCCTTGTAAGGCCTGAGTTCCACCAGCTGCACATAGATAATGAGCTACAGATAACCACATGTTCTTGTTTTCTGAAACCTCCAAACAGCCACTGTTATCAGTCTTTAGAATGAAACACCAGTTGCGGCTCACTGATTCACTTCCGGCTCACTGATTCACTCTACAATCAGATCACCCTCTCCCCCACCATCACTCCCCCTTCTACCCTATAGATCAAAGTGGTTGTAACCAATAAATAGTGTGGTGAACTTAAGCTCCAGGACTTCATTGTCTCCTCCAGTAATAAGTGACGGCGCCTGATCCCACTTTCTCTCTTAATCTGTCTTTTTCTCATTCCTTTGTCACCACTGAACTCAGGGTACCCATGGGTGTGATGTGGAGTTAGTTCCCTACAGTAAACCTATTGATGTTTCATAAATATGTGTGTCTTTTTGTATGTCTGCACACATAGATGTATGCAAGTATACACAGACACAATAAGTTTCATATTTTCAGGTGGAAAAGACTCAATTGGAATTGCATTAAATTCCAATTTGTAGCTTAATTTCAAGAGAGTTGGAATCTGTAGGATAATTAATCTTCCTAAGCACAGACATGAAATGTTTCTGATGTTTATTTAAAAATGTGATTATCCCTAATAGTTTCTTATTTTTATTTTATACGTTTTAATATTTCATTTTAACATATTCATAGAAATTTTAACGTTATTGCATATGATTAAATTTTCTAATGAAAAATTGTTTTTAAACTATGTATAGTTTTTATGTTGGAAGCTATAGCTATTAGCTGTTTTAAATCCATTTTAAAACTATCCATCTTACTCAACTTTTATGTTAGTCACTTCATTTTACAGTTGATATTCTTGGATGTTCATGAGAGATACTCAAAATGTGCACAAAATAATCATTATATTTCCTTCTTTTTAACAGTTATATTAATTGGCTATTTTACTTCTCCTCTTGTATTAGCCTGAATCTCTAAAACTATTTAAATAATAGTAGTAATATAAACATTTTGTCTTATTTCTGACTTAAAAATTATTTGTCATCTAATTTACCAAAATATTCTTATAGTAATGAATAATTAATTTTATTGAATTTACTTTAATGTCCATGAAGATCTTTTTTATTTCTTGTTATACCTTTAGACCAATACAAGTTTTCATTTTATTTATAGATTTATAATAGTAGGTATTGTAGTATAATTATCATAATCTATATCTGATATACTCTGGTTTTATTTTTATTTGATTGGCATTGATTTAAAATAATTGTATCAACATGCACAAATACCATTGCTTGAAAGCAGTGTTTTCTAAAAATTTTTAGCCTCTGAACACTTTGCTCAAATTAAATGCCATTAGAAAATTAGACATGTAAAGGACTTATTCATAAATGTTATAAATAAAAAGGTTGTGAGAAGGGAGCACTTCCTCCATTTTCTTTTTTATTCTTTCTCTCTGTATATGTTCTGAGAAGACATTTGTCCTTCTTATGTAGATTTACTAAACATAATTTGAAGTTTTAATTGTTCTAACTATTTCTTTGATTGCTGAACATTGTTGTAGTCCTTCTAATTCAAGAAATAAAATGCAGTAAGTCTTCATTTAATGTTTGTAGTCAATAGGTTCTTGGAAACTGACTTTAAGCAAAACTATGTATAACAAAACGAATTGTTTTTCTCATCAATGTCACAACAAAACAACACTAAAGGAAATGATATTTTTAAAGATCCTGCTGCAAGGTGTTTTGGCTCAAAGTTGCAGTTTTTAAGATCCTATTGATATCATTAAGTGAAGACTCACTGTATTTTAAATTGAGCATTTTGTTTAAAAATATAGTTTGGGATTCATTCTAAACATTTATGACATATCATTAGTTTTTAGACATGTACAATCACAAATTTTCGATTTGCTTTATCAGAAATATTTAAGAGTTAAAATATTTTCAGGTGATTGGGTTCTTCTTGTTGGTATCTTTAATAATATTTTAAATATAAATACTGTCTAGTTTTTAAAACTTCATTTTCTCCTGCTTAAAATTATTTGAATAACTCAGATTCTGTGATTTCTTATTTCTTTGTGTATCTAGAGGGAAGGAGTAGTGTGGTAAAGTCTTCTAAAACCATATAATTATGTTAATTTCTTCATATATTTCTAAGGCTATTTGTTAGAAGTTGGCTTTTGTTCTATCAGTCTTTGTTGAACTTGTGAACTGAAAGTTTATGGTATTATATCTGCATTGTAGGTTATACTATCTATAAAAATCAAACAACTGTACCTTTTAATGATCTTTGCCTTTAATTTTATTTTGCTTACATTATTTGAGTGACCTAATTTTCCTTTGTTGTATTTGCATAATCTACTTGCCTCATATTTATCATCACATAATTTATGCATCTGTGTTTTTACATAGGTACATATTCCTTGCTTTGATTGAGATTCTTAGCTATGTGCTACTTTTAGGTCTACTAGTAATAATATTTACTGAATACATTATTGATCTGATGAATATTTTATTAATGATGTTAATCAAGAATATATGTTTTGAGTTCTTATTGTATCAATCCAAATATTAGGTATGCCATTTTCTTTTCTACTTACTCATAATCTTTTTTTTTTGTTGCTTTTTATTGGTATAGTATGGATTTTAGACCTTTATTATTACAGTTCTCACTTTTTATTGTAGGTTTTTATTGTTGTTTGCAATAGTTACATATTCAGGTTTAAACATATTTAAAAACTTCTTACATTTAGTGTCACTGGTTTAAAATTATCTCTCCATCTTTCTTATAAGGCACGACTCTCCAGTTTTATCTTATTTGGCATAGATTTTTATCAACTAGATCATAATTAATATGGTTTGGCTGTGTCCCCACCCAAATCTCATATTGAATTGTAGCTCCCATAATTCCCTTGTGTTGTGGGAGGGACCTGGTGAGAGACAACGAAATTATGGGGGAAGTTTCTCCCATACTGCTCTCATGGTAGTAAATAAGTTTCCATTTTTGCTTGGGTGTGAGACACAAAGTCAAAAGTGATCATTCTGGAGCTTTAAGATTTGACTGCCCTGTTTGACTTTGGACTTGCATGGGGCCTTTAGCCTCTTTGCTTTGACCAATTTCTCCTTTTTGGAATGAGTGTACTTATCTAATGCCTGTACCTTCCTTGTATCTAGGATGTAACTAACTTGCTTTTGTTTTTACAGTCTCATGGGTGGAAGGAACTTGCCTTGTCTTAGATGAGTCTTTGGACTGTGTACTTTTGAGTTCATGCTAAAATGAGTTAAGACTTTGGAGGACTGTTGGGAAGGCATGATTGGTTTTGAAAAGTGAGAACATGAGATTTGGGAGAGGACAGTTTTGGAATGATATGGTTTGGCTGTGTCCCCACCCAAATCTCATCTTTTATTGTAGCTCCCATAATTTCCTTGCTTTGTGGTAGTAAGCTGGTGGGTGATAATTGAATCATGGGGGGTGATTTTCCCTATACTGCTCTAGTGTTAGTAAATAAATTTTACAAGATCTGATGGTTTTATAAGGTGAAACCCCTTATACTTGGCTCTCTCATTCTCTCTTGCTTGCTGCCATGTAAAATGTGCCTTCTGCCTTCTGCCATGATTGTGAGGCCTCTCCGGCCACATGGAACTGTGAGTCCATTAAACTTATTTTTCTTTATAAATTACCCAGTCTTGAGTATGTCTTTATTAGCAGTGTGAAAACAAACTAATACAATAATCATATGTAAATACATAATCACAGAATTAAAGTGGATTACATTTTTTGTACTTTTATTAGAAACAAAAATATGCATAATTATCTGTATCACTTGGTTTTAATTTCACATAAATCACTTCAAAATTTATTGACTTAAACATATGTAGCTGATAATTTTGCTAGGCACTATTCTGATCCGTATGAGGGTGATCTAGGCTGGTGTCTCTCAACTGTCTAATCTTTAAAGGCTTTACTCATATGTCTTGCAGTTGATTGGCTGTGAATTGTGGCCATCAAGATGACTAGGACCACTTGTTCCTCATGTCCGTCTAGTTAACCCACACCTCTTATAGAGCATTAGGGTTCTATGAGCAGCAAGAGAGGATAATCTGCAAAACATAGTCATTTTTAAATACTTACATCTCATTCACCAATGTCCCATTGGAAAGCAAATCACAGGACAGGGCACAGAGTCAGGTTGAGAGTGACCTCAAAGTTCCATAACAAGTGTGTTGGCTACAAAGATTGGAATAATTTCTGCCATTAAAAAATATTCTTCACAAAATTTTTCAGTCTATGTTAATTCCTTTGTGTTACAGATTTTTTACAGCCCCAAACACATTTATTCCTTTTCTTTCTTTTGTTCTTTACTTCTTTATTTTGTGACTGTTCATTTACATTTGAATTTCTATATACACCCTATTTTGTATGTATTAATTAGTGATGGTGTATGTTGTTAAATGTCCTTACTGTTTATCTAGCTGCTATTTTAGGGCTTTCCTCAGATCATATGCTGGAAGGCTTTTTGATATAAATTTACATCATCTCTATAGTAATTTAACAAAGTGACTCAAACAGCAAGGGAACCATAGCTCTGGGCACTTCTAACAGAGGAATTTTATTTCTGCATTGTTTACTCTCTGTGTCAATGAGCTGATTGCCCTGGGAGGAACGATGCTTTATTTCTCTTTATGACTGACCTTGCTTTCTTGCCATCTATCCTTGCATCTGTTTCATAGCTGAACCCAATTGCCTTTCTGGTGCATTAGGAAAAACCCCAACCACTTTGTCGGTCACTAGATAATCCTGATTCCTCTCTATTTACATGCTTTTGAATCTGTGTAGTGAGAAAAATTTCAATCATTGTATTCTCTGTCAGGTCTGTGGTCTACCCATGTCTGGAGGCATGGATAAATTAGGAAAAATTAGTGTGATCCTGCCAGGATATCTATGCTATCTGGATGCCACAATGCTTCCATAGAAAATGAAGTTACAAGGTGATCCTCTGTTTCTATCTCCATGCCAATCCTATCTGCACCATGGCAGTAAATATTAGAACACCTGCTTGGATTAGGTTGTCTTGTTTTATATTTTATCTCTAGGTGCTCCCATCTATATCCATGAGTTTATCACCTATAGTCAAAATAATCATGAATGATTATATTAATTAAATACACTACTAATGAAGACCTGGCAACTTGGTGTTTCTTTTTATGTGTGTTAAAATCATCACTATCTGACTATACCTAGTATGATATATGTTGTAGATCTCTATTGGATTGGTGCAAAAGTCCTGTGACTATCATTTTTATTTCACAAATAAAAAGCCTAGAAGTTAAGTATATTCTAAACCCTGACCTCTCTTCCGTAATATTTCAAAGCATAGGTAACCCATGACAATATTCTATTGATCAGTATGTTCTAAATATGTTTAAAACCTGACTGCTTTCTTCATGTTCATCACCATATTCCAAATATCTATTCTGTCTTCGCTATGCCATTTCAATAGTTTCTGAACTGCTTTACTTGAATTTCATTTATTTTAAATCCTATAATTTAAAAATTATTTTAGTAAAATTTGGGAAAAACTATTAGTAAATTTTGCTTAAGTGACTCTAATTTTTAGCAAATATGTGGTATGCTTTGTGAAATATTGTGGTTTGCTGGTCTGATCGTCACCTTTAATTTGATTCTGGCTCTAACCCATGGTCCACATTTTACTTTAATTTTTGGCATGGGCATCACCAAACTTAATACTATTTTTGGGATCCCTACTTTTGTCTTTGCTCCTGTTCAGTTTATTCCCAACACTTCAGTTACAGATTTTTTTGTTAAATGTAATCTGGTTCATGTTAATCCTCTGTTCAAAACTCTCTACTGATTCCAAATTATTCTGAGTAAAACATCAAATTCTCCACCACCAAATACAGGGATGTGCAAGGTAGCTCCTCTCCAAACACATCTCCTGTTGCTTCTCTCTTTTCTCTGCTCCTGCCACACTATCGTCTCTGTTGATTCTTGAAACATATCAGGCATGCTCCTACCTCAAGGCTTTTCACCCATTCTTCACTCTGCCTGGAACATTGTACCCTCAAGACATGCTAAGTAGTCCATACCTCTTATAGAGCACCAGCGTTCAATGAGCAGCAAGAGAGAATAATCTGCAAAACATAATCATTTTTTAAAATACTTACATCTTATTCACTGATGTCCCATTGGAAAGCAAATCATAGGACAGACCACGGAATCAGATTGAGAGTGCCCTTAAAGTTCAAGACATGGTCTCTCCTTCACTGCCTTAAGGCTTTTTACTCAGCTACCTTTACTTAGTGCTCAAAATTTTTGGCAATTTTAATTTACCTATAGATTTCATAAGAATATGATTAGATTGATTGATTTTGTCTACTGTTATATCTTGTGTTAAGGTTACTAAATTCAGAAGTGTGATAGTTTTCTAAAATACATCATTTTTAAAAATTATAAATACCAAATATTTTTTGTAATTCTGAATTATTAGAAGATTTTCTATGGATACCTTTTAAAATAGCAATATCTTTTATTTTATTAAAGTTTTTAGCCTGGAAAAGGTCACACAAATATGTGTTTCTCTATAAAATCCAACCAACTTTTTTTAGAGTCAGCCTTTACCTTCCTTGAGCTCAATTTAATAGAATCTCATCATATAACCTTCATGCTCTCTTGCATAGAATACTGTTTCTTTACCAGAAATAAAAATACTAAAGCTTTTTTCAATTATTCACTTCATTGTAGTCAAATATAAGATTAAAATGGATTTTATTTGAAAAAGATGTTACACATTCTTTATACATACTAAATTTGTAAACTTAAAAATTGCTATGTACCGATAAAGAGGTTAGGAAATGAAAACTTAAAGTTTTGCTCTGATATAAACAATTATACAATTAATATTATTTAGATTCTATGCTGAGGCAAATATATCTTTTTCAATATCATAAAAAAGTCATTTGCACTTTTATATTCATATATCTTGATAAAAGACCTTATGTAATAGATGTATAAATTGTTTTCATTATGTGAAAATTTATACTATTCTATTATTATCAAAATTCCAGCAAATCTGCAAGTTCTGTGAAATGTATCTCTATTAAGTGACAGCTTCTACTTAGCTATTTTCACTTTATTTTCAAACTTTGCCACAGATATTAAAACTGATTTGTTCTGAATAATGAACACTAATGCCAAGAAAAGTAAATAAATGTACAGTGCCAGAAACGAAAGTAAAATTGAAACACACTTTTCCTAGAATATAATAGCTTGTATTTTATCTTTTTGATCTTTAAACAAAGTCTCAAAAATAGTTTATGGTTTTCTTTCTTGGCTTTGGGCAAGACTGCAGCATACAGAAATGACCTTCTGTTTTACTCCATTTTCACTGTAGAGTTTCTAGAATATTTGCTGTTTACTTTGATATATTTTTCTTCAGATTTTTTTTTTTAGGGAGTGGAAAGTAAACCGGATTTTTCATTTTCTTTCTTATAATCATCTTTCATTTTCTTTGATTTTTTTCTCTTTACAAAAGAGAAAATGTTTTTACTTTCTTTTTATATATACTACTTCTAAGTTGCCATTGTATTTTTAATGTAGAAATATAAAATGTTACATTCAGTTTAATTTAAGGTCGTTGACATCTTGGTTCTGGTGCAAGAAATTAAAAGTGGTGAATACAAAGGCTAAAACACAGAAAAATTTCCAAATAAAGAAAGTGACATAAGTAAAGGCACATCTGTCAGAAATTTTGGAAAGATTAGGGCATCCTTAACTGAGCTGCTTATATAAATCAAAGAAGCATAGACTTGCAGGTTAGGATCACGTGAATAGCCCTAATTTCAGGTTAAACTTTACAGCAAATAATGAAATAAAATGTTTTCAAGAAGCAGGGATAGGAAAAATATATGTGTAGGTTATACAGAATTATTCTAATGGCTGTGAATGTGACATTGCAAAAATTAGTGGGTGCATTCTCAGCATATGAAGGAAAAACAGCATAGCAATGCATGGACAAGACTCAGCTTTCTCTTACACACACACACACACACACACACACACACACACACACACATAAGTTTTTCAATATATCTATGTCCAAGTATAGATAGAAGAATGTATTGTCATGACTCGTTAATTGAGCTAAAGGAGAAATTGATTGGAGTTCAACTGTTACTGCAATAGTGTTCATAGCAAACAACATCAAAATCTCATTGGCTGACAACAAGAAAAATTAATATTTTCTTACATGTTGGCCAGCAGTAGGAATGACACTTAGATACAGATATACCTAAAATGTCTCCTTTTTCTCCTTGACTAATGCCTTCCCAGCACATGCATTCTCGCAGAAGATGGCAGAACAATTATAGGTGTAAATGAGAACAGACAATGCCTATTAAATGTTCAGATTGATACTAATCATTTTCTCTCTTCTACCAACCTTCCATTGGCCCAAGTAAATCATATGGATACTGATATGGTTTGGCTGTGTCCCCACCCAAATCCCATCTTGAATTTGTAATTGCCACAATTCTCACATGTTGTGGGAGGAACCTGGGGGGGAGGTGATTAAAATATAGGGGCAGGTCTTTCCTGTACTGTTCTCATGAAAATGAATGAATCTCACAAAATCTGATAGTTGTAAAAATGGGAGTTTCCCTGCACAAGCTCTCTTTTTGCCTGCTGCCATCCATGTAAAACACAACTTAATCCTTCTTGCCTTTCACCTTGATTGTGAGGTCTCCCAGGCAATGTAGAACTGTAATTTCATTAAACTTCCTTTTCTTCCCTGTCTCAGATATGTCTTTATCAGCAGCATGAAAACAAACTAATACAGTAAATTGGTACCAGTAGAGTGGGGCATTGCTGAAAAGATACCCAAAAATGTGGAAGTTACTTGAACTGGGTAACAGGCAGAGGTTGAAACAGTTTGGAGGGCTCAGAAGAAGATAATAAAATGTAGGAAAGTTTGGAACTCCCTAGAGTCTTGTTGAATGGCTTTGACAAAAATGCTGATTGTAATATGAAGAATAAGGTCCAGGCTGAGGTGGTCTCAGATGGAGATGAGGAACTTGTTGGGAATTGGAGCAAAGGTGACTCTTGTTATGTTTTAGTGAAGAGACTGGCAGCATTTTGCATCTGTTTTGGAGATTTGTGGAACTTTAAACTTAAGAGAGACGATTTAGAGTATCTGGTGGAAGAAAGTTCTAAGCAGCAAAGCATTCAAGAGGTGACTTGGGTGCTATTAAAGGCATTCAGTTTGAAAAAGCAAACAGAGCATAAACGTTTAGAATATTTGCAGCCTGATAATGCAATGGTAAAGAAAATCCCACTTTCTGAGAAGAAATCCAAGACTGCACAGAAATTTGCATAAGTAACAAGGAGCCAAATGTTTATCCCAAATACAATGAGAAAAATGTCTCCAGGGCATGACAGAGGTCTTCCTGGAAGTCCCTCACATTGCAAAACCAGAGGCCTAGGAGGAAAAAGTGGTTTTGTGAGGCAGGCCCAGGGTCCCTGTGCTGTTTGCAGTGTAGAACTTGATGTCCTGTGTCCTAGCTGCTCCAGCCATGACTAAAGGGGTCAAGGTAAAACTCAGACCATGGCTTCAGAGAATGTAAGCCATGAGCCTTGGCAGTTTCCATGTGGTGTTGAGCCTGCAAGTGCACAGAAGTCCATAATTAGTGTTTTGAAATGTCTACCTAGATTTCAGAGGATGTATGGAAATGCCTCAATGTCCATGCAGAAGTTTGCTGCAGTGGCAGAACACTCATGGAGAACCTCTGTTAGGACAGTGCAGAGGGAAATGTGGGCTCAGAGGCCCCACACAGAGTTCCTACTAAAGTTACTCAAAGCCAGTCATAAAAGCAGCCAAGAGGGAAGTTGTACCCTGCAAAGCTAAAGAGGTGGTCCTGCTCAAGATCATGGGAACCCACCTCTTGCATCAGTATGACCTGGATGTGAGACGTGGAGCCCAATGAGCTCATTTTGGAGCTTTAAGATTTGACTGTCCCGCTGGATTTTGGACCTGCATGGGGCATTTAGCCTGTTTGTTTTGGCCAATCTCTCCCATTTAGAATGGCTGTATTTATCCAATGCCTGTACCCCTATTATATCTAGGAAATAACTAACTTGCTTTTGATTTTACAGGCTTATAGGCTGAAGGACTTGCCTTGTCTCAGATGAGACACTGGACTGTGAACTTTTGAGTTAATGCTGAAATGAGTTAAAACTTTGGGGAAGTGTTGGGAAGGCATGATTGGTTTTGAAATGTGAGGACGAGATTTGGGAGGGGCCAGGGGTGGAATTATATGATTTGGTTGTGTCCCCACCCAAATCTAATCTTGTATTGTAACTCCCACACTTCCCAGGTGTTGTGGGAGGAACTCAGTGGAAGGTGATTGAGTTATGGGGGCAGGTCTTTCCTGCACTGTTCTCATGGTAGTGAATGAGTATTGTGAGATCTGATTGTTTTATAAACAGGAGTTTCTCTGCACAAGCTCTCCTTTTGCCTGCCACAATCCATGTAAGACATGATCTGCTCCTCCTTGACTTCCACCATGATTGTGAGGCTTCCCCAACCATGTGGAACTGTAAGTCCATTGAACCTCTTTTTCATCTCAGTCTCTGGCATGTCTTTGTCAGCAATATGCAAAGGGACTAATACAATACCCAACTGCAATGCGTGGGAATTATATTATATTCCCAGTTAATTATAATAGTTAATAGTAAAAAAGGGTGGAAAAACTATAACAAAATGACATAATCTTTCACAGTCTGTTGGAGGGTCAATTTATTAAGGGTGAAACATATTCTACAAATCAAGTTTACAAGTCAACATCTGTATACAAGCCAGAATCTAAGTAAAATTATTAGGGCTCCCCCTCCTACCAATATTTGATCCTAAATTTCAGTCTTTCAAGATTCTGCCACTGAAATTCATTTATACTTTTGCAAGAAAAAAAAAACAAAACAAAATTAAAAACCTTCACATGTGATTTGACTAAGATATATTTCCTCTTATTCTGGCATAAAAGCCTTAAGCTTGAGAAACAAATCTTTAGCTCCTAAATTTCAGGAGTTATTTGATTTATTTATGGGGGGAACTGGTTCTCAGGCCTTCAGATTCAGCTATAAGGAATTATACCATAAGCTTTCTTAAATGTCTAGCTTACAGATCACATGTCTTAGGACCTCTCAGCTTCCACAAGTATGTGAGCCAATTCCCCACAATAACTCATATATATTGGAATTGGCTCATATAATCATCTATATATAAAATACATAATTGGGCCAGGTATGGTGGCTCATGCCTATAATTTTAGCAATTTGGGAGGCTAAGGCAGGCAGATCACTTGAACTCAGGAGTTCAAGATCAGCCTGACCAACATGGTGAAACCTCATCTTGACTAAAAATACAAATATTAGCTGGGTGTGGTGGCATGGGCCTGTAGCCCAGTTGCTTGTGAGGTTGAGGTGGGAGAATTGCTTGAACCCAGGAGACAGAGGCTGCAGTGACCCAAAATAGTGCCACAGCACTCCAACCTTGGAGACAGAGCAAGATTTGACCTCAAAAAAATAAAACTATCTATCCATAATTATATATAATTCACGTGTGTGTGTGTGTGTGTGTGTGTGTGTGTGTGTATCACCTACTGGTTCTATTTCTCTAAAGATACCTAATGCACACATTCATCATTATAAAATTTTTTATAATCATTATGAACACAGCACAGAAAAATTTTGTAATATAATAATTTTCTGTTGCTTTATTATCTTTTCAGAGTAGTTTTAGGTTGACAGCAAAATTGAAAGGAAGATATGGAGATTTCTCATATGCCCCCTTGCCCCTACCCATGCATAGCTTCTTCCATTATTAATATACCCAACCAGAACCACCAGAGTAGCACATTTGTTATAATTGATTAACTTATGCTAATGTATTATAATCACCCACAATCCATGGTTGACATTATGGCTCACTCTTGCTGTTGTACATTCTATTGGTCTGACCAAATGCATAATGACATGTATCCACTACTCTAGTATCACAGGATATTTTCACTGCCTTAAAATTCTTCTGTACTCTGCATATTTGTTCTTCCATCCTAACCAGCCCCTGGCAATCACTAATATTTTTACTTTCTGTGTCATTTTACCTTTAACAGAATGCTATAATATACCTTGGTTTATTTATCCGTGATAATTTTTTTAAATGTCATATTTTCTTATGGCTGAACATATGAATAATTCTCTTTTGGAAGATGTATGTGATAGTTAAACTGCAGAGTTTACCATATATAAGCATGCTACATGTAAATAACTACTACTATATATATATGGCTCTATGAACAAAACCGGTAAACTTCAGCAATTTTGACATTTGAATTGCTACACCTAAATTAGTGAAAACAAAATTGACTATGGATGTTTATAAGATTACACAACAATATGTTAGCAGAAATAATAGAAACACAAATTCTTAAATTGGCACCAAAAATAGTGACCACAAGGAGCCTACAGTTTGCTATTTTACCTTCTCATCTTTGTTTACTTGAAAATTACCTGCAAAAAATAAATAATAAATATAAATTACTGTCACATATTGCCTAACGCATTTTGGTCAACAATGAACCATGTATAAGAAAATGGTCCTGAAAGACTGTAATATATTTTTACTGAAACCTTTCAGTGTTTATATGCACAATATTTACCATTATGTTACAACTTCCTACAGTATTCAGTGGAGTAACATGCACAGGGTTGTGGAGCAATAGGCTATATCATATAGCCTAGGGGTATGGTAGACTATATCATCTAGGTTTATGTAAGTAAACTCCATGGTGTTCATACAATGAACTGAAATATGTTCTGAGAAATGATCTAACAACACATTTCTCAGAACATATTCTGTCATTAAGCAATGCTTGACTGTAATGGGGCATTTTCTTTCTTTCTTTTTTTTTTTGGAATGACTCACACTCTGTCATCCAGGCTGGGTACAGTGGAATGATCATGACTTACTGCCTCCCCAGGCTCAGGTGATTCTCCCCCCCCTCAGTTTTTGTATTTTATTTATACTTTTACTTTTTTAGTAGGGGTGGGGTTTCGCCATGTTGACCAGGTTGGTCTTGAACTCCTGGCTTAAGGCAATCCACTCACCTTGGCCTCCCAAAATGCTAGGAATACAGGTGTGAGTCACTGCACTCAGCTGAAAAAGTTTTCACATCATATATTTCTCAAACTTTTAAAATTCTTTCCAAAAATATTTATTCATTACTAAATTATCATATAACCTGAGGAGTTCTGTTGCAATGAAAGAATAAATATTTTAATAAATTCAATAAAGACAAAAGTAAAGTATAAATTCATATTAATCATAATTTTTCTTTACTTATATTTATTTGTATTTGTGAGAGGTTTATAAGCCAGAATGAATATTTTTTATTGCATTCCCTCAAATTTAATTTTGAAACATATGATTCTAGTAATTTATATTACTCATTTTATTTATTTGTGCTGTCACCTTAGGTTGATTAGTTTTAGAAGAAAAGCAATTTTTAAAAAGTCATTTGCTAAATAAGTATTGGGATTGATAAACCTTTTCACTGTTTTTGTTTTTAAAAAGCAGCAGCCAAATAATTTTCAAAAATGCGCATCATTTAAGAATTTTATACAAATTTGTTTAAAAGAGTAATAAACGATAGTATTAACCTTTTTTAAGTAAATTAAACCAACAGTTTAAAGTATGACAGGTTGTAGTCAACACTTATGCTATTTAATAATAGACAGTGGGAGTCAATTAAAAACTTCTGTTCAGTATACTTTTCTTTTATTGCATAATGTTCATTTTACTGTCACTATTCATTTTTGTAATATGCCTTTTAAAGCTTGCAATCAGCAGCATTACTTTTTCTTCCAGTTTTATGTACTCTTAAGTGATACCTGGAGAAAATTCATAAAATTTTTTTAAACACATTTAGTAATGTTAAAACCTGTCAAATTCTGTTTACATATTCTTAAATAGTGTGAATTAAAATGTTTTAGAGGTTTAAATTAAAATATAGGAAAGCTAAATTGAACCTTCAAATTGAAGTTTTATGTTTCACAAGTTAAGGTTGTCTCTGGATAAAAAAAATTCAAACTGGTCCGTGCACGGTGGCTCACGCCTGTAATCCTAGCAACTTGGGAGACCGAGGCAGGCGGATCACTAGATCAGGAGATCCAGACCATCCTGGCTAACATGGCGAAACCCCGTCTCTATTAATATTACAAAAAAAAAAAAAAAAAAAAGCCAGGCGTGGTGGCAGGCGCTTGTAATCCCGGCTACTCGGGGGCTAAGGCAGGAGAATCGCATGAACCCCAGATGCGGAGGTTTCAGTGAGACCAGATCACACCACTGCACTCAAGCCTGGGCGACAGTGCATGACTTCGTCTCAAAAAAGTAAATAAAATAAAATAAAATTGGCAAATATGATCATGCTTCTACTATGTACCAGTTCTTTGAGCAGTTCACTGTGAAGGTGAAGACATTTTGTATCTTCCATGTTTGCAATTGGTTTCTTAATATTAATAGTTTATCACCAATATCCAGTGACTTACTGTTGCATGTTGGTACCTGAAGTTTCTAATAAGTTTCCTGCATTTGGGTCAGTCCGATTTCCAATTAAAGTGGGTGATGGAAAGCTAATATTTGCTATCACTTCAAACCAGATGTGTTAAATGCATGCTAGATTAAAAGAAAAAAAGGTGTTAAGGAACAACTCAAAATTCATTTTACTCCCATTCGTGAAGTTGAGGGAACAAACTTGAGATAGAAAGAAGGCAGATGATCCCGGTCTAATCTCCTAGTGAGCACACTAATAACTCAGCTTCCAGCAAACTAATGACATATGCCAGCAAGAGTCTTTATATGAGCCTAGAATATATGATCCCATAAACATCCTGAATGCCAGATGTCCCTGATCTAAGATTGCTTACAATAAATAAATCTGGAATCTATGGAATGCTGGGGCATGGCTCTCTGGAAAATGCCACGCAATTTATTTATTTACCTGAATAATAAATGGAGATAGTTCATGACTGAATTGGCTTTGAATTATGTAAGTAAGGAGGCCACACACTTCCTTGAGACCTCAACTTTCAACTTGGCCAAGACGGTGCATCCGGTGTGGGTAGAAAGGCAAGCAGAATATCCTCACCTCTTTCTTCATCTATGCCTCTTAAAAGCTTGTTTACTTGAAATTATTAATAAAGCTTAAAACTGAGTAAAATCTCTGATTTTACAACTTGATATCTTATGCTAACCCATTTGCTTAAGCGTTTGGTGGGATTGTGATGAAACGTCTTCTAATAATGAAAATTGTACCCTAAAAGAGACTTGCATCCTTGTGTACTTCTGGCTAAGGTAGAGAATACATTTTTTTTTTTAATATTATTGAACATTTCTGACTTCTGGAGTTTTTCTCTGTCTTCAGAAAATTTTAGAAAATTTCCAATTTACATAGCATTTTGAAATTATAGTTATATCTGTGATTTAGGTAATAAAACAAATCACTTTTTTTGGTTTAACTAAAATTCATCATGTGACATTTGGCTTAAAAATCCACTTGTGAATTTATATGATCAATGAATAATTAATCAGGCTGAGATTAATTTTCTCTAGATATATTCGTTCTTGTTTATTTTTATTCTTATTTTAATTTCAGTCTAAGCACAGTGTCTCTCTTGGTAAAATTGTAAATACTTAACATGCTCAGAGAATGTGTTCTCTGGATTTAAGTGCCCTTCACAGATGAGCATACTTGGCAGCTACCTCTCCTTCACTGGTTTTGCAACCACTTGGATTTTCCTCTTTCCTGAAGCTCTTTTTTTGAACATTTATTTATATAATCATTCCCATGTGAAAAGGACAACTTCCATGTATTCTGTGTGCTTGGATCTCATACCTACATACCAAAATGAGAAAATATTATTATCAATGAACTAGAAATATGCAGTATGGTATAGGAAGAGATGAATCTTTGTGAAAAAATAGAATATGTGGCATGTAGTACATGGTATGCCAGTACTTTAAGAAATAATTGCAACCTATGATTTCAGGGATATATTTTGTTAGATAAATGACATGATAAGAATCAACTTTTTAAATCAATTATTGTTTTAAGCTACTTCCTTATGTAGAAGATGCAACTGTATAAACTATATTTATACAGCAGTAATACATACTCTTTTGGTCAGATGTTGTGAGCATAAGAGGACAGTCAATAGACCTCATGTGCCCCATAGAATAACAGGAAAGTTAGATCATTGTTCATATCCAAATGTTTCAATATTGTTTTGAAATTATAAGTGACATTTTAAGGAAGCATAACTGGTAAAATTTTTATTTCTCTCAAAGGGTTATCAAGCATATTTTGACTTTGTAATCAGTACTCTGAAAGATTATTTTTGTAATTCTTCCTCTTTGTGATGAGCCAGATGGTGGCATCATTTTCATTCAAATTGTAGCTTTGAACTTTATTATCTAAATATTTTGGTTATTTATGTCACAATAGATTCTGAGTGGTGTTTTTATGGCAGATTTTAGCTTACACAAATTTATAAAATGTCAACTCTGTTTTGGCATCTTGCTAAGAGATGGGGATAAAACAATGAAAGTTGCCTGCCCTTACAAAACTTATATTTTAGTGAGAGAAACAAAACTTTCAAATAAACAGTTAAAACTATTATTTTATATGTTCTTGTAGAAATATGTAGAAACAACAAAACTGGTACCAGGTACAGTGATTATTTTCATCTACTAATATTTCTATTAGGCAAGCAATATAAAACACAAAGGAGAAAGTGACTCCTGACTTAGGTTCTAAGGAAACACCTAAGGAATAGGTGTTTACTAAGCCAGGAAAAGGATATTTGGGGCAGAACTGAAAGTAGTGGTAAAGCCATGGAAGAAAACTATAATGCTGGGTTATGACTTTACATGTAAAAAAGTATTATGGAGAATAAGAATGAAAACTGAGAATGTAGTATCAACTTAACAAAAGTAAAGTATATGGTGAGAGAACATACACATAATTACTGGAGTTATGAGACTGGATCATTGGGTAAGAGTGTGGATCTTCTGTCATCCATTTAATTTTGGGTTAAGGCCAAGGGATAAAGCAGGACCAGATGTTAGGCTCTGGGAGAAGGACCCAGCCCTTGGGCTGTGGGGCTATCTAAACTGCATAATTAAAAATCATCATCCTCTTCTTGGCCTGACTAAGGAGGCCAGATTCTATAGCACTCTGATGAGCAGAATGTTGGCGCTAGCCCACATTTCCCAGATCAGCATCTGTGGTTAGAGACATACCAATGGGGAGAAGTATCATGATATGATCAGAAGGCTTGGTTCTCAGCCATGTGATTGCATCAGCATAATGTGCTAGGCCAGTGTCTTGGTCCACCATCTCAGCCTCATACAAGGTTGGCTGCCTGAGAGCTCAGCAATTGTTGGTTTCCATAGAGGTTTGCAAGAGATCAAACTTCAGGGACCTCATAGTGGGCCAATTAACTCATTTCTTATTTATCCAAAGTGTTTACAGCCCATTTACAACCCATCCTTGCATAAAATCACATCTGAATATATTTATTATTATTTCACAAGTATTTCCAGTTGGTTTGTGGTAATTGACGTTTAAATTTAGTCCTGCTTGACTTTTCAGCACACATTTCTAAATACTATCCTATGATGACCTTAGGATCATTCGGTGTATATTCATTTGTGTTTGGGAAGAATAAGGTGTTCTTTTATTCCAGATAGTTTGGGAAAAATAAGGCAATCTTTTTTTTAACTTTTATTTCCCTTCCATTTTCTGAAGCAGTAGAAATCACTGTAGTAAGAAATGAAAGAGATTATATTGCATTCGGTTTGCAATAAATGAAAGGAAGAATAAAATGCAATGCATTTGTTAAATAGGAGTGTTGAATAAAAGTAATATTCAAAATCACAGACTATAAAATATGTTGAATATACCCAAATATGTTCTTAAAAATTCTAGGCTAAATTTTGAAGAATGAGAATAAAGACTAAATGTTATGGACATTTTTAAAAATCTTGGAGTTTGTAGCTGAGGCACATGTAACAGAAATCATGCAATTTGAGAGAAATTTTCAGTTCAAAACCAATCTAGGCATTACTTCCCCATAAAAATTCCAAGAGCATTACAATTATTTTATTAACGCAAAGGAGGAGATCAAAGAGTACAAACAGAATCTTAGTAGGACCACAGGATGGACTCCATTCCTAGCCTTTGATACTCAGAATATATAGGGGCCTTACAGTCTGTTTAATTGAAAATAGCGATAGGTAACATGTTGGAAATACATTTTACAGAAACCTTTAAGTAAGCTTATGTATCTCTCTTTCTTTATTGTCAAAGGGAATATTGTTATGTAGACCAGAGTGGAACGAGATTATCATAGGACAGAAATTATAAATGAATCAGAATCTCTGATTTTCAAAGAGTGGATTAAAGAAAATGATGGAATCCAGTAGAACCCTCAAGTTTCAGGACTTGGTAGCTGAGTATATTTTTAGGACACTAGTCGAGATAAGAAATGAAGAGTAAGAACACATTTTTATGAACATGATTGGTTCTGTTTGTGGTATTTTGAGGTAATTCGGATGATTAATAAAAATGCAGTAGGATGGAGACATTTAGTTGTCTTATCAATCAAAAGCTAGACAAAGTCTTAAGACTAAGCTATCTAATTAGCAGAGCATTGAGATGACAAAGAGGTAACTTACGTCGCGGTCAATTCTTTGAGGACCATGAAAATCCAAGAAAGGCATAGTTTTTCACTTTAGGAAAATACTGAAATGTATAAATACATTTTAGATTATCAAATTTTCATTATTGTAAAATACTTTTGATTTTTTCCTTTCTATAATTTTATCTATAATTTTAACCCCATATATTCTAAAATGTAATGAATACCAGCATTACACTTCATTATAATAACCACTACCTAGCAGAGCTAACTACTCCAAATTTCTGAAATGTTTTGAACTTATTGATTGATATCTGTTTACTTGATTCATGTATCAATCTCTGAATATATCTAAAAAATTGAAACTGTATAGAGATAAAAACATTTCAAGTATACACACTCATGAAATAGGAATTTGGTACATTTTGAGACAAATTTAATTTTAATATGAGTATGCTATAAATATACAGATATATAATCCATACCTATTCAATATATAGGCATATGCTATGTATATGTATAGCTATTAAATATATAGGCATATGCTATGTACTGTATTGATGCATATAAAAATAGACAAAACTAATGGACACTGTAATGCCATTACTAACATTAAGTCTTAGACTAAGTGATTTAAAAAATACCAGCAGGAACCCAATATAACTCTTATTATTGTAGATAATTCTACATTCCAGTTTCTTTTTCTTTTTTTTTTTTTTTTTTTGTACTTTTTAAAAAATTGTACTTTAGGTTCTGGGGTATATGTGCAGATCATGCAGGATTGTTGCATAGGTACATACATGGCAAGGTGGTTTTCTGCCTCTGTCCCCCGTCACCTGTATCTGTCATTTCTCCCCCACGTTGTTCCCTCCCCAACCACCCCAATCCCACTGTCATTCCCCTGGTCCCCCCCCAACAGACCCCAGTATGTGATGCTCCCCTCCCTATGTGTTCTCATTGTTCAACACCCGCCTATGAGTGAGCACATTCAGTGTTTGATTTTCTGTTCTTGTGTCAGTTTGCTGAGAATGATGGTTTCCAGATTCATCCATGTCCCTACAAAGGACATGAATTCATTGTTGTTTTTTTTGTTTTGTTTTTTAAATTTGGCTATTTATTTTATTGTCTTGATTTTTCTCATTTATATCCCTGACAACACTGGCTTTTGTCATTTTTCTGTTGGTTTATTGCATTTACCTATGACTATCTGCCCTAACTTCAGTGTTTCCTTGGCTTAGAAATATTGTCTACTTAACTGAAGAAGAAATTATCCAAAATGAAAATCGAACCATGTAATTAATAACTCTAAATCATTGTTAGTGCTCCATTTCCTCAGACAGGGAAAGGAGTTAACATTTGGTAAGTAACTGTCATGTGGGAGAAATACAGAGGAGTCTTGCATGATTAACTAAACTTCATTGCCTCATTTAGCTGAAATTGTTACAGAAGAGCAAATATAAACAACAGGCAAGCATGGAAATGGAAATACCAGTAAGTAAAATACATTTTGTGCATGTGGAAACCAGATGTTGGGATTGCTTCATATTAGAAAAACAAATGCAAAACCAATGAATTCAAAGATGACTCAAATAATAAAATCACAGGAACTCTGATAAATTGTATTAGTCTATCTCAGAATAATCTTTCCACTTTTTGCTTTGTATTATATCTCTTCTCTTTCCTCAGGATTTTACACCATAGATTATTTATTCTCACTCTTGTATATATACTTCTTTTCCCTCTCTACTGGACAATTCTCTTTTAAGTTAAATTCATTCATTCAATTAATGCATATTGTTTCTATAAAGCTAAATATATAGATAAATGGATAAATGGATAGACATGTACATACATATGTAGATATGTAGATCTCCCCCTTGACAACTCATGGTCCCAGAGCTATTGCACTTTGTCTTTTTTCTTTCACAACCAACTATTGAAGATTTTATCCATAATGTTGCACTAATTCTCCAATCTCATTAATTCTTCACACCACTTCCTTCTTGCTTTCACCATAACACTCTACTGAAAATGGGAACTCTCACTATTTTTTTCAAATACTTGTTACTGCACCCGATAAATATTGATTATTTCATCTGCCTTTGCATCTTTTTTTTTTTGTTTTTTGAGATGTTGTCTTGCTCGGTTGCCTAGGCTGGAGTGCAGTGGTGATCTCGGCTCCCCGAGAGCCTCCCAAGTTCAAGCAATTCTCCTGTCTCAGGCTCCCAAGTAGTTGGGCTTACAGGTGCTAGCCACCATGCACGGTTAATTAGACAGCTCACTCTTGAGCCTTTGTCTAGCTTTGGAGTCATAATACAATTAAATATCTCCATCCTACTACATTTTTATTAATCATCTGGATTACCTCAAAATACCACAAATGGAACCAACTATGTTCATAAATAATGTGTGGCAAGGCTGTTCTTTAACTACTGACCTCAAGTAATCAATCCTCCCACCTTGGTCTCCCAAAGTACTGGAATTACAGGCCTGAGCCACCACGCCCAGCCTGCCTTTGTTTCTTAACAGCATTCAGACCTGTTCAGCATTTCCCATATTTTGAAGTGTTTTATGTCCTTGAGTTTAATAATACAAACTCCTTGGCCTTCCTCATTATTTGTCTGATCATTATTATCTTCTCTTTAAAGATAGCATTCTGCAAGTAGCAGCTCTATTCATTTCTCTTCCTCTAACACCTTTATTTATCCCTTTCTACAGGAAAATCACAATTGAATTTTTACCTAGACCAGTCTACTCTGACAGAATTATCCACTAAGATGGAAATTTTCTATATCAAAACCGTAGCCATTAGCTACACTTTGCTATAGAGCACTACACATGTAGCTAGTGAGACTGAGAAACTGAATTTTAAATTTTATTTTAATAACCATGTGTCTACTGGCTACTGACTGGACCATACAGATCTAGAACTTCCAATAGTCTATTTGGCATTACCTCTTAGATGTCTGCATACCACCTCTTACTAAAGGAATCATGCTGAATTAATCTTCCTCCTATCCAAATCTGCATTTCCTCTAGATTCTACAACTTGCCTATTATGTAAACTGAAAATCCAGGAGTCATCAGACAATGCCCTCTTCAATTTTCCTCTGGACTTTTCCTTCAAAGTACATCTAAAATCAGATCACTTCCCTGATATCTACCAGAAACACTCAGTCTAACTACTATTTCTGTCTGTTTTGCTTCATCAGCCTCTTGCTATTATCTAATTTACCCAATTCATATTTAAACACAGCCACAGTACTCTGGATGAAACACAAATCTGCTGGCATTCATTGGCCCAACCTCTATTCCTGTCTATCCAATTTAAAATTTTCTGAGATTTTTTTTTTGAGACGGAGTCTGGCTGTGTAGCCCAGGCTGGAGTGCAATGGCCTGATCTCGGCTCACTGCAACCTCCGCCTCCAGGGTTCAGGTGATTCTCCTGTCCCGGCCTCCTGAATAGCCGGGATTACAGGTGCCTACCACCATGCCCAGCTAATTTTTGTATTTTTAGTAGAGATGGAGTTTCACCACATTGGTCAGGCTGGTCTCTAACGCCTGCGTTGCCCTCCCAAAGTGCTGGGATTACAGGCATGAGCTGCCGCGCCCAGCCAGTTATATTTGTTTTAAAGTGCAACCAGAATCTTTAAAATGGCCTGTAACAGTCTTACATTTTGGGGTCCACATTTACCTCACTTGCATATTCTCAAACCACTTTTACCCTTATTCACTGTAAAGACAATATTAAATATATAATTGTTGTTAATATTTACAGTACCCATTACCAATGTATAAAGCACTTTTTTTTTACACTTATCTGGTTTAATGCTCACATTCTTGTAAACTGCATCCCTTCCATCCACACAGGGTTTTTTGTTTTCATTTGTTTCGTTTTTCTTTTCTTTTCATTTCATTGAATACACTACACTGCCTTCAACCACATGATCCTGGAACACATTTTCTTCTTTCCCATTGTATCCAATTTTTATCTAATTATCTCTTCCTAATCTAGATCGCTTTTTTTATTATAAGCTTTGCAAAAAAGCTAAAGTTTAAGCTTCAGAGCCTCTCATTTGCATGGGCTGCTTCCAGGACTCTGCTTAGTTTGAATTATTTTTCTTAAAGTGAGCCCATAAATTTTGTAAGATTTTGGTCACACTAATCGGATCCAATGATGGCCACAAAATGCAACAATTTTGCTTCTTGATCTTTTAAAATATGATAATTGTCAACTGGGTGAATTCTGATAATTAATTGGGAGAAATCTCTATAATCTAGAATTTAATTTTTATAATATTGTCTGGAGCTTATTCTATGTACAAAGTCAGATGAAGAAACTGAGTTTTTGAGAGGTTAAGACATTTTTCCACGGAAATGAACTACTGATTACCTAACTACAATCTAATTCTTCTTCTGCCTAGTAGAGTTCACAGATGCTTTATACCTCAGAGAAGAAATGTTGAAAGAATTAGTATATTGTTATTTTGTTATAAAATGCTTTTATTTTAAAAATCGTATTGCTAAAACTTTTGAAAAATAACGTAAATAACAAAACAATAATTTAATAAATAAAATGAAATATGTATTCAATTGGCTGATAAAATGTCAAAGTGTGTGTATTTTAATAGTAACTTTATACATTATTTGAAATAAAAAAGAAAACGTAATCACTGGTAATTAAAAATAATATAATAATAATTTTATTTAAAATATATAAGCAAATAAAATATCAAATACACTTCTATCTTGCATAAAAAAGTAAAAAGAGATTTTAAATTCAAAACAGTAAAATTTGTTATCCTTTATTTCATTAGATTATATATCTGCTACAGTGCAGTGGACCTTGAACAAAATGGGCTTGAACTATGCAGGTACACTTATGAATGAATTTTTAAAAATAAACATATAAGAATAATTTTTGGAGATTTGCAACAGTTTGAGAAAACTCACAGGTGACTGTGAACCTAGATATATCCAAAAAATTAAGAAAATATTATGTATGCCATGTATGCAAAATCTATCTGTAGATATAAATCTGTGGTATCATTTCGCACCACAAAATATACACACACTTTTTATAAAAATTTAACATTTATAAAAACTTACACACACAAACACAGTACATGATGCCATTTGCAGTGGAGAGAAATGTAAACAATATAAAGATGCAGTATTAAATTATAACTACATAAAATTAACTGTAGTACATACTGTACTGCTGTAGTAATTCCATAGCTGTTTCTCATTGCTATTGCAGTGAGCTTAAGTGTTGTGAGTATATGCTTAAAACACCGTGTGATGCTAATCATCTCTGCATGAGCAGTTCATTTCTCCAGTAAATTGCATATCACATAAAAAGTGACCTCTCGTTGCTCTCACATATTTTTCATTGTGTTTAATGCAATACTGTAAACCTTGAATAACATCATGGAATGCATACAAAGTGCCACTAGTGATACTGGAAGTGCTTCCAAGAAGCAGAGAAAAGTCACGACATTCCAACAAAAAGTGGAATTGCTTGATACGTACCAGAGATTGAGGTCTGCAGCTGTGATTACCTGCCATTTCAGACAGAATAGTCATCTTACAAAGAGATAAGGTAAACTTATGGTATCAATAAATACAGTACAGTACTGTAAACACGTTTTCTCTTTCTTGTAATTGTCTTAATAACATTTCTTTTCTTTAGCTTACCTTAAGGTAAGAATACAATATATAATGCATGTAACATACAAAATATGTGTTAAATGACTATGTTACCCAGGAGGTTTCCAGTCAACATAAACAATTAGTAGAGATGTTTTTGGGGGAGCCAAAAGTTATAAATGGATTTTTGACTGTGACAACATTCAGAGGGGATCGGTGTTCCTCACCTCTGCATTGTTCAAGGGTTAACTGCATTTAGAATGGCTCAATTAACTCTTTCATTGTAAAAATTAAGCATTATTTTTTACATAATGGGGAGTGACTGGCATATACTTTTCAAATGTGGGATCTCTATGGAATGTTGAGGACACTTGAAGAACTGATCAGCAAGGAGCAAAGAAGTGGATTTACTTATCCTTTTATGAGAGTAAAGTATATAACATGAGAGGTATAGGGTAACAATCTGTTTAAATCATTATGTATTTGAGGAAGATGTTAAAATGAACAATGATTTATAGGCAGAGATCTTTGACAGTATAAACTCACACAAAAAATGTGAAAAATCTCTCCAAAGATTGCAATATTATTGGGGAGGGGGAAGGCCTTCAATTTTTGTTCTGTTTAAAATTATGGCAACTTTTTTAAAGTTTATCAATGAGATATTGAAAAAAAATCCTCTATTACAGTCAGCACTTCTGACATCATATGTGTGGGGGTTTTGCCACACCAAGCAATTCTCCAATTCTTAGCGGACATTGATCGAGTGTCCCACATTCTAACTCAATTCTGACACTAACTTTATGGATTTAATGCCTATCCCACAGGTTAACGATTCAGTCCCACAAGACTATCCCTAACTTCAGACACCAATTGCAAGTACAGGTTGTCACTTGCATTTCTAGCAGACTGCCTGCAAATCAGGATTCCTACAACCTCCTTCTAGTATTTTATAATGTGCTAGAATGGCTCTTGGAATTTACATATACTTACATTTACTAATTTATTACAAAGGATGTGATAAAGGATACAGATGAAGAGGTATGTAGATGGAGGTCCAGGAAAATTTCTAATGCAGGAGTTTATGTCCCAGTGGAGTTGAGGTGCACAACTCTCCTGGCATGTGTATATATTCACCAGCCTGATAAAATTTTATTCAGAATATCAACTCTGGAAGCTCTCCAAACCTTTTACTTGGATTTTTTGGAGGCTTCATCACAGCATAATCAATAATTAACTTTGCCTCCAGCTTCTATCCAATTCCCAGAGGATTAGGTGGGTTGAAAATTCCAAGCTTCAATAATTATGGCTGGATTCTTTTGGTGACCAGTCCCTACCCAGAAGCCCAATAAAAGTTGATTTATTATAACAAAAAAATGCTTTTATTACCCAAGAAGTTCCAAAAAGCTCTCTGTGTTAAGAGCTCTGTGTGTGAAATTGATGTCAAAGACGAAGTATTTTTAAAAAGATGATTTTAGCACCTCAATAACTCAGGAAATTAGGAGAGTTTTAGGAGCTCTTTGTCAGAAACTGGGGGGGACATGGGTTACATCTGTAATCCCAGTACTTTGGGAAGCCTGAGGTCAGGCATTTAAGACCAGCTCGCCAACATGGCAAAGCCCAGTCTCTACTAAAAATACAAAAATTAGCCCAGCTTGGTGGCCAGCACCTGTGATCCCAGCTACTTGGGAGGCTGAGGCAGGGAGAATTGCTTGAACCCCACAGGCAGAGGTTGCAGTGAGCCTAGATCACACTATTGCACTCCAGCCTGGGCAACGCAGCAGGACTCCATTTCAAAAAAAAAAAAAAAAAAAAAAAAAAAAAAAGAAAGAAAGAAAAGAAAGAAAAGAAAAGAAACTGGGGGCACAAACATATATCATATAAACATTGCATTTACATATATAAGTGCATAAAATGAATAAGAATTCTGTAAAATTCTCTACAAAGTTTACACCTCTGTTATTGGAAAATGATGCGAAGATAAAATACATAGCATAGCAAATTGTTTTACCAGGTTCTAGGTGTTTTTTAATCCCAAATTAACATCTAAAATTAATTCAACAAGTCTACCCATTGTCAACTTGACAATCGCATGCATCACACTTAATTTCCAAGTAAAGACAATAACAAGTTAATAATTCTATCTAACATGATGATGTTATGCTGTGATTGTGCTTTTGAGGGTTTCAGACCTTAGCTATTTTTGATGTTAGGGATTTAGACTTTAAGGATTTTCATCGTTTGCGATTTTGGCATTTGGTATTATTGCATTCAGGACTATATTTTTCAAGACTATGATTCAACTCCAAATATTGTTATAAAAATAAACATTTAAAGGAACTATATAAAATAAGAGATAAAGTAGCATTCTCATTATGGGATCATTTACATGTTTAACGTGAAAGCAAATAAAATTTTTGTTTTCACTGACAATATTTGATAAAACTGAACAATTACACAATTTTCTCACACCACATAATAGTGAACCTATGCAATCTGTACATGAGGAATTAGTGTAGGAATCTGGTATTAAGGAAACCACTCATACTACTAGCAGAAAGAGAGAGATACAATGTAAGATATTTTTTCCTCAAATGTTCACCTGGAATAATCTTCTCATTACCTACATGGTGAAACATAAGCACAAGAGTTTTAAGCGATGTGCCTGAAGACCAGTGTATTCTTGTTGCTACTCCAAGGGTCATCTAGAATACAGATTGCTTAAGGCATGGACAATTCTAGTGCTCTTTTAAGTAATATAGGGAGCTATTTAATCAATTGCCATTATTTATCAAGATAAAATTAATCACTTTTGTATATTTAACTCAGGTGTCAAATGAATAGCTGACAGAAGTCCTATTTTGGCAGTGATAACTATGTTATAAGACTTTCTATGTATTTGGTAAATAGCACAGTGTCCGGTACACAGCTAAGGTACACTTTTTTGAATTAGCTTGAATACACCTCGTGAAATTCTAATGTTTGAATATCTATTTTAATGAAGTTACACATAATGCTTTTTTACATAAAAACTACATCTATTAACATTGCAATAGAAAATATTTGAATTGCAATAAAAGTGATTTAAATAATTAGCATACTCAATAACTTTTCCTATAAGACAATAGATTTATTTGAGGATAATATGATTCCTTAAAGTTCTATGTAATGATACATTTCAGAGTTGAGAATTGCATTCCACTTGAGGAATTTGAGAAACACAATATACAACAATGCTTTACGTAGTATGCTTAGAATAAGCCAAATTGCAGGAAATAAAACTATCTCAAAGTTAATATTAGGAACAAATTGGTGAAACAGTAATGAACATTATAGCCATTGTGTTTTATGTATTGAAATCCAGGCACTGAGATGTGTAAATTCTTTCCCCCCCACTTAATTGAGAAAGGCACAAATCAGATGAGATTCCTCCAAGGTCAGTACTGAGAGAAGTAAAATATATGCAAGATAATCATATTGAATTTATATAATGCAGAGTAGAAAATACATATTATATACCTGTTCAGATTTTCAAATTGCCTCCAGTTAAGGAATTTTTTTTTCTCTGTGGCAGGAAAAACAGCTTTTATTTAGCAAAAAGTAGTTCTTTTTTTTTTTTTTTATATGAAGATAACTGAAATGTCAAGAAAATGATGAGAAGGAAATTGCTTGGAAAATTGCAAAAGATAACATAGACATGAAACCTGAAAATTTTCTTAAAATGTCATAAAACTCTAAATTAATGCTGAGGTGAGATTTTGCTAGTTTCCTCACACTCTTTATAGATATATATATATATATAAATTAATTTTGACTCACATTTTGATCAGTTTCATAATTAATTTTTATTATTTTGTCTTCAGAATATGTAATTATTTTGACATTTAGATTTATTATAACATAAATTTTGACTATAGTTTAACAAAATTATTATTTGAAGCTCAGTTTGTTGAATTTCAAACAATATACATGATAAATCCTGTTAGAGCTTTCATTTGGAACACTTCCCTGGCTTAGTATGTTTGACTGAGCAAAAGCAAATTCATATCCTTAGTGAAATATGATGAGAAATTTTTGGGAAATTATTTTTATTAAGAAGGTTAAGAATTCAAATTTTACATACAAATTGCACAATTCTTCAGTCTTCATTCTATCGAAATTGGTTTTAAGTAATACAAAATATTCAAAATACGTTTTTAGGATAATAGCTTATATTTTTCAATAGATTAATAAATTAGTAAATCCTCAAGTAAGAATCATTTGTGCAAAAATATTTTATAAAAAATTTTGAAGATTAGATTTTAAATGGTATTGATTTATTTTATTACTTCAATAAAAGCTATCTAGGTCAATAAATGAATAGGAAAACTATAGACACATCAGTTTCATGTACATAGTAAATATGATGGCTATAAAGAAAGCGTGTGGTTAATTTTCTTGATTTAACAATGCACAGTAGTTTTAAATGCTATTGTTACAGAGGTAGCTAGCTAGACACTAGCTGGGAAAGAGAGGGAGCCCCTTACCCCACCACCACCAGAATGTCAGGCAACCATCAGATGATGGTCAGGTGGTTGTTAATTATCTCTTTAAAATAGTAATTGGTTGCAGTCAGTGCCAAGGAAAGTCAGTCTCCTAATAGATAGAAAAGAAACACCCAAAACTGGTGATCAGCAGCTTTCTGATAAGCTCTCAGGAGTTCGGCAAGTAGGGTCAAGCACGCACACTAGGGGGTAAAATGACAGATGACTGTCCTCTAGGAACCCTGGACTTGAAAGGGAAAATCATGTCAAGTGAGCATGATTATAATTCCAGTAAATACACTGTGCAGGTGGCCCCTCCCGAGCGCTAGCAGAGCACTGTGTGTGAAGACAGCCCACCCCAAGGGAATAATCAGGGAGGAAGTAACACAAGACTCCAGAAATATGCCAACATATAAAACCCTAAGTTGTAAGGTCAAACTGCACACTTGATATCTCAAGTCACCTACTTGGCTCTCTTTTATGTCTACTTCTTCCTTCCATTTTTGCTCTAAAGCTTTTTTTTTTTTTAATTTAAATTTTATTTTATTGTACTTTAGCCTTGGGGTACATGTGTAGAACGTACAGGTTTGTAACACAGGTATACATGTGCCACGGTGGTTTGCCTCACCCATCAACCCGTAATCTATATTAGGTTTTTCTCCTAATGCTATCTCTCCCTCTGACCCCCTCCTCCCAACAGGCTTGGGTGTGTGATATTCCCCTCCTTGTGTCTATGAGTTTTCATTGCTCAACTCCCAACTATGAGTGAGAACATTCAGTGTTGGGTTTTCCGTTCTTGTGTTAGTTTGCTGAAAACGATGGTCTCCAGCTTTATTCATGTCCCTGCAAAGGACATGAACTCATTCTTTTTTATGACTGCATAATATTCTATGGTGTATATATGCTACATTTTCTCTATCCAGTCTATCATTGATGGGTATTTGGGTTGGTTCCAAGTCTCTGTTATTGTGAACAGTGCTGCAATAAACATATGTGTGCACGTGTCTTTATGGTAGAGTGATTTATAATCCTTTGGGAAATACCCAGTAATGGGATTGCTGGGTCAAATGATATTTCTAGTTCTAGATCTTTGAGAAATAAAGCTTTTTAATAAACTTTCTCTCCTCTAAAACTCTCCTTAGTCTCTCCTTTTGGCTTATACCCTGTCAGTCAAATTCTTTCTTCTGAGGAGGCAAGAGCTGAGGTTGCTGCAGAACCACATAGATTAACCTCCAGTAACACTATTTTTAATTTTAAAAAAATCAATCTACTTTAATACTGATAAAACTGTGTGCTCAAAAGAATTTCAGAAATTTGTTCTCTGAAACAGTGGAGGTAGAAATGTTACCAGTGCTTGGGTTATTGCTATTTCCCGGGACAGAAATCAAGAAAGATTACCAAATATAGCATTAAAGGAGAGTCTATTAACTTGTGCACAGGGGGAGCTAGCCCCTAGAAAGTAAAAAGGAGCAGGCTCCTCCCCAAGGGTAGTGTGTAGGTCTGAGTCTTTTCACAGGGAAGGATCACTTCAGGGCATGTATAAGAGGAGTTTTCTAGCACTTGTGCAGTTACTCAACATGTTTCTTCATACGTTGCATGTAGCATTAACATTTTAAATCTCTACCCCCTCAGCAGGAATCTTAGCATTAAAATGAGAAAAAGGTAACTTTAGGTTAAAGTCTAACTGCACATCTTGGGCTCCTGGGAAGTCCCTAGCCCCCTGAAATAGAAACTTATGATTAATAGCTTGCTGAGCCTTTTGTTACTGATTGGCTGAGGGTTAGATAAGATAGAGCTTGATTGAAGGGCTTTTATCTTTTTCCTTAGACCATGTTAAAATAGGAAGTCAGCCAGCCCACCTGTCTCAAAATGCTGAAGAAACTTTATTTTCTTAACTCTTCAAAATAGTGTCAGATAAAAATACTTCAAATGTAAAATTACTGAAAAAAAATACAGTTTTTATATAAGGCCACCACTCTTTATCTTTAAATTAAAAAAAAATTGTATAGATGATTCTCACTGTTGCTGGTCTCTAAATTCCTTGTCTCAAACAATTTTTCTATCTTAGTCTTCCTAAGTGCTGTGATTGCAGGCATAAGCCACTATACCAGGCCTCCTTTATCTTTTTGAAGATGTATTTTTTTTGAGAAATTTATAGATTAAAAAATAATTTTATATCTTTGTGGTTTTTTCATCCTTTGCCTGACTTTGTGAGATCTTTTATAAACCTAAAATTGACATATAAAGACAAGATTCTTTTATTTATCTGGAATTTATTATTGGAATGGGGTGAGATATACTTTTTAAAATATAAATTAGTAGATGATTATCTTAATAATAATAAAGAGAACTTTCCTAGTTCACTAAATGTGAAATGACACATTTATCCAAGCTAAGTTCATATATATTTGTATATGTATATACACATATACTGATTTGTTTGTCCATTTTGCATAAATACCACACAGCTATGATATATATAAAATAATATGATCCCTCTAGGGAATGAAATATAGAAACCTGATTCAGATACAAATCCTAGAGCTAGGTGGTGTTCGAATCCTAACACTACCAATTGCTAATTATGTGATCTTAGACAAGTTCCATTATCTCTCTATTTTTAGATTCTCATCTTATAAAATGGGAATAACTATATCATATAAGATTGACATAAAGATTAAGTGAATATATGTATTACAATGTTGTTTAGCACATAGCATTATATGTGTTAACTCGTGTTATCAACAAATTATCCAATTTTAAAATATTTTAATTCATTTTCTTTGTGAATCACATCATGGGATTCATAAAAATCTTTTGGAATTTTGATTGGGATTATACTTTAAACATTTATTTTATTTTGAAAGTAACCCTTAAATACATTTTTCTTCCAAAAAATATTTAAACTTTTTTTATAAAGGAATATTCTTTGATTACTGATAGTTTGGGATGTACCATTGTAAATATCTTTTCTATGCCTGTGACAACATAGGTGTATGCTTAGTCAATACATTGCATCATATATTATAATTGGTATTATTTTTCTTTTACATAAATAGTAGATAGCTGTAATTAATCTTGGTAATATTGGTTGCTCAATAATATGTCTTTCAGAAATTTGTATTTTGTTTTAAAACCTTCTTAATCCAAATAGTTTATTGATAAACATATAGAATGTTTCAAATTGACAGCAAAATGTGTAAGTTTTAAGGTAGCTTGCATGCCTCCTTTTCTGCATATCTCCAAGCTATTCTTTGGGTAAGTATAAAAAGAAAGAATTTACTGGCATTTTGAAACAATTACATTTGCTTTAAAGACATAGGGCAAAAGATTCTAAGTGTTTTCCTGTGGCCTAAAAAGTGTCACATGTGAGAGATCATGTTTAAAACATTGATTTGGCTTGAACCAGAGTTGGCTGATTGCTTCTGGCCAATATATGCCCTTATAGGCTCTACTTATTTTTACATAATCTATTTTTTATTACAAAACAAAACATTTCAAAAATTACACAAAATAATGTAGAATTCAAGGTGAAAATATTTGTAATCATCATCCAGGTCAAGAAAATAGTCCCTCCCTGTGATCCATCCTAAACCTAACTCCCTTTTATTCTCCAAAATTAATCAGTATTCTGATTTTCCTATAAATATCTTTCTTTCATTACTCTATATTTATAATTTCTCAGTCTATGTCACTAGACTTTATAGATTACTTATGTGTCCCTCACTTTTGTGATATTTATTTAATAAGTCTTTTAATATATACAGTTTTTCTTGACATCATTTTCATACAATTTATCCCTTGAAGTTCCTAAGCTATTTCACATAGGGTTGAATTTTCTAAAAGCAAAAGCCATTACTTCTTTGTTGACTTTCTATCTTGATAACTTGCCTAGTGCTATCAGCAGAGTATTGAAATCCTCCATTATTACTGCATTGCTGTCTGTCTCATTTATTAGATCTATTAGAAATTTGGGAACTCCAGTGTTAGGTACATATATGTTTACGATTGTGAAATTTTCCTGTTGGACAAGGCCTTTTACCATTATATAATGTCCTTCTTTGTCTCTTTTAACTGCTGTTGCTTTAAAATTTGTTTTGTCTGATATAAGAACAGCTACCCTTGCTTGCTTTTGTGTCTACTTGCATGAAATGCCTTTTTCCACCCCTTAGTTTAAGTTTATGTGAGTCCTTATGTGTTAGGTGAGTCTTCTGAAGGCAGCAGATAGTTGATTGGTGAGTTCTTATCCATTCTGCTGTTCTGTGTCTTTTCAGTGGAGCTTTTAGGCCATTTGCATTCAATGTTAGTATTAAGATGTGAGGTACCATTGCATTCATTGTGCTATTCATTACCTGTGTACTTTTTTATTTTTTAACTTGTATTTTTGTTTCATAGGTCCTGCATGATTTATCCTTTAAAAAGGTTCTGTTTTGATGTGTTTCCAAGATTTGTTTCAAGATTTAGAGCTCCTTTTATACTTATTACTCATTTTATATTTTTAAGTCTGTTTTCAATTTAAATAGTTTGAACATTTGCCATGTTTTTAACATTTTTCTTTTTTCTTTGAAAGATTTTCCTTTAGCCTCTGTACCCCACACCTCACTGAACAAACACACACATAAGTACATATTTCTCTTTATCCTCTTCTTCTTTTATCCTATTATTGTGAATTTTTAAGATTACAGTTTCAGGATCTCAGACATTGCAAATAGCTCTTCCAGATCTGTGATTCATAAAATAATTTTGGTTGTGTTTTTTTTTTCACAGAACACAAGATCTTTATTTTTTTGTTGTTGCTTCTATTTTGTGGGTATTATAGTAAATGTTTTTCCCACTTGGCTCCACTTTTTTTAAGTCACTGTTTTGGTTTATTATCCATAATTGCAATCTCATTTAATATAATCTACTGGGAATGTATTATTGATATTTTATTTATATTTTACAAAGTGATCTAGTTATGCAGTGTCATCAGTGTTGTCTCTCACTGATTTTTTAAGCAATATGTATCAGTTACTTTGTTGTTTTTGATATTTAGGTCCATTTCTGGGTTATGTGATTTTATTGTTTTATCTCTTTGTTCCAGTACAATATATTTATTATTATAACTTTGCAGGGTATTAAAAGTCTGTGGGGGATAAATCCTGATATTTTTTCTATTTAAAAACTTGTGTGCCTTACATTGTATATTTTAATTCTGCTACATAATTTTTAAAATGTATTTATTACATGCAATTCCAGTCATGATTTCAACAATATTAAATTATAATTTATCAAATTACAATTAAAATTTGATATTGTTGAAAATGACTGGAATTGTATGTAATAAATACATTTTAAAAATCAAAGTTCATATAATTTAATGTTATATAGTTCTGTATATGAAAATGATATATTTTGTGTCTATTAGAAAAAGTGAACCTAATTGCTTTAGAGTTTTTGTTTCTATTACGAACTTTATTTTCTATTATATTTGCTAGTTAATTGTTTCTTATATATAAATATTCTATTAATTTTTATGTTTTTGTTATTTTAGGAAAATGTATCAGTATTCTTTTATCATTTCTAATAGTTTCTTGTTTCTTGGTTGATTCTGGGGTTTTTTTTGTTTGTTTGTTTATGTATATATGTTCCGTAAATATTGTCTTTTTTCCTATTATGTACAGACTTACTCAGTATCTACAATTGAGAATCTATAACTTTCTCATCTCTACATATTACATAATGTTTAGCTTGCTTTTATTCCCTCATTTAGATCATTTTTTCTCTATAATCATCCTTGTTATAATATTCTGTAATTTTATTTCTTAAAAATTTGTGTATTTTCAATCAACAATTTATACATAACTGTATATTTATACATAACTGTAATTTTTAATCTTTCTCTTTATATTAAATCCCAGGTCTTTACTTTCCTTTCATTCATTTTTGGTGTGTATTGCTCAGCAGATATCTTTTAAAAATTTTTTAATAGGACATATATTAAATATAACTCTAAAATTTTCAAAGTATCTTTATTTTGCTCACATATACCTTTGAAGAAATTTTTCTAAACTCTTCTGGCATCTGTTGATGCTAACTTTACTTCCATCATGCTGAAATATATTTTTTTTATTTTTTGGAAGATTTTACAAGCATCTTCATTCTTATCAATCTACCAAGTTAGATATTATTAACAATTTTGTCTGTTTATGAAACTTTCAAATTTCCATTGGTCTTTATAGACATGGATGTGCTTATGGATGTGGACAGATTTATATAGATAAGGATGCACAGTTATCTAGCACAATGTGGATTTTTAAGGGATTCATTGTATCTGCCTAATACACATTAAAAAGCTCTAATTTGATTTGTTTACATTTTTTCTTCCCACTCCTTTGAGAAAGTTTAACTACTCCCTTAACCTTAAAAAAAAAAATCTTCAAAAATGGGTATCTGTAAGCTCTGACCTTACTCTTTTATTCGAAACATTTTAGATAGAATATGTTAACTGCTGTTACTAAAACCTCTAAAATATCAAGATTTGCTTAAAGAAAGGTTATTCCTCACTCATATTATGAGACAGTACAAACTGGAAGATAGAAACACTCTACGTCATCATTCAGGGACGTAAGTTCCTTTCTTTTAGTGATTCAGGCATCCTCATAGTCTTCAGAATCCTCCACTGGACCCTCTATATTCATCAGTAAGAAGAGTGATAAGAGAGCATTGCAGAATCGTACCATATTTTTAGCGAGTAGGACAAGTATCTGCTCACCAAACTGCAGAAATTTCTGAGGAATGTAATGTAGTTTTGGGCCCAAGAAACATGGGGAATTAATTTTAATGAATGGCTAGAGTTGTCTCAGTCTCAGGTTCCCTTTCTTGTCACTAAATGTGTCAGCATGCTTAGAGTAGTAAAGCAGAACCACTGTGAGTGAAATACAATTAAGAATAGATAACTGGGATTCAATCTTACACATGATCAAGAGCAGCTGTGGTGGTAGTATCCTGAAAAGAGACACTTACTGGATATGGAAAAAAGATACTAAGCAAAGACCGAAAAGCTGCTGGTGAAGAAGTCTAGAGAAGGCAGCTGTATCTGCACCTGATGGTTGATCTGAAATTGTTGTACGTAAGCCAGACAAGTAGACAAGAAAATAGAAAATAAGCTCAAGCAAAATAGGGAAAAAGAAGAATGGACAGGACCACAAAAAACAGTTGGAATCTACGGAGACAAAGTGGAATTTCAGATAATGAGCTGGAACCCACTTCTGTGTCTCCTGATATTTAGCACTGATAACATGAAAGTCTTGCAAAGAATACTAAGCGCCCATTGAAAAGAACTGCACAAGTGCTTAATCTGAGACTCAAACTAAAGGAGGAGATCTTGCAGGTGTAGAAGGACCTGTAATCTAGTTGTCTACCTCTGAGCCAGATGAGTAAAGTATGAGCTGTAGTGATGCCTTTGGCTCTGCACTCATTGCTGGGAAAACCTGCTGTTCCTTTACTTCCACCTTCCAAATCTAGCACAAATTTCTCCTGTGACCAAGTCTAACCCAGAACCACACAGGGAATGAAAATTAGACAATATAATTGTAATTTAATTTCAACTAACCACAAAATAATTTACAATCTTTTTGAAAACCCTGCTGTACTATACAGATGTATCATTCTGACTCTATGCTTACAAAATAACACTGGCAAAATAATTTTTTAATGTTCTTAGAGGTTCTTCATATTAATACATTCTTATGCTGTATACTCAGTAGTGCCTGTAAAGTATATAATTATGTATTAAGCCCACTTAAAAATGTCATATGAGAGAAAACAATGTGTCATTTATTTCTAGGCTCATGGAGGGGAAGTATCATTGACACAGTTGAAAAATTATAACATTTTATTATTTTATTAATTAAAGGTTTTCATTAGTTTACTCGAAACTAATTTTTCAAATTCTGCAATTTTAAAGAATGTAAAACCGTAGGCTCTTTAAGACTTAAGGCTCTTAAGTTCAGCAAACTTTTGCTAACAAAGTTTGCTTGCCAAGCAATTTTTCACCAGTTCTCACAGTTAGCTAAACACAGCTCCTTTTTCAGTATCTGACCTAAATATATTTTCTTTAAATGGAAAGAAACTAAAGAACAAGGCCTCACGGATATCGTATTACTTGAGCCATTCACTTTGAGACAAAGAAAACATAAATTCATTCTTTCCAAGGTAGTGGGAGTTGGGAGGCACTGTAAATTGTTTTGTGATAGATGAACCCTAGGAAAATGCATTGGCTGTGGTAGAACAATCAAAGAAACAATATCCGAGTAAAGAAACACACCCTAGGGTACATAAAGACATTATGTTATGATGCTAGTAGGTTATGACCCTTCTATCTATGGCACAGTTAAGACGATCGTTAATATACTATATATAGTGCCATAGTACCTGAAAGATGCCAAATCCTTACAACCAGGAAAGTGTCAAAAAAGTCGAGGTGATCATATAACCCAAATACTACAACCAGGCAGGATGACAAATAATTGCTTTAAAATATAAATGGATATATTAAAATCTCACAATTCTGAAAAATATATACACTCTTATATAGTGCTTTAGAATAATCAATTTTTCATGTACTTGCTGTTATAGGGAGAAGAAAACGTTTGTCATTCATCCCGCTTTCTCTTCCGGATTTATAGGCTGTAACATCCATCATACCTAATGGAAACAGAAACAAAAGAAACACTTTGCTTTATATTTTTCCCATGTATTTTCTTTTAAGCAATCACCTACTTTTGCTTTGAAATTTGATGTTTTCTTTATAAATTTCTCAGCTAAGTGCAGTTGTAAAATATTGTAATTGATGTTAAGAGAAAAGAGGAAAAGATGTGGCAGAAATGGAACATTTCTATATAAATGGAATCATAGTGTTATATAACTTATGTGATTACATATTGTATGTTTATATTTATAATATGTATATATAGCATAGAAATGTATTAGCATATAACAGAAATGTGTAAATTTCTAAAGGTATAAATTATGTTTATATAAATGTATAAACAAGTTATATACATATGTACTATATAAAAATATATATTCACTTTCTTTTTTACTTTCTCACTTGAAAAATAGAGCACTATTTTTCTCTAGTTCAATGTGAGGTGGTGAAGAAATAAAATGGGAATATGCAGGGTCCTTGTGACTACATTCCTATGGATGGACTGATGAGACTGAGATAAACAAAACCAACTGATCCATTTCTGAATGATTTATTTTCAGGGGTTGTTTTATTCTCATTTGGGTTTAGCATGAGTAAAATTAATCATAAATGACTCTGTATTCTAATACAAGGAGGTTAAATGAACAATCTGAGTAGGGAAGAAATTTCCCTTACCCTCTAACTGTACTTAACTATGTTATGAAACAGGAAGTAAAGAAAACAGCTTCTCCTTAGAAGAGCACTGAGAATTCAATGTAGTCATGACTCCATAATAGCATAATTTGACATAATTTCCCAGAAATAAATACTAATTCATGTACAAATTTTATATTACCACAAAAGAATAATAGTCGAACAAAGGACTCAATTATTTGAGAAGGAAATACATATGCAGCTCATCAGCCCAAAACATACACACAAATAGAAGCATGCACAAAATAACAGGTGGAATAAAATTATGTATGTAATTCTCATATGCATAATATGTAACATATATTAATGTTGTGTTTAAAAGAAGAATCAACGACAATAAGATATTGACAGATTTGCCTCTATAAATGTGTAAAAGTTTCTGTCAAAATAATAAGCACAGAACCAAAATGAACTTATAATTAAAATGATAGGACTGATACTAGTTTAGGTGAAAAATTTTTCCTACAAGTATGAAGATGATTAATATTTATGACAAGCAAATTCATATCAATCAATAAAGACATTGATTGTTATTTTATTTTATTATTTTTCTGAAGCTGAACACTGAAAAATATTTGGGAGTCCTTTGTATTGTTTATGTAGATATTCTCTTTCTGATCTGTGATTTTTTCTAGTTGAAAGAGAAGTGGATCTAACTGGAATTGCCAAACTGTGTCAGGAAAATATTCTAAGACTCGAATGTGGGCAAAGAGACTACTGGGTATCCTTTTGTAGACACTTTATAATAGGCTCTTCAAAGCTTATCTGGTAATATAAGGAAATTTATTAGGAAGTGAACCTTAGTATTTATTAGGATATAAGCATCTGCACTTCTGATTTTAATTCTAATGTCTAGTCTAGTTGATAGCTCTGTAAGTGTACAAGCTGTGTTGTTGAATAATGGTAGCAATACAAATTACTCTTGTCCTTAGCAATGCAAACGGATGCCATTCACTACAGATAAAATGGGCTTATCACCTCAAAAAAAAAAAAAAAAACCCCAACCATTACATTTTATATTCTCAGAGAATACTAAACAAAATTACATTTATTAACATATAAAGTTGAGCATTTCTAATTGTTTTTATTTATCTCTGGTTTTCAAATTTTCCTTTGCAGTACTTAACATCTTAATGGGTTCCTCATTGATCAACAAGTTGAATAAAATATTTGGTGAGTGATTGATTATATTTGTATGATACTTATATTTTAACATTTTAAAAATTAGATTTTAACTAAAGATTATGCTCTACAATATGCATTGTAGTTTTATTTGCAATAATAATTTATAATAACAGTAATAAAATGGATAAAGGTAAGATCTTAGAATGGAGTAACACCCTTGAGAATTTGTAATAACCTTGAAACATTCCTTTGTTATAATGTATAGTAATTAAAAGCAAATATCACATTAAATTTGTAAAAAGAGATAGTCTGGCAATAAATACGTGAAAGCTAATAGAGTTTTTCTCTTTTTGGTGATTTGTTTTCCTTTTCTGCATTTTCTCATTTTACATTTTATATTATAATCAAGTTTTACACTTAATTCACTAACCTTACATCTAAAAATACTGTTTATAAGAAATAAGATAATGTAAATATAAGATATCATATAACTTTTGCTAAACAAATACTATATAATGTCTAATTAGTAATAGTGAGGTCTTTGCCTAAGGAACTAGATGTTACATTTACAAAAAAAATTCAAACTATGGAAACTTTTCTAAACTCACTGGTCTACTGTATAGTGCAGAGAGGCACTTTATAAAGATCTTGCTCATAATCCTTGTAAATACATAGAGGGTTTAATTATGATTTTCTAAATCCACACTAATATTCTAAAGGATGACTTAACATGAGACCACTTTCCAGGAATATTTGCAATTTACCAGGAGTTTTTGCCAATATTACCTAAATCCACAACCTCAACTTTTCATTAAACTGCATTTTTAATTATTCAATTGTGAAACATCAAGGGACGCAGTGGTGGGGGATAATCTCTGCAGCTAAGTTCACACCAAGGATTCAACTATCTTCAGGAAAGACTGAACCCAGACAGGAGCAAAAACTCTATCCAAGCTTGAGTTCAAGTTCTGCATCAAAATGAGCTTGGTATTCTCTGCATAAAACAAAACATTATTGGCTCTCCTCAAGACTCCTAAAGTCCCTTTGGTAGTTTAGATCATCATTTAGATCATTAACTTTCTGAGGACAAATTTTTTTAAATCATTTTCACTTGTACCTTCCCAGAACTCTCTATATATAGCCTTTGAGTGTTTGAAATATATGACAGCAAATTTGAAGAAACTATTTATATAATTCATAATTAATTCTGAATATAAACAAACTATGTGAAGAAGTCACAAAGAACTTTAAGATAAGGAAAAATTGAATCAAGGATTAGCCATCAACAATGAATTTGGGCCAACAAAAAACAATACTGAATTACCCATGTCAAAGATGAATTCAAAGAAAATGTATGTAATGGGAGAGTCAGCAAAATATTTACATACTGACATAATTTAAACAGGGAATGAAGTGATAACTTTGCATGGTAAAGAAGGAAAGAACCTTTGTAGAAGTGATATATTCAATAAAGAAAATATTTTCCTCCTCTAATAAGTACTTCTAACAAAACACATTGGAAAAGGTGATGCAATAAGCATTACAAAATCAATTAAAAGAAAACTTATTAGGATGAAAAAGCAAAATTGTATAATAAAAATACCAATGTGACCTCAAAAAGATCATTATTATATAATCAATAGTGGAACAAAAATCACCAGGCAGAAAACTGAATCAGATAATTAGAAAAGTTTTCTGGTAATGATAAGAAATGCAAAGCAAAGAAAGAAACAATTGGAGGAGATATTAGTTTTCAAAGATACGTAATCGAGATGGATCACAGATACTGAGGGTATTTTATAAGTAGAGAAAAGATTAACTATATACCAACAATCTTAAAAGTGTGATAGATAAAAAAGTTGTCTTAAATGAAGAAACAACAGAATCTACATGTTTAAGACAATATATCATGCTAAAGGAAAGTTCAGTCTAATCGACACTACTTACATTTTTTTCTACCTTTTTTTTTTTAAGTATGAAGAAAAAAACATCAAGTCCATAAAAGAGAATGTGTTAGAGGGCCTCATAGTCTATATATGCACATCCAAAAAAGTTAAGTAAGGTCTGAATGAAGTAACATTGGCTTTTTTCTACTGAGCTCTATTAATATCATAATTATGTTTGCTGATTTCAAAATATTGAACTACCTTTGTATTTTTAGAATAATCCCACCTGGTCATCATGTGTGAAGATTATATAAATGTAAAATGTAAATAGGACTAGTTTATAAAATATACACCAGACAAATATAAAATTACTATCAAATTTCAATATGAAGTTGGATTAATTTTGCTAAGAAGCAAATAGAAAATTCTACTGAGATATTTCCATTTTTGAGAGGCTAAAATTCATCATCCTATTTTTTAGAATAGGCTAAGACCAGCAAGTTAATTAAAAATAAAAGTTCCATCTTTAAATCAATTGGTATTTGGGAAATTTTAAAAAAAATTCTAATGTAAAAATCCTGGGAACCAAGCTAATATGATGGCTTATCATGTTGGCCAAACATTAAGAAACCAGAGTTTCAGATGACTATGGACAAGAGCCCCACAGCATGTTCTCTCAGATATGTTATGCTTGTCCTCTTAAAAATAATTGTGTTCTTAGTAAAGGCTGATGACTTTTCATTCAGGAAGGATTTAGAAACCAGCTAGAGATTGACTTTTTTGCAGCTGTGCCTGGAAGAATTTTTTGGCCCCTAATTTGACTAGAATCAGCATACTTAGAGTTCTCATCTTTTATTGAATCTCATGATATCTCTTCATCAAACATATAACCAATTTGTTAGAAGAATGGCAAAGTAACTTGATTATTTACTCTCGCTTGTTTTGGGAATTATCTCTGAATTAATCAAAACATTTATTAACAAATGCTCATTACCACTGATCACATCATGTGAAGTTCAATCAGAAGGGTTTCTTAATTATATTTTTAACTATGAGGTTCTCTTCAAATCTCCTTGGTGACATTCAACTATTTTTTATTCATTTGTTTAAACCTTGATCAATGAAGGTAAAGCGAAGTTTTATTTGCTTTTCTCCTTTCCTGATAGGAAAAGAAAACAGAAACACACCAAAAAAAAACAAACGCAACAAAACAAACTCAATGCAATAGTACTTGGAAGAGCAATGTATAAACTTTTTTTTTTAAATAAGAGAAGCATATTAAATTTAAATACATACTCTTAAATAATAAAGAAATGTTCAGCATTTTAAAATAATAACTATTAATATATGCCAAGAATGTCCATTATAGAAATAACCTTTAAAGAACAGACTTATCTTCAAATTAATTACACTGGAAATTAAGTTAGCCATTTTTCCCAAGGCCCTAAAGTAATAAGTTGCTGTGCACAAATTCAAATGTATGCTCACTCTAGAGAAGAAAATTTGTGTGGATAATCCGTATCAAGAAAAATACAATAAAGCAGAGGCTCACATAAACAAAATTATACATATACTGATCGATAAATGTCTCCATTAAGCACAAAAACAAAATAAAGTAAAAGAAACAAAAATTAGAAAGCCTAGTTAGTAAAAAATGAGTGACATCAAACATACATGAGAAATGTAAAATAAAGATATACCTAAATCTACAAGTCCATTAGAAAAACTTTAAAATCTAGATAAAATACTAAATTTCCAACAAAATATTGATCTAATCCAAGAAGTATAAAACTTAAGATGCCATAGTTTCCTGCTGAATTCTATAAAATTAAGGTCAGCGTATGCCTATTTGATTTAAACTAATTGAATACACAGAAAAAAACTATAAAGATGATATTCACAAAATGATCATGAATACAAAGGTGAAAGTTATAAAACAAACATAAACTTGTATTAATGTTTCTTTGTGCAATAATCACAACATAATAAGAAAAACAAAAAATTATCCTGATTATGAGTACATTAAAAGAACAAATTAAATCTAGTCACAAAAATAAATTAAACCTAGTAGCACATTAAGAATTTTAAAACACACTGAGCAAATTTTGTTTTAGAAATGTAGAATGATTCACTGTCAGAAATCTATAAAAATAATCTATATCAATAAATTAAAGGAAAAACCCATATGAATTTTAAAAGTTAATAGACTCTAAAATGCACTGACACTTAGCAGCAAGTCTAACTTTAAATAGAAAATATAAATATGAAAAAATAAAATTAATTTATGATACTATGGGACAGTAACCCTACCTCCTCAACCTCCAGGAAAACACCTGCAACTATAGAACATAAAATATATGTGAAGATGTTTTGTACTCTGAAAAATTGACTATTTGCCTTGAAACATATTAAATTAAGACCAAAAAAAAGGGCTCCATTTTTGATCCTTGTTCTTTGAAAAATATTTTTACATATTCTCTGGCATTTCTTAAAAGCAAGTCTGTTTGTTTTCTGACTGTTGTTAATGATGACTTAAAAGAGGAACCATTGAGGGCACATAAATTTGGTTTTATGTAAACATAATTCTTGTTTAGTTTATCATATAGTGTATTTTTGAGTATACGAGTACTAACTTGCCAGGCTCCTTAAGAACCACGCTAAAGAAATCATTGAGCCATATCCCTTTAAAACTTAAGCATAGAGTTTGTCTTTCTATACCTGGTTTATTGCCCTTAACATAATGATTTGAAATGTTTTTGCCTACATAAAAAAAAAAAAACCATAACATTTCTATGTACACAAAATTAGAAATCTGGTTTTCAAAATGTTTCTTGGTTATCCAGGCATTTCTCTTTTATCTTTGTAATACCAAACAAGAGTTACCGAAAACCAATCAGTTAAGATGCTTCTGACTGGAGAGTTATAGAATGAGAACAAAGAACATTGCAAAATAATATTGATGAAACACTAAAATCATGTGTTCTTAAAAGAAGAGTAAATTGATAAAGTTGGTATATATTTGTATATTAAGTTAGGACTTTAGTGAGGCACGAAAGAGTAAATGTTACATGAGCTTTGAAATCATATATAATTGATAACTATTATATATGTAATTTTCTATACATGTGTATAACAACTACCATGAACTACAATTATTTATGCCCATAGACTAATACTTTGAATAATGCATAAATAATATATATGAACAGTAGCATGTATATTAATAATAGAACAACACATATAGTCATGCTTTGGTTTATGTGGTCAATTTTTCCAGGACCCTTATGTATATCAAAATAAGCTTTGTTTATTATTTATTTATTTAGAGACAAGGTCTCACTCTGTTGCTTAGGCTGGCATGCAGTGGCACAATTACAGCTCACTGTAGCTTCAACCTCCCAGCCACAAGAGATCCTCCCACCTCAGCCTCCCAAGTTGCTAGGATCACGGGTGGCACTGTCATGCCCAAGATAATTTTTTATTTTTTGCAGAGAGTCAGTCTCCTGATGTTGGCCTCAAATGAACCTCCCACCTTAACCTCCCAAAGCACTGGGATTACAAGCATGAGCCAAAATAACCAGCCTCAAATATTAGCTCTTTTCAAGTCCCAGAGTTGTCCCTGTGGAATCCACCTATATGAAGAGTCAACTCCCAGAACACATAGGTTTTGCATCCCATGAATTGTTTATTTCCCATTTGTGTTCGATTTTTAAAACAGTCGTTATAAGCTGACCTGCACAGTTCAGACATTTGTTGTTCAAACATCAACTATCTTTTTCCATTTGCCACAGTACAGCTTTCCTCAAGATAACCATGCAGCCATAAGAAATGATGAGTTCGTGTCCTTTGTAGGGACATGGATGAATCTGGAAACCATCATTCTCAGCAAACTGATACAAGAACAGAAAATCAAACACCACGTGTTCTCACTCATAGGCAGGTGTTGAACAATGAGAACACGTGGACACAGGGAGGGGGAGCATCACACACTGGGGTCTGTTGGGGGGAAAGGGAGGGACAGTGGGGGGGGGGGGGGTGGGGGAGGTCAGGGAGGGATAACATAGGGAGAAATGCCAGATGTAGGTGACAGGGGGGATGGAAGCAGCAAACCACATTGCCATGTGTGTCCCTGTGCAACAATCCTGCATGATCTGCCCATGTACCCCAGAACCTAAAGTACAATAAAAAAAAAAGATTTATTCCATGAAATAATAGCTTACACGTATTCAGAAACTGGGGTCTCCTTTGTTATTCTGTGACACTGTGACATAGATAAATATTATCTTCCATTTTACTTTTGAAATAATCAAGATTTAAATATGTTAAATATTTGCCCCAAATTTTATCTACAAAGTAATAAAACTGAATTTTGAACTTGGCAGCATATATTTGTTGACAGAAATGTAAGTAAAAAGGTGTCTGTGGTAAAATTGATTTGGGACAGAGTTTAACAACATTGCACATGTTCTTTTATTGCTGAAATTTTCAGTCTTTGATACACTAACACATATTGTGTATGTGTAAGAAAGATATAATATGTGGACTTGCTCAAATTTATTGTGCTAGGTCATTCTTGAATTGCTAGAAAGAAATACCTAAGGCTTGGAAATTTATAAAGAAAAGAAGTTTAATTGACTCATGGTTCTGCAGACTTTACAGGAAGCATGGTACTGGCATCTGCTTCTGGGGAGGCCTTAGGAAGCTTATAATCATGGCAGAAGGTGAAAGGGGAACAGGGATATCACATTACCAGAGCAGGAGCAAAAGGGAGAGAGTGGGGGTGGGAGGTGCCACACACATTTAAATAACCAGATGGCATGTGAACTCAGTGCAAGAATTCACTTATCATCAAAGGATTGGCCCAAGCCATTCATGAGGGATGATCCAAATACCTCCGACCAGGCCCCATTTCCAACGCTGGGAATCACAATTCAACATGAGATTTGGTGAGTTCATACATTCAAACTTTATCATTTACTATCACTTATTGACCACATACTCCTCTGTTTTCCCCTGGAAACATTTTTAGTACTATTATTTCAAGTAATTCTTTTGCAAACTACTACTAAAACAACACATGTAAAACCATTATCGTCGGAGTGCATTTATTCCAGAAATTAGAAAAACAAGCACTGAGCACACTTAAGTAATATTTGATATTTTGTTTGTGGATACAAATTAGGTAAAAAATGACAAAGAAGGGTAATCAATCTTCTGGACCTTTGTTTCTTCCTTCTGAGCTTGCTCCCACTTATATTTCCACTGCTTTCTTATTTATGTTTCCCCCCCCCCCCAACTTTATTGTACATAAGAGTCACCTGAGGAAATTGTAAAAATGCATATTCTTGTGTGTAAGATGAAAACCCAAGATTTTGCATTTCTAGTAAACTCCTAGGCGATGTTAATTCTGCTGGTGTTGGACCACACTTAGTAGCTAAGAGTTAACGCATCTTGCTCTATTAATAAGTATAATTTGAAATGATTTTTAGAGTAATTAAAGATTATCCCAACCAAATTCTGATCTTATATAGATTTTCTACTGGAAAAATGATAATGTCATAATGTGGTGAAAATGTATAAGAAGAAGAAAGTGCTTTTTTCTTCCTCTGAATATTTGTATTGTAATAAAATATACATATACTTTAAAAAGAGATCCCTTAGAGGAAATTTCTTTTGTGTTTTGATACTAACTTATTGCTTTTATGATGTTGTAAAATAATTATAAAGTATGTCAAGGAAGATTATCCTGTAAGAATAACTTGGGAGAATTTGGTAATTTGGTGAGATGGTGTTATTGGTTGCCAGTTTCTTTCCCAAATTTATATGTTGAAGTCCTAAACTCTAGTAGCTCAGAATGTGACTCTATTTCACAATAGAGCTTTCAAAAAAGTAATTAAAATTAAATGGAATCATTCGTGTGGGTCCTAATTCAACATGACTTGTGTCTTTAAAGGAAGAGGAAATTTAGAACCAGATTTGTGCACACAAAGAAGAAAGACCATGTGAAGTGGCTATTTTCAAGTCAAGGAGAGAGGCATCAGATGAAGCCAAACCTGCCAAACATTGCTCTTGAGATAATAGCCTCCAGAACTGTGAGAAAATAAATATTTCAGTTGTTTAAGACCCCTAGTATGTGGTATTTTGTTATAACAACTATATCACACCAATATAAAAAGGATTCATCCTGAATTTGCAGCTACCTTTTTAAATTAAGGCTTAATTGTATTAAAGGGTCTGCAACATTGTAGTAGGTAGCTATTCTGGATTTCTTCTTATATAGAATATAACGTAATATAATCTGAATTCTCAGATAAAAAAGATCAAATATGTCTGAAAATTTTGTGTGTGGAAAATGTGTGTGTGTACTGTGTAATATATTTTACACTTTCATCCTTAAGTTAATACAAGGTTTAAATATTTCCTAATGATTTTTAAAATTTGTTTTCTGAAGGTAATTACAACCAGTTAAATTTTTTATCAAAAGAAATAGAAAAAATATACAATATATACCACAATGCCTAGAAAAACTAAGTAATTAAATTTAATAGATTATTATTACAAGTACTCCACCTACCCTGCCCTGTTTTTGCTCATAAATAAAATTTAACTAGTAATAAGACTCATTTATTTTCAGGATGTTACATTGTTAAAACACCTGTGACCACATTAAGCCAGTGTATTAATGTTTATGACTGCCTCTGTGGACATGCTTTGCTCCCATTTCTTTAGACTTTTGCCAACACAGCATTGTTAATTATTACAGTTAAAATCATTTTGAAGGAATGGGATTAGGTATAGGGAAATGGGAATAGAAAAGAGCAGCATGTATACTATTGTCAGTTCTCTTCCACATAAAAATTTGAAGTGATATTAGTAGCAATAGGGCAACCACAGACCAGTTAAGTTGCTCATTTGCACTGATGATCTGTATAGTATAGCAGAACAAATCACAGTAAAATAAAAGTAAGAAACATTGAAATTCTAGTGCATTACAAGAAAAAGCAATGAAATGAAATAATAATATAATATGTTTTTAGTAAAATAAATGTAAGAAAACTCATTACATCTTATGTTCTAATTTTATATATAAAAGTGAACATTCTCCAATATGTTTTAAAATTATTAAAAATGGCATTTTCCTTGTTGGTCTGAAAATGTTGTAACCCTAGAGTAGTTTTTCTACCAAGAATCTCACTGTAATTTATTAATTCCCCAAAGTTTTATCTTACTTAACTGTGAATATAATGATAATGTTGCTGCATTAAACTGCATTGTGAATTACTAATAGCAGGTTCTATCATTTCGTACAATCACACATTTGCATTCCTAAATATTCATCTCTACACATTTATTTGCAGATGAATATTTGTGATAAAAAGGAATAAAACTGAGATCATTTAACCTAGATAGTCTTACCTGCAATATAAAATTATATATTGCAAAAACATGAATGTAAAAACACTTGGAACAGACTTAGATAGATATTTTTGTATTCAGAGTATGGTGCAGCTGACCGTATTGAATGAGACCTCATTTACTCTCTTTAATTACGGTTTAACTGTAAGTTAAAAGTCATTTTTAAATGGTTAGTCTTCTATATTCACATGCTCTTATAATACATTTTAAAAATTCAAATTCATTCTTGATTGAAGTCACAACATAAAGTTTAAATGTTATCTCATGGACACTAATTTTCTCTTCCATAACTAGTTTTGTGAGTCTACATTTCAATCCTAAAGCCTTTTCCTTTTCACTGTAATATATCTTGAAAGATTTAAATCACACATTCAAAAATAATTGCCATTTTAAATTGAACTCAGAGCAGAACAAACCAATTACTGTAGTTGCATCAGTGTAAAGCATTTTACTCTTCTATCAGCTGTAGATTTGTGCATAGAGGAAGCTCTATCACAATTATTATTACATTACTATTGCATTTGTATTCACCTCCTGAAGTAGACTAAAAAGCTTCCGAGGAGATGAATATCCTTGAAGTTCATATTGGCTTTTAATAGTCTTATTCGACACAATTTAAAATATGAGAAACCTATAGTTAAACTAATTTCTATTTCTGCTCAAGTACTTGGCTAAATTCTAATAGTAGAAATGGAAAAAATGAAAATATACACACATAGAATACATATTTTATGACCCTATTTAACACAGATGTTTAATTTGAGAGATCAAAATCTATAAATGGATATTAAAAAGAGCATCTTAAAACCTAATGCTTTATTCATGACACATAATAGTTATAAATATCAGATAATCTGACTAATAATGTTCTATTATTATCTTTTAAATCAACTTTGTTGGGCTATAATTTTCCTACAATAAAATGTAGGTAATGTAAATTACCTATGTAAATAAGTTTATGTAAATAAATGTACATTTACCTACCCTATTTTAAATGTGGAGTTTGATTCATTTTGACAAATGAATGCACTTTGGTAGCCACCAGTGTCATCAAAATATTGAATATTTTCTGCATTCCAAGAAATTTCTTTTGCCTCTTCACAGTTAATCTCTTTCACTTTGACTCTTTGTAACTACTGCTCTGCTTCCTATCACTAGACGTTAGTTTTGAGGATTTAAAAATTTCATATAAATCAAATCATACAGTGGGTGCTCTTTTGTGACTACCTTCTTTTGTGCAACATAATGTTTAATTTGTTCATAGCGCTGTATTTATCAGTAGGTCATTCCTTTTAATTCTAATTAAATGACTCTATCTGTATGTGTTTATTCATTTATTTGTTGATGAACATTTGAATTGTTTTCAGTTTGGGGCTATCAAAAATAGTGGTGCTATATATATATAAACATTCATATACCAGCCTTTTCTTGAGCACATATTTTTTTTTTTTTTTTTTGGGAAAAATGCCTGTTAGAGAAATTGCTGGTATATAATGGTCAGTGTATGTTTAACTGATATGGTTTGGATCTGGTCCCTGCCCAAATCTCATGTGGAACTGTAATCCCCAATGTTGATTAAAGGTGATTAAATCAGGGAAACAGTTTCTCATGAATGGTTTAGCACTATCTTCTTGATGCTGTTCTTGTGATGGTGAGTGAGTTCTCAGGAGATCTGTTTAAGTATATAGCACCTCCCCCTTCTCTATATCTTGCTGCTCCAGCCATGTGACATGCCAGCTCCGCTTTCCCCTTCTGCCATGATTGGCAGTTTCCTGACACTTCTCCAGAAGTCAAGCAGATGCCAGCATCCTTCCTGTGCAGTCTGTGGAACCATGAGTTAACTAAACCTCTTTTCTTATGAATTACCTAGTCTCACGTATTTATTTAGAGCAACACGAGAAAGGCATAACACATTGCAAATATAATAATCTGCCAAAGGGATTGTACAATTTTACCATCCCAACAATAATAAATGAAATTCCAATTGCCTCACGATCTCACCCACACATAATAGTGTCAGTCCTAGTGGATGTGTAGTAATATTTCAATTTGGTTTTAATATGTATTTCTTAGATGTCTAATGTTTATCTTTCTAAAATGTGTTTATTGACCACTTACACATCTTTATGAAATATCTGTTCAAATATTTTACCTGCTTTTATTGCATTGTTTCCTTTATTATTACTGGATTATAAGATTTCTTTACATATTGTAGATACAAGTGTCACATTGGCATCATTAGCTATAAGAGAGCAATTACCTAGCTTTTTATAGCCTTTATGGTGGAAGATAGGCAAGAATTGAAGAGCTGGTTTGTATTTGCATTAACCTGTCAGCATGTTTTCTATGGCTAGAAATTCATATTTATAACAGCTTAAGTATTAATTATAAATTGGGATGCAATAATAAGTGTGGTTATAAAGACACATGTATGCATATACACACATATACAATTACATATACAGTAAGTAGTGTCAGGTGAGGGACCAGTGACTACCCTATTTACTTTCTGATTAAAAGCAAAATGAATAAAACAGTTAAATGAAAGAACACCAAATATTACCAAGTTTTACCATTTTAAAGTGATCTCTAATAAAGGAAATGTTACATTATTCTTGTCCATTTTATTTGTAATATACTGAGATTAGTGGCTTAGAATATCAATTTACCATCTACTTAAGGAGAAATGTAATGGTATATGGATTCAAATACTATGCCATATAAAAACACAATAAGATTTGTAGGGATTTACCTTGTAAAAGACAGCAAATAAAGGATTATAAAGCAGGTATGCATTCAATAACAATTAGTACATAAAATAAAATAATGAAGCAGAGTTTTCTATGTAAAATGAGTCAGAAAAGATAAAAAGAAAGGCATTGAATTTTAGAAACAGAAAAAAAGATTCCTATTTTTTTCAATTTGTTGGGTATATCAAAGTGATTCATATAGTTAGTATATATATATATATATATATAGTTAGTATACATATATGTGTGTATCCAGCTATATGCAAAAAAAAAAAAATCGTTTAGGGAAAAATCAGATAACACAGTATTTGCAACCAGGTAATGTCATTGCATTAGTCAGGGCTCTCCAGAGAAGTACCAATAGGCTATTGAGTTAGTGATTATAAGAAATTTGCTTATGCGATCACAGAGCCTGAAAATTCCTAAGATGTGCAGTTGGGGATCCAGAAGAGCGGATGGTGTAGTTCAGTCTGAAAGCTGGCAGTGGTGATGAGATTCACTCAGGGTGGCTGGCAAAATATTAGAAAAATATTTGAAAAGTTACGGATTAGTTTTCAAACCTTTTTTTCCATTTTTTTCCCTTCTTTTTAAGACTAATCTTTAATTTTTCCTAATATTTCTCTAATATTTTGTCAGCCACCCCAAGTGAATCTCAACATGTCAGGAATAAGACACAAGAAGAGCTGATGACTTAGTGTGAGCCTGAAGGCAGGAGAAGACAGATGTTCCAGATCAAGGCAGTCAGACAGGACCTTTACAAAGCTCTTTTGTTCCATTTCGGCCTTCAATTGATTGGAGGAGGCCTACCCACATTAGGGAGGTTAATCTGCTTTACTCAGTCTACAGATTCAAATATTAATCTTATCAAGAAATACTTTCAAAGACACACCACAATAACATTTGATAAAATGTTCTGGCACCTTCGGATCAAGTCACCTTGTACAAAAAAAAAAAAAAAAAAAATTAACCCTAATGGCTACATTTCTTTTTAAATAGATGGTAAGTCTCTATATTCACTATCACTTATCTCAACTTCAGTATACAGAAAATGCAATAAATGTGAATGATATAACATTTTTCTTGTTACATACAAGTAAAAAATGGTAGAAATTGGTTAAACTTGTTTCTTTGGCTTTCTTGCTTAAAGGCACATAATGGGATCCCCTTTTACTTTTACTGTCTGTTTAGTCTTCTGTTATGTTACATGTTACTATTTGATTATTATTATACTCTGGGCCATCTTCTTGGATTTAAAGTCTCTTGAGATTAGAAAACACGCTGCAATATGTAATTCTATTTTGTTACGATGCCTAAAAGAATTCACACACTTTGTTGTCAGTCACTCTTGCAGGCTGGTTAATTTTGGGGGTAAGTAAATATTTGGTAGTAGAGACTAATTTTGCTTCTGTATCGTATGGAGGCTGATGATGCAGGAGGATTTTGCTGTGTAGTCAGTATTTCTAGGTACTGAACTTTCCATTGGATATTCAGGAGTCCAGTGTGGCATTACTACCATCTTTTCTCCATTTCAATAGTTTTCTGGAGTCTTCACTTGTGATGTATTCCTAATCCCATATTCTCTTTCTGGTTTCTGTCGAAGGAAAAACAAATATATTCAAGCTTCTGAAGATCTCCCAGGCCTCCAGTTTACTTGGCCACTTACCATGCTAGACTTGGTCTTTTTGTATGATTCTGTATTGTGACTGTAATAACTCACCTGTTTTAACCCAATTGATACCATATTTCAACTTGGTTGTGCTATCCTGTGTGTGAAATGAAACCATTTTCAATTCAGGTTAACAAAGAAATTATAATAATCTACACAAGTAAAGATGAGAGGAATAGATATATCTCAATCAAACAATACTGATGTGTTTAGAGCCATAAAGTGATATGAGATCCCTAAAAGGCAATGCAGTCCTTACAGCAAAGAGAGACAGAACTGTAAAAGAAGCAGAGGCGAAATGGGTCACATCACTATTACTCCATTGAGAAGGAACTATTATTCATTTTATTTTGGTCATCTTTTTAAAGATGCCATTAATATTTTTTTTTGCCAAATTATACTCTATTCTAAATAGTAATGTACAATTTCAGAAAGGAATACCTTGAATGTGACATTTGCCTTTTTACATTTTGGTCCATTTTAGTACTACATCTAATCCATTCTAGAATGCTGATTGTTCCACATTTTTTAACCTTTCAAATGTATGTCATTATCTTCCTCAATGTACTTATTCACTATTTGTTGTCTCTCTAGTGTCTACTGCCTATATTCATTATTATCTAAAATAACATCCATTATAGTTAAAGATTTTTTTTATTGATATCATTAAAATATTATGAAACAACAGAAAATCTTTCCATATTGGCTAGTGAAAATACAATGATAAAAAAGGTAATCCCTTTTGCCTAACTCACTTTTGACTAATGAGCTTGGGTTTATTTTTTCATATAAAATAGGACAATTAAAGTAATTTTAAACATTTGTCATATAGCAAGTTGAATAATGATAATTTATTACATTCTAAGGTACCTAGATCTATAGGTAATTAATAGCAAAGTCTATTAAGTGCACATTATGCACATTATTCATCCTTCCAAATATGCAGATCTTGCTAACATTTGTCTTATTATAGTTATTTGTGTGTTTGTTTCTTTTTAGTGATGAAAAACAAAAGCAAAATGTCCATATGTTCAAAATATGGGAATAGAAAGGCTTACTTGGTCTGAAACTTTTCCACACACATAGTATTTAGAATCAGATTGGCAAGATGACTCAAGCACTAGAAAAATTAAATGACATTCAATGTGTTATTAAATGTAATTAAATGATGTCATTTGTAAAAGTATTTAATAAATTTTTTACTAGTTACTTCAAACAAAATGGGAACAAGGCACAATCTCTAAATTTAGAGTTCATGTAACAGAAATATTAAATCATAGTATAAAGCAATATCATACAAATACCATTACATTGAGAAAACAAAGTAACTTTGTGACTTGAGAGAAGAAAAATAATCCATCTTCATGAAGCAGATGATGACATAAGACCTAGCTCTTGATAAATGTCTGGGAGTTCGTCAAGTGATAAAAGGATCAAAAAAATATTCTGTGTAATAAATGAACAAACGTAAGGTATAGATATTTGAAAAACTCTACCATGCCATATTTGGTAAAGCAGCTGGAGACGTAAATAAAGAAAATTTGATATGGTCTTTACATTCCTTGCTGAGTAGTTTGAACTTTATTCTTTTTTAGTGTTGGAAGGATATGAACAACTCACCCTTGATGCTAGGTGACTCTAGCATCAGTATGAGAGATCAGTGAGAGTCTGGAAATTTTCTACCATTTTAAGCAAGAGAAGGGACTAGGAATAAGGTAAATAAAAAAGACTAATGAAAAAAAGAGTCTACAACATGCTCGAGACAGACAAAAATAATTCTCTGACAGCCTGGATGAAATAAAAAACATAATAGGTAGAAGTAATGCATGGGTTTGAAGGTTCTACCTTGAACCTGAGATCATCTTATTAATAGAGGTAGGCAATACAAAAGTAAAAGTAAATGAGTCAATCTGTTGGTGGCAAAGAAAAAAATTAAGATTAAATTAAGATACAAACTTTAGGACCACATTATTTTCTAGACCCTTTCCAAGAGCTTAGGTGGTAATCTTAGCAGAAATTTTTTCACAAGATTATGCATTGTTTCTATTTCATGCTTTTTAAAAATTTGCTTAAGTATTTTGATTTAAATTAGTTATGGTTGCTATCTTTTCCACTCAAACCACTCTTTTGTCACACTTTCTTTTTATTATTATACTTTAAGTTCTGGGATACACATGCAGAATGTTCTGGTTTGTTACATAAGTATACATGTGCCATGGTGGTTTGCTATACCCATCAACCTGTCCTCTAGGTTTTAAACCCAAATACATGATGTATTTGTCCTAATGCTCTCCCTCCCTTTACCCCCCGCCCTCCAACAGGCCCTGGCGTGTGATGTTCCCTTTCCTGTGTCCATGTGTTCTCATTGTTCAACTCCCACTTATGAGTGAGAACATGTGGTGTTTGGTTTTCTGTTCCTGTGTTAGTTTGCTGAGAATGATGTGTTCCAGCTTCATCCATGTCCCTGCAAAGGACATAAACTCATTCTTTTTATGGCTGCATATTATTCTGTGGTGTATATGTGCCACATTTTCTTTAGCCAGTCTGTCATTGATGGGCATTTGGGCTGATTCCAAGTCTACCTATTGTAAACAAAGCTGCAATAAACATATATGGGCATGTGTCTTTATAGTGGAATGATTTATAATCCTTTGGGTATATACCCAGTAATGGGATTGCTGGGTCAATTGATATTTCTGGTTCTACATTCTTGAGGAATTGCCACGTTGTCTTCCACAATGGTTGAACTAATTTACACTCCCACCAACAATGTAAAAGCATTCCTATTTATCCACATCCTCTCCAGAAATAACACCACACATCTATAATCATCTGATCTTTGACAAACCTGAGAATAACAAGCAATAAGGAAAGAATTCCCTATTTAATAAATGGTTCTGAGAAAACTGGCTAGCAATATGCAGAAAACTGAAACTGGACCCCTTCCTTAAACCTTACACAAAAATTAACTCAAGATGGATTAAAGACTTAAATGTAAAACCTAAAACCACAAAAACCCTAGAAGAAAACCTAGGCAATGCCATTCGGGGCATAGGCATAGGCAAAGAATTCATGACTAGAACACCAGAAACAATGGCAACAAAAGCCAAAATTGACAAATTGGATTTAATTAAACTGAAGAGCTTCTGCACAGCAAAAGAAACTATAATCAGAGTGAACAGAAAACCTACAAATTGGGAGAAATTTTTTGCAATGTCTCCATCTGACAAAGGTAATATCCAGAATCTACAAGGAACTTAAACAAATTTATGAGAAAAAAACAAACAACCCCATCAAAAAGTGGATGAATGATATGAACAGGCACTTCTCAAAAGAGGACATTTATACAGCCAAAAAACATATGAGAAAAAGCTTATTATCGCTGGTCATTAGAGAAATGCAAATCAAAACCACAATGAGATACCATCTCACACCAGTTAGAATGGTGACCATTAAAAAGTCTGTCACACTTCTTACTATGCTGGCATATATTGTAGAGGCTAGAATATTAGTGGAATTTGACTAAAGAGAATTTAAGCTGGAGATACAGTTAATTTTTAGTGGGATTATATGACTACAGACATTTCTATATTCTGATTTTAAAAAAATTGTTAGCTATTCTCTTGTAGAAATAACTTTCAGAAATATTTCTTTGGTCTACACATTTGCCAACATACCTACAATGTGACAAAAAGTCACAGGGCCAGTGGTAGTCTTCTATTAACATAGTTTTCATTGTTTGGCAGCAGCAGTATGTAGTTGTGGAAGAGAAATAGGATTTGAGTTGTACTGAGCCAGAAGCTAATCTTTGGAATATTCTTCCAATCATCAGATAAATAACATCGTCAGTGTGAGGATTTGGTTCTTATTGATGCCTAATTAAAATTGCTCACTTTTTCTGTCATTCAGTAATATAGCATAAAAATCATATATATGCTATATTTCCATATTTTTTCTTTCTTTCTAAATACATGATTTAGAAGGACTCCTCCTTTTGCAAGGAACACATCTGTAACAGTTGTATGATGGAAGGTCTCTCTGTAACAGTTTATGTCTGAAAATACTTTATAGAGATTTTCCAAAATTTGATACAATTTCTCAGAATTACATGCACCCCAATTGCCCATGAAAGGAGTTTCACTTTCCATGGGAAGGGGCCAGAACTATTTCCTCTGCCAAGCTCTGTTACTGGTTGGGAGCTGCCTAGGAGAAGTGTGTCCTTGGCATGAATACACAGGTAAATTAGCAGGATGATAGCTGAAGCTATTATTCAAGTATGTGCTCCAAAGCAGTAAATCTGAGTGGTACATTTCTGTTGTCACTGTATTTCACCCCTTATGTTTCAAAATCTTCTTTTTCATGTGGGTTTGAAAAATAGCCCTCTATTGCTACCATGTGCCCCTCTTCCAAGTGTAAACTTAAAAGAGGGCGGTTAGTGTGAAGAACTGTGGATCCTGATACTATAGTTGGCCTTGGGGTGGCCTTGGGGTGCCACTGGTACTCATCTTCTTGCTCTTCCACTATGCTTCTTAAAATTAACCTCATCTTCATCTATCATCTGGTGATGTGATTCACACAAACATTCCAGAGTAGTATGAGGCAAATCTTACCCTTCTTATACTGGAGGTGCTATGCCAGTTCATTTACAGATATGACAGGGCAATTGAGTGCTAGGAAACACAATAATCAATCTCCTGGGCTCAACATATATTTTTTTCTCTGTATCTATCAAGTAAAGGCTGCTGGTATTTGGATATGAGAAATCTACATCTTGTTGGCTGCCAATGTGGTCTTTGCATGCCCTGGAGAGAGTCTATCTTCTTTGGAAGACGGGGAGATACCTATGCCTGAAGAGCTAAAACTGGGGATGGAAATTTCCCACAAATTTCCACCATGAGTTATTGAAGGTGATAGAAAAAGAGGTTACTCCTGTTTTAGCCTTTCACTCCTGGACCAACATATTATTTTTATTGGGAACATGACATAATTTAAAGACCTCTGATTAAATGAATACTCAGTATATGGAAGGATGACACTTCTTTCTTTCAGAGGATTGGCTCAAAATTATCACTTTAGCTATGTCTTGAGCAGGTCATTCCAGGTTTCCACGTGTATGGCTGCTTCTGAGTGGTACACTGATAGGTCCTATGGTCATGCCCACTCTCCTCTGCTGTAAAGTGAGAGGCCTGTTTAGATGCTACGCTAACTCCTGTGGATCTGGCATTCCATAAATTCCATGCCAGCTAAGGCTCTGAATGCAGGAATAAATATCTATACTCAGAAGAGGTATCCATTCCTATAAAGAGTTATCCATTCCTATAAAATTTTTGGCCCTGTAGGATAGAAGGGGCTCAGTATAAACAATTTACCACAAAGTTACAAGTTGATCTCTTTAAAGGATAGTTTTGTTTGATGATTTAATATGGATCTCTGTTGCTAACAATTTGAATGTTTATTGGCCATAGTAACTAAGCTGGCATTGGTAATTTGGAGTCCAAGCTCTCAGGCCTATATATAACCCTCCTCTGTGGCCACTCTTTTCATGTGCTCATCATGCCATTTCTGGAGTACTTTCTTTGTGGTAGCGGTTGTGCCATGTGTGGATCTGTTTTTTACATTAAGGAAGATATCTTTACATGCTCCTCCATACTAGACCCTAAGACTTCATGGAATGCTCCTGAAACTTTGTAGATTTATCGTGTGTCTTTTGGATGTTATATGTTTTACCAAGGTCTCCAGACATCATCTATTACATCAACATGGTACTGCTAAGGTAATGGCTGTATAATATAAAGCATGTCGTTACATGAGATATTTAGGAGGTGCAAAGCTCTTCAGACTCTATTGTGATATAAGATAAAATGGTTAACATATCTCTCAGGTAAAACAGTAAATGGCTATTATTTTCTACTCTATATGAAGTAAAACTCTTTCTGATTCTCTTTTGTAAGTGAAATAAAAAATAATATGTTTGCAAAACCCGTGGCTGTATGACAGGTACCTATGTACGCAGTATGTCTAGTAATATTCTCTAGCAATGAGACTTCATTATAGTGATTTTCCAGGATCCACTCTGTTTCTGCAGGGATGTAATGGTAAGTCAAACCATGATATGACAGGGACCACTGCTCCTGCATACTTTAAGTTTCTAATGTTGGCACTAATTTTTGCCAGCCATCCCTCTAGAAGGTAATATTGATTATGATTTAGTCTCAGAGATTTCCTCCTGGGTTTTCCCACTGTAATAGCTTATTCTCAAAGATCGAAAAAATGGGGTGGTTACTTAACTTCCAGATATATCAATTCTAACTATATACCCAGGAGTGGGAAAATGACCCTAGAGTCAGTTCATAGAACAAGTGAGTTAGATTTCAGCCAGAATTCATTTATTATTTGGTCCCTGTAAATCTTCACTCTGACAAGTAGATCGTGATGGTAGATTGGATTTCTAGATATCAATTGTTTCCAACAGGCCTTAAAATGTCTGGATATTCATCTTTCTTTAGTTCATAGCGTCATTCAATAGTCATAGGTCCCTTTGGAAAAGAAATGGCACCAATACTTTATATAATTGTTCTGGTGTTTCAGGGTTCTTTTTTTCTGGGTTCCTAGCCACCTCTGCCATCAATAGATTTTGATCTAAAAATTGGTTCAAATCTGAGAACTGAGCAAGTGATTCGTAACATTTTGTTGGAATGATTGCCCACAGTCTCCTGAACCTTTATTTCTGTCTGCTAGTTATGAATTTTAAGAAGTCCCCTTGTTCTCTGACCATTTATTTTTCTCTTAGGGTTACCAAACTGTAGTAATCATAAGATTTAGCTTCCTTGATTGTACCTCTGAACCTGCCATTATTTATCATGGCAACCGTAGCCTCCTGGCTTCTGGTGATTAAGTGCTGCCATAGGGCCTCTCTTACTTCAGGTCCCCATCATCCCTCTATATTAAGGAGTCCAAATCTGTGAATACCTCTCCTAATTCATCACTGTCCTGCTGAGAAGAGACATGATTGAATTCTTAGTGGTTTTGCTTGTACTCTTGCCAGCACATTTCCAATGGCTTTGTGACTGGCATGTCCTCCTGGTCATCCCATGGAACATAATCCCTGGTGTGGTTTCTGGCACCACAAATATGTCTATTAAGGTATATTCCCTCCCCCTTTCTCTGTCCTGTACCATCTTCCAGGGAACTTCAGGTGTTTTTATTTTGCTCAGTATTCATCATCATTTTCTTTGGGTTTCTAAGATAGAGCCACTGCTCCTGGTGTTATTTCCAGAGTGTTTAATCCCATGTCAAGCATTCCTAAATGGATGTCTTATCTATTTACTCTTAAGACCTAACTCCATTTCCTATCAATATAACACCCTAAAAATCCAACCCGAGGATACTCTCCGGGCTTCTGTTACTAAATGCAGCCAATTCTTGCAGCTCCTGTAGTGCACAGTCTGTTTCCTCACCTGTCAGGTCATCTGAGTTTCCTGCAGCAGGATGTCTGAGAAGTGGATTTTCATGGTCACCAAAACATCATATCACATTTAATATCATGTATTCTTTTTCCTAACCAGTACCTGTCAAATCATATATCCTTTACCTGTAACATCTTAGTCAACTTCTAGGCTGAAAATTAACTTTGCCATGTGGTAATTTTGGGATAGTCACTTATTTATTTCTGCCAATAAAACTAAAATTAGGCTTGAATGTTGATAAATGGGTGGAAGTCAAATATTTCAGAAATCATAAAGGAATTTCTAAGTAATAAAAAGGGTAATGTTATAGAAAAAAAAATGGCATTAGCAAACTGAACCAGTTGGCTGGAGCAAAGAATGGCATGCAAAGAAACAGAAAATTGGACAGAGCTTTAGCACCAGAGCTCAACTGAACAAAAGCATCAGGTAAAGGAGCAGAGATACTATGCTGAAAGTGTCATTCTAGGGAGATGTGTCTGATGGCACTATAAAAAATAATATTTGGAATCTGGAAGCTGGCCTTATGCAAAGTGAAGAAAGTAAAGAAGAAGGAGTAGAATTTGATGAGCAACAAGTGATTAATTCACAAAGAAATTCACTAATCACTCCATTTATAAACACAGCTAGCACAAAAATTTATAGTCACAGCTAGTACTTGCATGTGTGAGTACTGGGAACAATACACTATTACTTTACTGGTGAGCAATTAATAACTGTTTCTTCAAAAAGAAAAAGAAAAACAAAGAAGCAAACAAAAAAGTCAATATATTATACTTGCCAATATACATGGTACAAATACGCTATTTCCAATTTCAAATTACCGATGTGCTCACAAAATTCCTGAACATTAAGGACTGGCTGTCAAGGCCTAATAGGAGCCTGCTTGCTGACTTCACTGCTGAGGCTAAAGAATGACTTCCATTAATAAGGCTAACAAGATACATACAGAATAACTACATTCCCTCAAAAGGCCCTAATTTAAAGTGAGCATAGAAGAAAAAAATGAACCTAGAGTATAAAATGTAATTAAGGATAATTTCAGATATTAGTAAAACCCAGGAGTGTTCTTTATTGACCATCTAATGTGTGTTTTATAGGGTTTCTATAAATTTGAAAAACAACTATTATGGCCTTATAAAAGCTGTGCTTTTTGCAATATTATTTCTGGAATAAACTAATTATCCTTACAAAGTAAATACTTCCATTTTCATTTTTCAAAGCTGTTTTTCCTCCATGTGAATGAACTTAACAAAGTAAGATACGTGTGGCCCCTGGCAGACTAATTACCTACAAAATGAAAATTCTATTATATATCCTTATACTTCTTGTTTGTTACAGGCACAAGAGCATATAACTCAATACAGCATCTGTTCCTAAATATATGGCTTTAAATTTTTGAAGTAATTAGAGGAAGGTAGGAAAATTGAATTCTGTGGAGCAAATAATTTAATTTTGAAAATTCTATTTCAAAATATTTGCTGAATAGATATTTTGAATTTTATCTTTTAAAAACTTGAACTTCAACTACAGGTTCTTGTGTCTCTGTGTGTGTGTGCTTAATTAAGTTACTTTACCAAACGCATTGATCTAAAAATTCCTTTAGCTAAATTTCTTATATTTATGCTAGATGAACTTAGCAGTAAATTTGTTCTACTTTTAAATGTCTTTTTATTGCAAAGTAATATAAATATTAAATATACAGTTGAATCTCTTGTACTTATTTGTGTTTTCATAAAGACTATTTGATTGATATGTAGATCAGTGACTAAGAATTTAAAAAGCAAATAATATCATAAAAATATGAAGATTAAAACTAAAGAGAGTCATTTAAATTACGCAATTTCCTTAAAGCATATGAGCTATATGTTTACCAGTTGTGCTAATTATATCTGATGACTTTTTCTTTTCATAAATTCTCACATTTTTGTTGCCACAAGAGCTAGGCTAGTGAACATGTGAACTCTGATTACTTTGCAAAGTCATAGGAGGATGTGCAGTCTGCAAACTAACTACATAAAATAATCTAAAGTACAATAAAAAAATTAATAATCTTTAACCAAAGTTTTCCAATAATGCTAACTTTAGTAAGCAAAACTCTTTATATATTTTAGTTCTCTTACAATGAACTTGAGTCTTACCTAAATGTAGATTTAACTTAACATTTTTCCCATTTAAAAAAATATTTTTGGAGTCTAGCAATTAAATGCCTTTGGGGAACATAAAAACAATTTGATACTATAATATAATTTTTAAAATGTGTGATGTGGTTTATTTTGTTTTGTTTGGTTTGGCTTAGTTTTGCCCAAATACATATTGTATTATTCTAGGTTTAGAGCAAATGAATTATGAAGGAAAACTTTGCTTGGTAAGATTCCCTCTCTATCTGACCAACAGCAGTTACTGAGTTTAGGTTAAAAATTAAATGTATGAAACACAATAGCCTTCAATGAGCACCACATGTACATAGACTTCAGCCACAGTAGAGCAGAGGTCTTGTGGTTCCCAGGCATAGATACTGATGTACCAAGATCACTGTGAATTTAGACATACTGAGCTTATGCAGACTATCTCAAATGAGAGAAGCCATCAGCTTCTTAACTTTTACTTCCTCATGTAAATATGTAACCTCTTCAGGGGGACATGTACAGCTTCCATTATCTGGAATGATTATATTTTACCAACACGTTTTTTCCTCTGTACTTGATAAATAATTTTGATGATAAGAAATATTTACTTGTTCCTATATATTACAACTCCTGAAACATATTCATTTATGTGGTCCTGGAATATGTACGTTCATAAAATTCTTGAGTTATTTTTTCAGGAAAGATTTAATGGAGGTTCAAATCTCCAGACATCCCTGGGGCTAGAGAAAAGTCCAGAACGTACCTGCTAATTCTTTTCTTCTCCTTGGGCTCTAAAACAAACCAGTACAAGTATGACCCATGCAAACTAACAGCATGAATATTTTCTTTTTTTTTTTTTCAGAATGAAATACTGCAGGTTTCAAAAGAAAACAATAAAAAAAACAAACGATAAACTGTAGTCTGTAAAATAAATGAAAAACATAAAAATTATTAGTAATAGGTAAATAGTTTTAAGAAATACAGTATCACCACCATTTTCAATCATTAGAAAATAGGAAGTCAAAACATTTATTTGAGATGTCAATATTAAATTTGATTGAGTTATACTTTGATATTACTTGGATAACATTGTTGTTACTTTAAATTAACTTTTAAATTATATTGTCATTTTTATGCTTTAAGATCCTTATTTGATCAGGAAGTAGAAGGATTATAAAATAACCAGGATTTGCCAAACATTTTTAGCAAACTAAAATCATTTATTCTAATATAGATAAAAACACTACTTCACTTGCTCAATTACCTGCATATTTTGAAAATATATTTTGAAATATTTATCATGAAAGTGAGTTAATTATATTAGCTGTTATGTTTTATACTAAAATATCATATTATAGTACATTTTTGTGCTAAAATAAAAAATTATTAAAATATTGTAATCTTTAGTTCCACAGCAGTATCATTGGTAAAATATTCTTCATTAAGATTATGAAGTTTCTTTTTATACCTTGAATAGTTATAAGAGCAGTTAATTGGAAATTAATCTAAAATATGAACTAAGGGTCACAGGTATAGCGCAGAGACTATTTTTAATATTTTATAATAAGATTCTAAATTATAAAATAAAGTAAGTTTATGAGAGGTGATATAACACAGTTTATAACATGGCATTAAACTAACATTGAACACATGATCAAACAAAATTAGTTTGTCTTATTTTGAAATAAAAAACAATCTACACTGGAATGATAACATTTGAATCTGAAATTTAATAATGAGATAAGTACTAATTAGTTTCTATTTTCTATCTTTACATTTTAAATACTATTGTATGTTTCTTAGATGTTAAAGAGGGACAAAAACATTAGCATTTTTGCTGATGCTTTAGATACTTTTATTCATTTTCAATTTATTTTTACCAAATTTTTGATTCTTAAAATCAACATGTTGATCACATTTCTTTCCATGGGCAGGCAGACCCACTTTGTAGATAGTAATGATAATAAGTCAGAAGATTTCTTATTATGTTTGGAGTTCAGAACAGAAAAAGTTAAATATATAAAGTGTTTGATATTTAGACAAGACAAAGTATTAATACATTTAAAATAAAAATTGCATTTACAGCTGAGATATAAACACTTAAAACCATCAGTCACAACTAGCTATATCTATCACCTCTTTAGGAAAGGCATTATAATGAGATGAAATGCTAAATGTCTGATAGCTGAGGTTCCTTATGCCCCAGATAGTACTAGATAGTCACTGTCTTATTTTATCTTATTCTATTAAAAATGCAAACATACATCCTTGAAGAACATAGCAAAGAAACTTTAAATCTAAAAAGTTAAATTTAAAAATAATTTAAAATGTAATGTCTCCAGATCTCTCCATCTTGCCTCTGTCCTCAGCCTGATCCTATTCTCAAGAGATAGTTGTATTAATTCTAAGTTTTTCTTGTAATTTTTATATCTTTAAAGATTTTACCTCTATTCTATTTATCTATTTGGTAGTATTTTTTCCTCCCATAAATAAAACTATAAGAAATTTGCTACATTTCTACAGATACCTCTTTTCCCTTCTTTTTCAATTCTTTGAGTTTATATGAGTATGCACATTCATCTCCCACGCCCAAGAAACACACACACAGACACATACATACAAACACACACACACACACACACACACACGGACATATTTAGTTTCTCCTGTGGTCAACTTTATTATAAACAACTCTGCTCATCATTGAAGATAAATGGATTAGGAGGACATGGATAGCCCCATAATTGCTAAATAATAGGAAAAGTCATTGATAGCAAAATCTTTTTACTTATTTTTGTTAGGGGACAAAACAGAATACATGTGACAGCATAGAAGTACTCAGCATGTGCCTGCAATAACAGAAGGAAACTGTTTTTTGTAATCCTGGCCTCAGCAGGGACAACTGAGAGCGGGATTGAGAAGGGTTACCTGAAGTTATATATAGTGTAGCTACGTTTCATGGCAATCCTAAACCCTCCTCACCAGAGTAGAGCTCTTAAGAGGTTTATTAAATGACACAATGTCTATGTCCTTAATGTAAAATTTTTAAAAAGTGAATAAATTTCTATAAAAAATAATACTAGTATGACTATGAACGCCTTAGAACAAGGTCCAGTCTTTCTTGGCCTTACAACATGTTTAGGGCCAAGCGCAGTAACCTGAACGCTGTCATCTCACAAAATATGCATGACATTCAGAGTTTATTCTCAACAGAGGCCAATCAAGGTAGAAATTCATCTAATAGCAGAGGAAATCCACTCCCACTATTTTTCTTTTATTTATAACTGTGATGATATTATTAGAATCACTTGATATATGGAGAAAGTCATTAGCATGAAAAAGAAAGAGAGATAAACAGCAAGTTAATCTAGAGGAGAAATGAGATAATTTAAAAATGGAAACTTTAAACAAATTCCAATTAATACACTCAGTATCATAAAAAGTGCTTCTTTTAAGCCTATAAGTTTTGCAGTAATTATTTTTGTAGCAACAGTAATTAGAATATTCATCATAGCATAATCAACTATTCTATAATCTTTAATTTTTGTAACTACATATAGTAGTATAATAATAGCAAATACACAGGAAAGTAATAGGTCAAAAAGTAATATGAAGATAATCATCTATGCTATAAGCTATCAACCTTGAATCAAATCATTGTTAAGATTTAAACAATGGATTCTTTTTTCTTAAGTGCTATGATTATTTTTAAATTACAGAATATTTTGTTTAATTTTAATATTGATTATATCATGACCTTTCTATTTTTTTGAGTTTTCATTTATATTTCTTCTATTTGTTATTATTGCACAAACTCTATGTATTAGTCCATTCTCACACTGTTATTTCTTGAGACTGGATAATTTATAAAGGAAAAGAGGTTTAGCGGCCTCACACTTCTATGTGGCTGGGAAGGCCTCACATTCATGGCAGAAAGAAAAATGCATATATTACATGGTGGCAAGGAAGAGAGAGAATGACAACCAAGAAAAAGGGGCTTCCCCTTATGAAAACATCAGATTTCATGAGACTTACTCACTACCACAAGAACAATGTGGGGAAAACAGCCCCCATGATCCAATTATCTCCCACCAGGTTCCCCCCACAACATGTGGGAATTATGGGAGCTACAATTCAAGATGAGATTTGGGTAGGGACACAATAAAACCAAATGATACTATAAAAATAGCTTCCTGTTTTAACCAGAAACACTGTGTTCAGTTTTTAATCCATTTTCTTCTTGAAGCTACTTTTCATGTATTCTTCCAAATTTCTCATCTAATTTAAGATAATTTCCTTGTGGGTTTGTTATACATCTGTCACCACAAATTTGTTTATGTGTATATATAGTTATTATAGTTATATGTAAAAACACACCCAGATATATATACACACAGTCATATATGTATATAGAAATCTATCTATGTTAGTACCATAGTTTTTAGCATTTTCCTAACATTCCTCTTTTGTTATTCTTATATTATGTTGCTGGAGTATTTTCTTTAAAAAATAGCTCAACAAATGTACAATATACTTTACATCTGAAATCCCAGAGTAATTATTTAACATATTTCTGAAAAATTCTGAGATATTTTATGTCTAAAAATGCATTCTCAATTTTTCCATGGTATATACTTATAGGTTGAAGAAGATAATTTTTGTTTCTCAGAAGTTTGAGCGATATTTTCTATTATTATTATTATTATTATTTGCACATAGTATTGCTGATGAAGAACCTGGTTCTGTATTATCCTCTCTGTAATCTATTAGGTCCTGAGCTATATTTTGATTTTCTAAAATTTAACCAAAGCAGCCAAGATATGATTCTTTGTTAATTCACCCTGCTCCTCCAAATTTGTGAATAAAATAATATACTATTAACATAGACAACTTGTGTGTTTTCATTTTGAAATCAAAAATCTCCAATTTGCCTTTCCCCAAATTGGAGGCACATTATAAACTAGAAGAAAATAGCCTTCCCATCTTCATTTAAAAATGAATGGGTAGAGGAATAGACTAGCAGGCTGTGGACATACTCACTCTAAATGCCAATTTTAGAATGACTTTATACTCTAAATACAGCACTTTCTATAGTTCCCTTATGGAAAGAACTGCTTTCTTTCTTTCCTCTATTGTAATTCCAAATATTGTTTTACCCATTAGTATAATGATCTTATATATTATCTATTTCCAGAAATCTACTGATTTCATCTATTATCAGTATCAGTTGTTGTAGTATTTTTCCCTGTTGATAATATTTTCTGCTGATACAAGAGGATATTTACTTATTGTTTATTTAGTTACTTTAATAAAGGAAAGTAAACAAAGTTATTCATAATTTTCTCTTGAACCAGATATCCAAGTTCATCAATATTTTTTCAATTCCTTATGAAATAAGCAATCCCTTAAGAAATAACAGAATGTTATTTAACGGCAGATGTATTTGAGGGCGTGTGAATGTAAGTAATAAAGCCAATGTCATGCTTGCTCAAATTCTGAAATTACAAATCATTTTGTTGATGGAAGAGAAAGCTATATGTGTAACTGAATCATTCATGACAGTGTTGAGGCTGTGACTCACACATAGGACTCAATGTGCAACTCATTCTTTTGGGTGAGGCATAGTCATAAATGGCCTAGATAACAGACTGAGCCATGGTCGAGGCAAGGGGCACATGCAATGCTGTGCTCTAACTCACCCCTTTCTCTCAGTCTTTCATTGCTTGTCAGGGTGTGATGACATAGCAGTTGATAACCACTGGTTTGGAGAACCGGATATTACAGAGGCATGGCCTCTCTGCCAGTGGGTATAACAGGCAGTTTGTAAACGGTAGTGGCGGTAACCAGAAGAAAGCTATGTCATAATGCTTGGTCCACTTTTCAGGGATCATGTCTAAAAAGATTTTTTAAAATTCTACATGTGTCATACAATGAATCTATTTCATGTATTTTTATAGTTTTTGTTCTTATTGTGTTTTTAAATATGTGTTTAAAAATAAACATTTAATTTTGAGATAATTTTAGATTCACATGAAAATTTCAAGGAAAAGTATGGAGAGATTCCATGCACTCTTTCCTCAGCTTGCTCCAATGGTGCCAAGAAAAGAGATACCAAATCTTGTTAAATTTTGACACTATCATATTTTTTCAGTGAATCTTAAAGCAATAGTGTAGAATACTGTATTCCTGATTACTACTTCTCTTTAAAAACCTACCAACCTAAGAACATTCTTTCCTATTTAGGTATAATCACTGCCCATAATGACCACATAAAACATCTTCTGGCTCCTAGACCTTGATTTGGATTCAAAGTCAGAAAAAGGTTTGGCAATGTTGACCATGCCGTTCAATAGCAGTCCCTTAATTCACTCCTCAGTAACTCTTTTAGAATTTCTCACAATTCTCAATGCCACTTTACTGGCAAAATGCTTTATGAATGAGTTTGCATTTCAGATGTAATTACTTCAGAATCTTTTGTTTTGTATATCCATTGCGTGCCTGGCTCCATATTAAGTGCTATGGATATAAAGATTACTAAACTGAGGATCAAGCCTTCCAGTAGTTCACAAAATAATGAGTACACAGAAAAGTAAATAAACATATGTCAATATATTGTTGACAATTGCATAATAGAAATACAAGTGAAATTATTTTATGTGGTCCAATGAGATATAGTTACTAAAAATTAGAGGAAGATAAATTTTGGTTCAAAATGATGAATTCTGTAATAGTCTTGATGGGAAGCTGCTGTCTCAAGAGATGGTAAGTTCTCTGCCACTGTAGGATTTCAGGTGTAGATTGCAACCACTTGGTGGGGATCTAGCAGAAGAAATCCAAACATTGTATAAGCACTATTACTAGACGCATTTTTAAAAGAAAGTCTTCAAACCCTGAGACCTTATGAAATCTATTCATAGCTCTGCTTGGGGCTACTGCCTAATTTGAAAACCACTGGCTTCTAAAATCTTGAGTTATCTTTAAGTATTAATAGAAGATTCTTAGAGCAAATGTATTAAGTATCACTTTAACACTTCCCTATTATTCTGAGAAGAGTGTTTTATATACCTAATCCAATTCTTTTTATATGATAGTAAGATGACGCTCTGCTTTTAATCTTGACAGAACAAAAATATGGAAAATGTTTATGTTGCACAATTTTTGAATTTTTTGTCTATAATATACATAATAAAATATATCAAAGAGTTTATGTAACACAATTGGGATAATACCTTCTTCTTTTAACTGCCTGGTTCTTTAGAAAACTTGAACATAAAAAAAGATATTTCAAAATGCTTTTCCTTGCAATTGATATAGCTAAAGTAAAGGTGCATATGAGGGGGTAAATTTCTTCTAATTAATTGGATATATTCCTAAGAATACTGAATGAAGCAGTCCTATCATGTACAGCCTGGAATTATTCATTCTCAACCCGAAACAATGTGGAATGACCTGTCAGTTGGGTAGACTTTAGAATTCTGGAAAACATTTTGGGAATATAGTCATGGAAATACAACTTATTGTTGGCAATGGATATTCCTGAATTAATTTAAAGATAAATTTCAGGCTATGATTTTTCAAATTATAAAAGTATTTTAATTCATTATATTATTTTTTATAATTAATAATAATTTTTATTATTTTCTAAAATTTCAACTTTTACTGTTAGGTACAGGAGGCATCTGCACAGATTTGTTACATCAGAATATTGAATTATGCTGAGGCTTGGAAAATGGATCCTTCACCCTAGTAGTAATCATAGTACCCAACAGGTAGTTTTTAAAACCACCCTCCTCCCTCCATGTTCTAGTAGTCCACAGTGTCTACTGTTCCCATATTTATGTCCATGTGTGCTCAGTGCTTACCTCCAACTTGTAAGTCATAACGTGGTATTTGTTTTTCTATTCCTGCACTAATTTTCTCAGTATTATGACCTCCAGCTCCATCCATGTTGCTGCAAAGGACATACTATCATTCTTTTTCATGGCTGCATAGTATTCCATGGTGTATATGTATCATATTGTCTTTATCCAATCTACCACTGGTGGATACCTGGGTTGATTCCATGTGTTTGCTATTGTGAGTCATTGATGAACATATGAGTGCATGTGGGTTTTTTTTGCTGTTGTTGTTTGTTTTTTGGTAGAATGATATATTTTCTTTTGAGTATGTATACTCAAATAATGGGATTGCTGGGTTGAACAGTAGCTCTTTTTTTAAGTTCTTTGGAAAATCTCCAGACTGTTTTCCACAGTGGCTGAACTATTTTACATTTTCACCAACAGTGTATAAGCATTCCCTTGTATTGACAGTGTTGTTTTTTGACTTTGTAATGATAACCATTCTGGCTAGTGTGAAATGGTATCTCATTGTGGTTTTGATTTGCATTTGTCTGAGGATTACTGATATGAAAACATTTATACACATGTTTCTTGGTCACCTGTATGTCTTCTTTTGATAACTGTTTGTTCATGTACTTTACCCATTTTGTAATGGAGTTATTTGTTCTTTTCTTGTTGCTTGTTTAAGTTTCTTACAGATTCTAGATACTAGAACTTCGTCAGATACATAGTTTGTGAATATCTTCTCCCATTCTACAGGTTGTCTGCTTTCTCTATTGACAGTTTCTTTTTCTGTACAAACCATCTTTAGTTTAATTAGATCCCACTTGTCTATTTTTGTTTTTATTGCAATTTATTTTGGGTACTTAGCCAAAAACTGTTTGCCAAGGCTGATGTTGAGAAAAATATTTTCAAGGTTGTCTTACAGAATTTTTGTAGTTTCAGGTCTTACATTTAAATCATTAATCCATTTTGAGATAGTTTTTATATATGATTAAACACAGGGTTCCAGCTTCAGTTTTCTGCATATGGGTAACCAGTTATCCAAGCACCACTTATTGTATAGGCAGTCCTTTCCTCATTGCTTGTGTTTTTTGGTAATGTCGAAGATCAGATGGTTGTAGGTATGTGACTTTATTTATGAGCTTTCTATTTTGTTCCATTGGTCTATGTGTCTGTTTTTATACAAGTACCAAGCTGTTTTTGTTACTGTGACTTTACAGTATAGTTTGAAGTCAGGTAGTGTGATCCCTCTGGCTTTGTCCTTTTTGCTTAGGATTGCTTTAGCTATTTGGGTTCTTTTTAGGTTCTCTGTGAATTTTAGAATAGTTTTTATTTTCTAATTCTGTGAAGAATGATGTTGGTAATTTGAGAGGAATAACATTAATTCATAAATTGCTTTGGGCAGCATGACCATCTTAACAATATTAATTCTTCCAATCCATGAGCATGGATTGTTTTATCTTTTATTTGTTTTGCCTCTGGTTACTGTAAAGAAATAATTGCAACATAAATATGATTAGTTTTAAATGTGTGTGTAGTACTATGGGATATTTTCTAATAAGTAATTCTTATAGTAAGTCACAAAATTGAACCGTAGTCTTGTCCCATTATCTGCCTTCAATAAGTTTTCACTCATAGACTATGAAAAGATATTTAAAAGTGTTTTTAAAGTTTATTGATTTAGTTGCAATAATTGCATGTAGAATCCTTCACATTTAATCCTGGCATTTGATTACTTAGGTAAATAATGTTTGGAATTCTTTCTATGTCATAATATGTATTACATTTTAAGGGATTATTTACAAATGAGATGTAATAATCAAGAAAAGTTGCTGTTTTACCCAGATATAGGCATGAAATTTTTAAACTACACTTAATTTGTCAGAAAATAGAGTTTTAAACATCAATTTCCATTTCACTTATCTCAAGCTTTGCCACATTTATGAGTTATTTGCCTACCTTATTTAATTTATGTATGGTCCTTTACTAAATTTTTTCATTTTCTAGTTCACTGAATTCTAAGTAGGTTTTAAGAATGTGGCAAATTCTGGTGGTATTCTAAGTGTTATTTTATCATTGTTTCCCCTTTATGTTTAATCTCTCTTGATTTTTTAATATAATCCAATGAAAAATATTTCATATCCAAATTGTTTTGATAATTATCTGTCTATATTGTTCTTTAACATTTTACTTTTTTACTTTATAAAGAATAAAATCTCTTGAATTCTATTATATTAAAAACTTTTGTTTGTAAAAATTTGTAATGTAAAATTATATAAGCAGTCAGAGACAGGGGCAAAAATAGAATTCCATGCCACAAGAGAAACCAAAAATCTGGTCCTTTGGAGATGACAGCTGTTTATGGCTACATTTGTAGCAACTAACTGCCTTTCCCAGTAAGGAAAAGTTTTAGTGCAGATTCAAATCTCTTTTCTTTTTAATAGAAATGATGATCGTAACTGTCATGAGTATATCCTTTTTAGTTTGTTAGAAATACATTTAACTCTGTGTGTGGTGTATGCATCTGTTTCTGTACATGTGTGAGAGTGTGTGTGTGTCTGTGTGTGTGTGTGTTCAACACTTTTTTTTCTTTTCCTTTTAACATTTTTGACCAGTTGATTTCAGGAGTGTATTATTTGATTTCTAGATATTTTGATTTTTTTTTTCAAATTGTCTTTCTGTTACTAATTTCTAGCTTCTTTCAAGAGTGGTTGGAAAAGTTGGTTGGTATAATTTCAATCTTCTTCAATTTCTTAAGACTTGTTTTGTGAGCAAATATGTTATATTGGAGAATGTTTCTCATACTGGAGAATGTTTCTTATGCACTTGAGAATAAAGTGGATTCTGCTGTTGGATGGAATATTCTGCATATGTTTGATAGGTTCATTTGATCTACAGTGTTGGCCAAGTCCACTATTTTCTTATTGATTTTCTGTCTAGCTATTCTAGCCACTGTTGAAATGAGATATTCAAGTCTGTTACTGGTATTGTACTGCTGTCTCTCTTTTCAGTTATGTGAATGTTTACTTATGTATGTAAGTGCTCTGATGTTGAATGCATACATACTTATAATTGTTATACTTTCCTGCTTAATTGACCTTTTATCGTGATATAGCATCCTTCTTTGTCTTTTCTAACAGTTTTTGACTTAACGTACATTTTGTCTCATATAAGTATAACCAAATCTGTTGTCTTTTGGTTAACATTTGCATAAATTTATTTTTCCACTTTTTCATTTGCAGCACATGTGTGTCTTTAAATTTGAAGTGAGTGTCTTGCAGACAACATGTATTTGAATCTCATTTTTAAATCCATTCAGGTATTCTGTGCCTTATAATTGGGGACTTTGATTCATTTACATTTATAGTAAGAATTGATAGTGAAGAACTCATTATTGGCATTTTAAAAATTATTATCTGTATGTCTTATACTTCTTTTGCTACTCTTTTTTTTTCCTCCTTTTGTCTTCATTTGTGTTTTGTTGATTTTTTATAGCGATATGCTTTGATTCTGTTCTCTTTCTATTTTGTGAATCTTCTATAAAAATTATTTTTCAGATATTTCGAGGCTTCATAAAACATTTTGTAGTTATAATACTCTATGTGATTAATACTTTAATTTCTATTACATACAATAACCCTCTACACTTTTATATCCCTCCATTTTATGGTATTAATATCATTATATATATCATTTTATATAGTGTATCCACTATATTTTATTATTCTTAATACTTTTGTCTCTTAGCCCTTATAATAAAATATATTATATTTTATTATTCTTAATACTTTTTGTCTTTTAGCCCTTACAATAAAAGTGATTTACTCACCACCATTATGACATTACAGTATTCTATATTTGACTATATATTTACCTTAACCTGTTAGTTTTATATTTTTGTGTATTTCATGTTGCTATTCTTAAGGAAATACAAGTTTCTTAAAATGACTGTGGCAATTTTTATTGACATGCCTCTAGGAATGTAAGCAGTTGTTCTATGCTTCACATGAACTGACTGGGGACCAATAATCTAAGTACCAATTATATGCTTAGAATTATAATATATGTATTACATATATAATATATGTAAAATTGTTACTTGGATTATACACACATGCATCACATGTATATATTTAGGATCTAGTAAAGATTAGTGAAATTATTTTGCCTTATTTAAAAATTTTGTCATTAGCTCTTATTGGATATTAAACTGTAAAGCAATTCTTGTAATTAATTGTATGTAATATGCACAACTTATATCTGGCTTTACATTTGTTTTTTCTTCAGTTATATTGTTCCCGACCTCTGTCTCCTACATCCTATTTTTCCATAGTCTGTCAGTACAACTTTCCTCCACCTTTCCCCAGGTACTACCCCTTAAGTATTACCAAATGCTCAAGTACTTTTCTTGTTCTTATAAGTGTGATATTATCAGTGCTATATAGAAAAATAGCCATTGTCTCTGCATTCAGATCCCAGATACTGACCTTCTGGGTATGTGAATACAGACAAGTTATGTAATATCATGGAGCCTCCGTCTCTTCCTCTGTCCAATGGATTGATACATCTTTTTCAGTATTAATGCTTTATTGAGATGAAATACATGAAAGAAGGAGCTTTGCAAATGGTATTCACTGTTTAAGATAGATTTTAAAGCTAAATTTATTTTTTTTTGGAAAATTTGTTTCATAAGACCCTTGTATTTTGATTATCTGGCTACTAACAAAAATACTGTTTCGAATGACTTGATTTTAATCCAAATTAAAAATAGAAAGTGTAAATCTCTCCTAATTTGGGGGATAGTAACCAGGGGAATGACAAGAAGAAGGCACAAAGGATTCTAGATGTTCCATATTCACATTTTACATTTTTGTTTGAGAATTTTTGTTTCAATTGAAATTTGTAAGTTTCTATGATGTGGTTGCAAATTTGCTCATATTGTATGCAGTTGGCAAATAAAACTTAACTTAACTCTTACCTAATTTATTTAAACTTCCCCCATGGCCTCCTCTCTCAAATTATAGGAAAGTAAGCTATTGAATACACTGATAGTCACGTATACAGGCAGACACCCACACCCACACAAACACACACACACACACACACACACACACACACACACACACACTGCATGTGTAGTATTGTGAGAATTGATAAACTTAGAATGGCCAAATAATTTGCATCATCAACCTATGCAGTCCAATCTGTTTATGACATTTCATTATTTCATATTCAAATCTTTCCTCTGATTCTTTCCAATATAGTATCTGTATATGAAAGTTTGCATAATCACATTTTGGGGAATGTATACTGGCTCGTGTTTTCAGTGAAGATGTTGGGCAGAACCTATTCTTGGGCTTTCTGCAGGCAAAGTTAATGGCTGCTGAAATCTGTAATCTGGTGTCCCAGAGGAGACATATTACCTCACCTTGGATATTCTAGCGTTTTATATTCCCATAAAGTCTGACCCAGATCATCTGTCCTGCAGCTCTTAGTTTCAGGGCAGCTTCACTCTTACTTCAGCAAAATCCCCAGCGAGCTTGACTAACATCATCCTCAGATTTCATACATTCCTCGATAGAGTACAGAAGAACTTCTGAATGCCATTTATGTAACACAGGAACTGCAAGAGACCCTACCTGCCAAAACATAAAGGGAGCACAGAGTGTCCTCTCTCTACCTTCTCACAAATATTCACCCTTCATTTCAGAATCTTACTGGATTTTTGGTGTCAGTTTTCCTGTTATTTTTCTATAATTCACAGGAACAAAAGAGATTCACAACTGAATTCTACCAGAAGTACAAAGAAGAGCTAGTACCATTTCTACTGAAACTATTCCAAAAAATTGAAAAGGAGGGCCACCTCTCTAACACATTCTATGAGACCAGCATCATCCAGATACAAAAATCAGGCAGAGATACAACAAAAAAATGCAAACTTTAGGCCAATATCCTTGATGAACACAAGTGCAAAAATTCTCAAGAAAACACTGTCACACCTAATCCAGCAGCACAACAAAAAACTTATCTACCACGATCAAGTTGGCTTCATCCCTAGGATGCAACATTGGTTTAATATATGCAAATCAATAAATGTGATTCATCACATAAAAAGAATTAAAGAAAAAATGATTATCTCAATAGATGCAGAAAAGGCTTTTGATAAAATTTAATATCACTTCATGTTGAAAACTCTCAGTAAACAATATATTGAAGGAATATACCCTAAAATAATAACCATATATGGCAAACTCACAGCCAATATCATACTGAATGGGCAAAAGCTGGAAGCATTCCCCTTGAAAACCAGCAAAAAGCAAGGATGCCCTCTCTCACCACTGCTATTCAACATATTGGATGTTCTGGCCTGGACGATCAGGCAGAAGAAAGAAATAAAGAGTATTCAAATAGGAAATGAGGAAGTCAAATTATCTTTTTTTGCAGATGACATGATCCCATATCTAGAAAACCCCATTGTCCCAGCCCCAAAGCTTCTCAAGCTGATAAGCAACTTCAGCAAAGTCTGAAGATACAAAAATCAATGTGCAAAAATTGTCAGCATTCTTATACACCAACAACAGGCAAACAGAGAGCCAAATTAAAAATAAATTCCCATTCACAATTGCTACAAAAAGAATAAAATACCAAGGAATAGAACTAAAAAGTAAGTAAAGAATCTCTGCAAGGAGAATTGCAAACTACTGCTCAAATAAATCAGAAATAACAGAGACAAATGTAAAAACATTACATGCTCATGTATAAGAAGAATCAATATTGTGTAAATGGCCATAATTCCCAAATTAATTTATAGATTCAATTCTATTCCTATTAAACTACCATTGACATTCTTCACAGAATTAGAAGAAACTACTCTAAAATCCATATGGAACCAAAAAGAGCCCAAATAGCCAAGATAATCCTAAGCAAAAAGAAGAAAGCTGGAGGTATCATGGTACCTGACTCCAAACTATACTATAAAGCTATAGTAACCAAAACAGCAAGGTAATGGTACAAGAACAGACACACAGGTGAATGGAAGAAAATTTTTGCAATCTATCCATCTGACAAAGATCTAAAATTCAGAGTCTACAAGGAACTAAACAAATTTACAAGAAAAAACATGAATAGACACTTCCCAAATGAACACATACATATGCCCAACAAACATGAAAAAAACTCAACATCATTGTTCATTAGAGAAATGCAAATCAAAACCACAGTGAAATACCATCACATGCCAGTCAGAATGGCAATATTAAATAAAAAAACAACAGATACTGGAGTATTTGGGAAGAAAAAAATGCTTTGTGCTATTGGTGGGAGTACAAATTAGTTCAACCATTGTGGAAAATAGTGTAGCAATTTCTCAAAGACTTACAGACAGGAATACCATTTGACCCAGAAATCCCAATACTGGATATATACGCAAAGGAATATAAATCATTCTATTATAAAGATACATACATGTGTATGTTCATTGCAGCACTATTCACAATATCTAAGTCAAGGAATCAACCCAAATGCTCATCAGTGATAGACTGGATTAAAAAAAGGTGGTACATATACACCATGAAATAGTATGCAGCCATAAAAATAAACGAGATCATGTCCTTTACAGGGATATGAATGGAGTTGGAAGCTGTTATCCTCAGTGAACTAACCCAGGAACAGAAAAGCAAATACCACATATTCTCATTTATAAGTGGGAGCTGAATGATGAGAGCACATGAACACATGGTGGGGAACAACACACACTAGGGTCTGTCAGAAGTAGGTGGTGAAGAAGGAGAGCATCAGGAAGAATAGCGAATAGATGCTGGGCTTAATACTGAGATGATGGGATAATCTGTGCAGCAAATCACCATGGCACACATTTACCTGTTTAACAAACCTGCACATCCTACATACGTTCCCCTGAACTTAAAATAAAAGTTGAAGAAAAAAAATGGGGAGAAAAAATGCTCAACATCACTAATCATCAGAAAAATGAAAATTAAAACCACAATGAGATAACCTGTCATCCTAATTTGGAATGGCTACTTTCAAAATAAAATAAAGTAACAAATGCTAGTAAGGATTCAGAGAAAGTCTACTTTTATACATTGTTTTTGAGAATTTAAATTAGTACAGTCATCATGGAAAATAATCTGGAGCTTTCTCAGAAAACTAAAAATAGAACTACCCTATTATCCAGCAATTCTAATATTGGGTATTTATCCAAGGACGTGAAATCAATATATTGAAGAGACATCTGCATCCCCATGCTTATTGCAGCACTATTCACAATAGCCAACAAATGGAAAAATTCTGAGTGTCCATAAACAGATGAATGAATAAAGAAAATGCATACACAATGAAATACTATTCAAAATAAAAATAAAAATAAAAGATTGTTAATCAGATGGAATTTCAGTAAAGGCCATCAAATGACTTTTGTTAGTGTATTGATGACTAACTACTCCTCTTTTTATATAAAGAGAAGGCCTGGGCACAGTGGCTCAAGTCTGTAATCTCAGCACTTTGGGAGGCCTAGGAGGGCAGATCTCCTGAGGTCAGGAGTTCAAGACCAGGCTGCCCAACATGATAAAGCCCTGTCTCTACTAAAAATACAAAAATTAGCTGTGCATGCTGGCCCATGCCTGTAATCTCAACTACTGAGGCTGAGGCAGGAGAATAGCTTGAACCTGGGAGGTGGAGGTTGCAGTGAGCCAAGATCATGCCACTGCATTCCAGCCTGAGTGGCAGAGTGAGACTCTGTCTCAAAAAAAAAAAAAAGAAAGAAAGAAAGAAAGAAATTTAGTAAATATTGGGAAAATTAAAACTATAGAAATAAAATTGAATTCCATTGTTTGTGATGAATGAATGGACTTAGTCCATATTTGTGTAGTTTAAAATAAGATTGTGTGAGATGTGTGGTGTATGCGTAAAATATATATATATATATACACATATATATATGTGCTTATATATACATACGTATATTTATGTGTATGTTTACACTCATATATATAACATATATTTAATACATATGCAATGCACATATAATATAGCAATGTATATACAATATTTATATGCTTGCATAATCTATACATAATATATTAAGGTTTTATTAATACTTATATGTTGAAAACAGAAAGCTATGTGATTTATTTATTTATTTTTATATATATTTTATTGTGTTTTAGGTTTTGGGGTACATGTGAAGAACATGCAAGATTGTTGCACAGGTACATACATGGCAATGTAATTTAAATGAAAAACCTTGGCCAGGTGGGATGGCTCATCCCCGTAATCCCAGCACTTTAGGAGGCCAAGGTGGGCAGATCACCTCAGGTTGAGAGTTCAAGACCACAAAATTAGTTGGGCATGGTGGTGTATGCCTGTAATCCCAGCGATTCTCCTGACTCCAGAGGCTGAGTCAGGAGAATCGCTTGAACTTGTGAAGCAGGGATTGTGTTGAGCCGAGATTGTGCCATTGTACACCAGCCTGGGCAACAAGGGTGGAGACTCCATCAAAAAAAAAAAAAAAAAAGAAAAAGAAAAAGAAAAAAAACCTCAAACAGCAAAAACAAAGGAGAAAAATAGGAAATCTCAGGTACATCACTCCATTTCAAATCTGTTTCACTAAATTGTAGGATGTAACAAAAGATGTTAGAGTGTGATAGCTAACCTGTATGTGATAGATATTTTTAAAGCACTGATTTTAAGGATAAAATAATTTATGCCATGACCAAGAGATATATCTTGCACTTATGCATGCATTTTAATCTAATTTTGACATTGAATATAACAGATTATATTAGTATTGTATCATTGTTTTAGCTCTTCATGGCTTGTAACCACAGTGACCTCAATGGACAAATAGTTTTTCTCACCTATTTCTCAAAAGGCCTTCAATCCTTATTTAGTAAGCAATTATTTCTTTTAGAAAAATAATTTAACTTAGTCCTCAAAGAAAAATAAATAATTGTAAATGTGAAAATGTTTTAGTTGTTTGTTTTGCTATGGATTATGAATGAATGATTAAATTATTTGGTGTTCTAAATTTGTATCGCTTCTGAAAAAATAATTAAAAATAACCAAATCACAGTAACCTGAGCTGTTAGAAATGGACCTGGATATACTCCTGGGAAATTCATGTGCCAAGGAAAAAAAATAAGAAATGAAGATTTCTTTTAACCACTTATAATCTATTTTTTATGACCACTAATCATGATAGCTCTTTATACCTGACAAAGTTATTTGATTTAGAATACAACTGTGCTATAATTGAAAAGACTAATTATAATATGTTATAATACTTTAATAGGATAGGATACCTAAAATATAAAGAAATGCTAATTAAATGTTTGTAACTTGATATGACAAAATAAAGCATTGACTTAAAAACTTTTCAGAAAATTGTATGTACATAAATAAATGGCAGGAATTTTAAAAAAGCCAAGTTACCATGCCCATGGTTTTGATTATGTAGAGGTCAAGCATCAGTTTGCAAATGAGATGATAAATAAATAATGTGACACACAAATTGTTTGTTCAGTTATTGGTTATCAAATTTTACCTCATCATAAATAGGAAAGGAAGTGTGAAATGAAAAAAAAAAATACTAAGCTACTAACTGAGGTGACTTTTGAAGAATGTCGGAGCCAGGCACAGAGAAGTACCATTCAAAGGTATCTCAAATTAGTTTTTGTAATTTTATTTAATTAATTTTATTTATGACATAATAGTTGCACATATTTATGGTTTTGATACATATAATATGTAGTGATCAAATCAGAGTAATTAGACTTTTCTCCACCTTAAACATCTATTATTTCTTTGTGATGCCAATAGTCAAAAACCTCTCTCTGGGTCAGGCACAGTGGGTGGCTCACACCTGTAATTCCAGCATTGTGGGAGACCAAAGCAGGAGGATTACTTGAGCCCAGGAGTTTGAGACCCGTCTATGACCTTGTCTCTACAAACAATTTTTAAAAAGTTAGTTGGGCATGGTGGCAACCACCTATAGTCCCAGCTACCTGGGAGGCTGAGGTGAGAGGATTGCTTTAGCCTGAGAGGTCGAGTCTGCAGTGAGCTGAGATCACACCACTACAGACCAGCCTGTGAAACAGAGTGAGACCCTGTCTCAAAACAAAAACAAAAACAAACCAACAAAGTTCCAAACATCTTTTCTAGCTATTTTGCAATACAGACTACATTATTGTTAATTCTAATCATCCTACTATGTAATAGACCACCAGAAATTTTTTTTCCTAACTGTAGCTTTGTACCCGTCGTTCATTCTCTGACCATCCTCCTTTTCCTCCCCTTCTTGTTGTTATACACATTAAATCTATTTACCAAATCTGCAAGTATCAATTATTGAATATCAGTGTACAATCAAATGTAAGTTTTCCACTAATGTAAATAACAAAATATGCCTAGGCTGTCGTGAATGTAAAACTAAACTATGTAATGCTGTTATCTGATAAAATGTTGTTTTAAAAATTTTTAATAAACTTTTTTTGTGAAGTGAAAGAATCACTAGGACTGGAGACCAATTTTTATGAAAACACGGGCTGGTACTTGACAGGAAGGCACTGCTGGCACATTTGGTGTAACTTGGTTGTACAACTGGTATGAGTCAAGTAAGGGACAGAAATTAGCACAGGCACTGAATTCCAGAGAAAGATAGAAAGAAGAGCACACCAGGATCCTCCATGCCAGCATGAAAAGGAATTCAACATGTAAGCATGAAAGCAAACTAGAGGGACTTTACATGGTGAGTTAGTCCTAGAATTTTCACTGTCTGAATATAGTCCAAACACCTTATATTTTATTTTGAACTATATAGTATTTTATATCCATTAAAGTTCTTATGTCTTTATAAAAAAGAATCCAACTGTTTCTGTTGTCACTATAGTCAAGGCTGAATGCAGGAGACATATGTCTCATCCCTCCACTTGCATTTCATGATTTACAATTTAATTGTTTCTTCACTTGAAATAAAATCCGCTGTTTAGCTGTTAGAGCACTACTTTTCCCAATGCTATAATTAAGGTTGTTTCATCACTTCCAATGTAACCTCTATTTTTCAAGGTTTTAAACTGTACTCTGAAAATTTGAAAACTAGCACTCGATGTTTAAAGGGTACCTGTATATTTCTGCAATTATCATAGAAAAAAATAATTGGTTAATTTAAAGTGATGAATGAGTTAAGAATATGAAGGTATTTCCATGATTTTTAAGCTACATTTGAAGATTTGATACATTTTTAAATGCAGCAGCATGTATATAGTGTAAGTGATATCCTACGGAAGATTCAAATGTAATGAATACACAACTCTTAGAGCTCCCTCATCTTCCTGGAGAATAGCACTTATTCTTGTTAAAGAATATTACCTTCTCCACCAAAGAAGCACAAAATCTTGTTCTGTGGAGTGAGATGGTTTCAGTTATTTGGTGTAATTTGTGCTCCAGAGCTTTCCTGTGGTTAGTCTCCATGCCAAGGAAACATTCTTGTCTTACCTTCTTCCTTCCTGTGATTTTCCCTGCTTCCTACACTCTTCTCCTGATAGCCTGACCTCTGTCAATCCCTTTCACAAGAACAAGAATACTATTTTGAGGGAATCCAAACTAAGACATTAACACACTTCCTTTTGTTTTTTTAATGGAACTTCAACTAAGTTCAAAGCAAATGCTGCTAAATAGAAGGTAATCTCAATTTAAGATTTTCTCTTTAAATGTGTAAATCTTTGCACAGGTACAATTTTTTGGTCAACAAAATTCTTTTTATAATAATATTTTTATGAAATGAAACAAATAAGTTTCCTGAATACTTCTTTTGAATAATCTCCCAAATTCATGCATTGAAAACCATAGGCCTTATCAAATCTGTTCTATTTTACTGTAGAACATATATTTACCCAATTAAAAATAGGACTTTATGAAAAGTCTCTTCCTATAATTTGAGATATTTTGTAGTGCAAATAGGAAACTTGACTCTGCATTTGTACATATATTTCATGTAGTCCCAAAACACCTTTTCACATCCCCAGGTGGTTTCATCAAATCCTGGCCTGGTGAGGTGCAGGCCTTATACTACCTGTAGGTCAAGTCACTGTCCACTCTGGTACAACATTTTGCTGTGCCAATAGGAAACTGATGCTTCTCTTACCACCACCAACAGAAAATGAGTTCTTGTTACTTGTTCATATTTTGGTCACTTTTCTTTTTGATTTTATTAGTGAATGCCCTGTTCTCTGTTCAATGTAATAAGGTAGGCTCTGATTACATTGATTCTTAAAGAGTAGGGGAAATAGAGATCAGTCAGATTTCGCCATGTGTCTATGTGAGCACTCTTCACCGCAACATGGATCTCCCATATTACCAGACAAGGCCATGTTATAGCTTGAAGTACCAGTTATCAAACTAATTTTGGCTTATTCTAATAATAATACTTTGGTAAGAAAGTACACAATCTGGGCCAATTTAAAACTGTATGGTACACAATAACCTAAACCTATCAGTATGACATATTTAAAAAAGTATGACTTATACCTGGGCCTCCAGTCTTGCTCCACTCCTATGAATTTTCCATACTACTGAAAAAAGGGATATTTATAAAATTCAAATATGATCATGTAAAAGAAATCCTTCTGTGGTCCCATATGCTTCAGAATAAAGAACAAAGTCCTTCCTGCTGTTCTCCCTCTCAAGCTCAACCTGGCCTCTCTACCTTTACTTCCTCAAACATACCAGTTCCTTCTGATATTTTTACACTTTCCTGAATTGGGAGGCTATCTCCCTTCCCTATTCTTTTGCATACTTTATTCACCTGTCTCTTCTTACCTTTTAAAACTCATTTTATGTAATGCCTCTCCCAGAAAACTTGTCCTCTGTACTCACACATAGATTTATCCATACATGGATTTGTTGAATTTTCTTGGGACCCCAGGGAACACTTTGTATACCTCTATCATGGTAATTATGGAAAAATATTAAACTGATTGGCTTAATTGTTTTTTGTAAGCAACTATAGTGTAACATTCAGATGGAAGAGTCTAACTTTTAGCAACAAGTCCAATAAAATCTTCCTTAAATAATTGACGAAAATATGGAAAAATACTTTAGTTAATAAAAATGGAGAGAGAACATTTTCCCTTGTCCCTAAGGAGATGATTATCTAGTGTGAACAACAGATATTTTTAAACTTACTAGTCTATGTGTAATAATTAAGAATCAATTTTACCTACTTTTTTTTAGATTTAAATCCAGATTTAACTATGTTTTTTCCATAGGGAGAAAAAAAAGAAGCTTTCAAGGATCTAGTATACTTTGATGACTTTCCTTTTTTTTTGGCTGAAGAACATACTTCTATTTGCCAACTGTCAATCTGGTAACACCCATCTGTTCTGAGCAGACAAGAACTTCTTGTCAGTGTACTTGAAACACCTAAATGGGTATCTACTTAAACGTTCTCATTTGAAAGTTGATTTTACGTACAAACAGAAAAACTGGAGAGGGCCAGTAGTAGTCAAACTTTGGTGAAGGACAACAGGAAATGTGATAAAATATTATTTGTATGTCGTGAAAGGAGCTGGCCAAATGTAACTGAGAATACAGGAAGGAAAGAACAGTTATGGATGCAGTATAAGGTTGAGCATGTCCTCACTCCTGGAGGTCCAAGTCTCTTCACTCATGCTTCTACATTGCTGCTTATCAGTTACTAAGCCATTGGCGCTTAATCAAAATCACAGTGGTAGAGAGTGGGGTGGAATGAATTTTTCAACCAATACACGTTCCCTGGACATATACAATGTTTAAGGGTTTATTTTCTTTATATCCATCAAATTATACTCTAATTCTCCCCCTCCCCCCCCCCCACACACACACTTGCCATTAGAATTAGTAAGTGATGATTCAGTGACAATAGTAGGAATATGCTACATTCCTCAGATAATAACCACAGAAAAGATTGAACTTTACTAGTCTATCTGCCTTACATAAAAGAGAGAGAGAATATGGTAGTATAATATGGATGAAAAAAAGGAAACTGCTAATTTCTTGAGTTACTCCACATATTCAACCATCAATAATTACTGGATATTACAAGGGTAAGGTATTTTTTGTTTGTTTGCTTTTTAAATTGTTGGCTGCTAGAATTTGGGAAGCTGATAACATAGTTAAGTTTTGTAATTGAAAGGTCATGTGAGGGCCAGAACCGTTTCCTTACTAGGAAAGGGAATCTGCAGTGAAATTAAAACAAGAGGCCGCCAAAAAGGATAAGAAGGCTGACTGATCTGCTTGAGGCAAATGCAATTACTTTGATCCGTTGTTCTCCCTCATCCTTATTTCTAAAGAGCCTCAATTCAAAGAAGGGAAAGGACCAAGGTCTTTTTTTTTACTTTTTTTTAAAATTGCATTTTAGGTTTTGGGGTACATGTGAAGAACATTCAAGATTGCTGCATAGGTACACACATGGCAGTGTGATTTGCTGCCTTCCTCCCCCATCACCTATATCTGGCATTTCTCCCCATGCTATCTCTCCACAACTCCCTACCCCCCATTATTCCATTTGACCCAGCAATCCCATTACTGGGTATATATCCAAAGGATTATAAATCATTCTATAAGGACACATGCACATGAATGTTCATTGCAGCACAGTTTACAACAGCAAAGATCTGGAACCAACCCAAATGCCCATCGATGATAGACTGGACAGGGACCAAGGTCTTTAAATAACCAGGAGGTCTGTTGGATTTAGGGACATATTATTAAGACAACTCTTACAGGAAACACAAATCGATAAGATGTAGAAAACATTTTATACGTACCCAGATAAATCTTCAATTATATTCAGCATTGATTGAACATCGTAACAATTATTATATAAAATCTGACTTTATTGAAATTAGTTAATAAAACTATTGCTTTAGCATTTTCCCCCCGAGCTCCAGTTTGTTATACTTAAAAATAATCTGTTATAAAAGTGATTAAAATTATTTATTATTGTGTGATAAATTGTGTGTAAATAGCAGAATTAGAGGGGTCTATGTAATAACAGAATTAGAAGGGTCTTCAAGATGGCTGACGAGAGGCATCTGGCAATCACCTTCTACACAAATAAGAGCCCAAATAGCAAGTAAATAATCAAACTTTAATAGAATGTCTAAGGAAAAACACTGAAATACAACAGAGAAGTGACAGGAAACACCTAAGTCATGGAAAGAAATGAAAGTGAGGCAGTTTGCTCTGCTAGAACCAGGGAGAGCCTACAGAAATTCCCCAAGGTGGGAAAAAAGTAAGTGAGAGATCTATAGTAAGTCCCCACATGTCCACTGTGGACCCCTGTAATTCTACCCATAGCAGAGTCCCATCAACCATACAGGTCCTGGGAATAACACAGGGAGCTGCCTGGAGATAGCATGGGGACATTGCTCCAGAGAAAGAGCCAATTCTGGAGCCCAGACAGCCCTGAGAACTTTGCAGCTGCAACATGGCACCATTTTGAGGCCGTGGACACCACCATACTGCATCATTTCTTGGGGCCTAACATCCCTTGTATCCTCACATCCCTGAAGCCCCACTCATATCTTTCATGAACATTTAAAAGGCTGCAGTGGTATAATGCTGGTTGGGCGTAGCAACAGGGTCCCCCAACACTCTAGTCCACATGCTGTCCCACACCCCAGGGAAGGAGGTGTCCTAAACTTCAGGGAACCAAAGGCTTCCCCCAAGAACAAAGGAAAATAAAGTATGCACTCTCCAGAGCATGAAAGCTACCTGCCTGGGGCTGCTGCCACTGATAGCAACTCTGTCCTACCCGGCACTCTCCAGGTATCAGAGCCTTAGTGCACTTGCATGTGCTCTGAGGGAAGACTTTTCCACCCACCTGCCATTGCCAACACTTCCAGAGCATATTGTCTAGAAACCTGAGGATCCCTTACCCTGTGGAAGACAGCCTGCACCTATGCACACCACTGGGGGCCTGAGGTCCAGCTTGCTGAGCCTGACACTGGCCTCCCCCTAACCTCAGTGCAGGAGCATACCTGCTGGAGTTCTGGGGCCCACTCCACCCCATCTTCCACCACTGGCATGTGTACACTCTTCCTAGGTGCTGGAGGACAAGACCTCTCAGACTGCCACTGGCACCAGCAATAGAACCTACCTGCATGCACCACTGTCTCAGCATGGGGACTGGCCTGTTCAATCTGTCTCAGCCACCACTAGCACCAGTGTACTGTCTGGGAGCCAATGGGTTATCTTGCTACTGCTTCTCCTATTTCTCAGGCAAGCATGCTACCAAGAAACCTGGCACAACTCAGCACCAAAATCCCAAATAATTCCATTAAAAAATAGACAAAGAACCTGAATAGATACTTCTTAAAAAAGACATACAAATTGTCAATAAACATAGGAATAACTAGAAAAATGAAAAGGAAAACGAAAATGAAATATCATCCTACTTTTGTTAGAATAGCTATGATCAAGAAAACAAAACATAACAGATTACGGTGAGGATGTGGAGAAGAGAGAAATTTTACACACTGTTGGTAGGAATGTAAATTAGTACAGTAATTAAGAAAAACAGTATGGAGACTTCTCAAAAATCTAAAAATAGAATTACCATATAATCCACAAATTCCACTACTATTAATTTACCCAATGAAAAGGAAATCAGTATACCAAATGGATACCTGCAGTGGTTCTTGTCAAAAGCGTAGCAAGATGGCTGAATAGAATTTTCCAATGATTATCCTCCCCTGCAGAAACACTAAGTTACATAAATATCCATACTAGAACACACCTTAATAAGAACCAAAAATTGGGTGAGTTATAATCGAACCAACTCCACCAACTCCAGGCAACTCAGATGAAGAGAGATATCATTTTGGGGAAAAGTAAGGGAAAAGAACAAGAGACTGGATATCCACAGAATTCTCCCAGATCTTACCCAAGACAACCAATGGTATACATCTATGAATCTGAAATTAACAGAATATTACTGGATTTGAGTATACTTTGATACTGCAGCAAAGCAGATATTGCTGCCAAGTCCAAAGTCTTATATCACAACATTAAGTTACATTTGAATACTTGGAAAACCTTCTCAAAAATGAGTGGTATGACCTAGCCCAGACTGTCAATATAATGATAAATACCTAAATCTTTGATGTCCAGACATTGACAAACATACAAAAGCATAAAGACAATCCGGGAAAAATGACCTCACCAAATGAAGTTAATGAGGCACCAGTGACCAATCCCAGAGTAACAGAGGTATGTGTCATTTCAGAGCAGAATAATTCAAAATAGCTCTTTTGAGGAAGTCCACCAAAATTTAAGATAACACTGAGAAGGAATTCAGAATCTTATTAGATAAATTTTATAAAGAGATCAAAATAATTTAAAAAAATAAGTTGGAAATTCTGGAGTTGACAAATTCAATGACAAACTAAAGAATGAATCTGAGTCTCTCAAAAGCAGAATTGATCAAGCAGAAGAAAAAGTAGTAAACTTTAAGACAGGCTATTGGAAGATACACAGTCAGAGGAGACAAAAGAGAAAAATAATAAAAAACAGCAAAGCATGCCTACAAGAAATAGGAAATATGCTAAAAGTGGCAAATCTAAGAGTTATTGGCCTTATAGAGCAGGTAAAGAACGAGATAGAGATGAAGTTTATTCAAAGAGACAAAGAGCTTCCAAAACCTAGAGAAAGATATCAGTATTCAAGAACAAGAAAACTATTGAATATCAATCAGATTTAACTCAAATACAATACTCTTAAGACATTTAATAATCAAACTCAAAGGTCAAAGATAAAGAAAATATGCCAAAGGCAAAAATAGAAAAGAAACAAATATGCAAAAAAGCTCCAAATTCATCTGGCACCAGATTTATCAGTGGAAACCTTACAGACCAGGAAATAGTGACATATTTGAATATGGGCATATTTAGGAGATAGAACATATTTAAAGTGCTGAAGCAAACAAACGAAACAAAAGCAAACAAAAATCCTTTTATCTTAAAATAGCATATCCAGTGAAAATATCCTTCAAACCTCAAGGAGAAATAAATACTTCCCCAGAAAAACAAAACTTGAGGTATTTCATCAATACTAGACCTGTTCAACATGAAATGCCAACAGGAGTACTTTAATTAGAAAGAAAGGGACGTTTATAAACAATAAGAAATCATCTGAAGATACAAAGCTCACTGGTAATAGTAAGTACACACAAAAATACAGAATAAAACTATAATTGTGGTGAGTAAACTACTCATAGTTTGATTAAGAAGAAGTAAAAATAAACCTATCAAAAATAATATCTACAACTTTTAAAGACGTATCATAATAATATATGAATAGAAACAACTAAAAGTTGAAAAATGAGAGAGATGAAATTAAAGTATAGAGAGTGTTGTTGTTGTTCTAGAGATGGGGTCTCCTATGTCACCCAGACTGGTCTCAAACTCCTGGGCTCAAGCAATCTTCCCACCTTAGTCTCCCAAAGTCCTGGGATTACAGGTGTAGATCCACCAAACCCAGACTAGAATTTGTATTAATTTACTCTTTGCTAATTTGTTAGTTGGATTGTTTGTGCAACTAGTATTAAGTTGTCATTAGTTTAAAATAATGGGTTGTAAGATGTTATTTGAAATACTCATGGTAAGCACGAATTAGAAAACAAACTACAAATGATACAAAATAAAATAAAGGACAAGAAATTAAAATATACCACCACAGAAAATCACTTTCAGAAGATGGAAGACCACAAAATAATCAGAAAGCAAATAACAAAATGTCAGTAGTAAATCAATGCCTATCAATCATAAGGTAGAATGTAAACGAACTAAATCCTCCAATCAAGACAGAGTGGTTGAATGAATACAAAAATGAGCTCCAACTATCTGCTGTCTACAAGAAACACACTTTGCTTATAAAGACACACATAGACTGAAAATATGAATAAAGTGATAGAAAATGATATTCCATGCAAATGGAAACACAAAAAGAGGAGTAGCTTTACTTACATTAGATAAAATAGATTTCAAAGGAAAATCATGAAAAGAGATAAAGACCATCATTATATAATGATAAAGATCTCCCATCAAAGAAAAGCCCAGGAACAGATAACTTCACTGCTGAATTTTATCGAACATATGAGAAAGAATTAATACTAATCTTACTCAATATATTCCATAAAACAGAGGAGGAAGAAACACTTTTAAACTCATTCAGCAAGACCAATACTACCTGGACACCAAAACCAGACAAGGACACATTAATAAAAAAAAAAAAAACAAAAAAAAAACGTACAGACCATTGATGCAGAAATCCTCAACAAAATACTAACAAAAGTGAATTCAACAGCACATTAAAAAGATGATTCATCATGACCAAATAGAATTAATCTCAGGGATGGAAGAATGGTTTAACATATGTGAATGAATCAATGTGATTGATTTCATTGTCCATAGTATTAACAGCATTTTGGCCAAAGCCGTTTAACAAGTCTCTAAAGAGTTTCAAACTTTCCTACATTATCCTGTGTTCTACTGAGCCTTCCAAACTGTTCAAACCTCTGCCTATTACCCATTTCCAAAATACTTTCACATTTTTGGGTATCCAGAGAAACATCCCACTCTCAATACCAATTTAAAGAGAGAGGTTTAACAGACTTACAGTTCCACATGGCTGGGAAGCTTCACAATTATGGCAGAAGATAAGGAAGAGCAAGTCACATCTTATATAGATGGCAGTGGGCAAAAGAGAGAGCTTACACAGGGAAACTTCTGTTTTTAAAATCATCAGATCTCCTGAGACATACTATCATGAGAACAGCACAGGAAAGACCTGTCCATAATTCAATTACCTGCCACTAGGTTTCTCCCACCACACATGGGAATTGAGGGATTTACAATTCAGGATGAGATTTGGGTGGGAACACAGTCAAACCATATTGGTGATATAGTTAACAACAATGTATCATGTATTTCCAAACAGGTAGAATAGAGGGCTTGAAATGTTTCCAACATATGGCAATGAAAAATACTGAAGATGATGGATACCCTGAACACTATAACTTGATAATTACACCTTCAATGCATGTAACAAAATATTGCATGTACACCAGAAATATGTACAAATACATGTATTAAAAAAAAGTTCTGAGCAGGAAGATTGCTTGAGGCCAGGAGTCTGACACCATCCTGGCAACATAGCAAGCTCTATCTCTGCAAAAACACTAAAAAATTAGAGGCATATGTTGTGTTGACATGGATGTCTGTACTCCCTGTTACTAGGGCAGTTGAGGCAGGAGGATTCCTTGAGCCCAGAAGTTTGAGGTTACAGCGAGCTGTAATCATGCCACTGCACTCCAGCATGGATGACACAGTGAGACCCCTCTCTATAAAGAAAGAAAGAAAGAATAACAGAATTATCTGTAACATAGAAACAGAATAGAATTTTCTAAGCACCTAATGTATGATTTTGGTAGAAATTATAAATAGGTAATTTTAGTTTCTCTCCTTGGTTTGAAAGTTTGTTATGAATTGAATAGTCATACCATATACAAGTAATTGGGATAAGTAGAAGAGAAGTGGAAACTAGGGATATCTAACCTAATTTGATTATGTTCAGCTTACTTAACTGTGTCTTGAAATGTATAAAAATAATATTCTTGAACATTTAGATAATATCATTTGTTTAACTCTTGGTTAAACAACTGATGAAAGATGCTAGAATATTAAAGAAACACAGTTTTATTTGAAAGTTTACTGTATTACTAACCACAGCTCTCATTTTCATTTCATCTCTTTTTATTGCTTGTTTTATATTTTTAATACTCATTATTACCTAGAATCTTAGGTCATTTTTCCTTTGCTTGCCATCTTTTTTGCTTATACTCATCTATGGCTGAAGAAAAGGTATTAAAAAACTTATTAGTACACATCTGCTGCTGATTCTATGATTTAAATACTCCCAAAGAGCTACCAAATTTTCTCAAACTAAACTCTCCAGCTTTTATTATTATTATTTTTTAATTCTTTGGTGTTTGTTCTCAGCCCTTAATTTTACCAAGCTCCAAGCTTTGGTGTCCTAAATTAGCTGTTTCTCACTGTGAGTTTCAACCATCATGAAAGATAAACCTACCTTTGGTTGATGTTGTTATGTTTTTTTTCTATATTATTTAAGATAAAGTCAAAATTTATACAAAGTGCTAACCTGCTCACCTAGAGTTTGTTTATATTTTTGTTCAAAGTGTGAAATTATTAAACTTTTGAAATTATTAAAATTATCTCTACTTTTGTCAGGATTTAATTGCAAAACTTTTGCCATAACATAGCATTCCCATCTATGTATATGCCTCTGATGTATTCAAATAAAGAAAGCAATATACATTTATACTTTATAGGCAAATACAAGATTAGTTAGATAAACAGAACTATATACAACTGCAGGAAAAATCTTTTTTATTTCCATTATTTTCCTTTTGTTCTGGGGATATTGGAATTTAAAGGAAAAAAAACCACTTGTGTGAGGTAGTTTCGACACATAATATATAATTAGTACATGCCAGGTTCCACTCCTACTCCCTCTGGACCACGGGAGTCCCTGAAGACATGCTCTTCCTTCACTCCTTTCACAATGGCTCCAATTGCTCAAATGCCTGCTGCTTCAAAAAACATGGAGCAAAGTACAAATCTGAGCAGTGGCTTCTGTGGTATAACACTGCTGACTAGAGAGAGTGAGATAAAATTCCACAACGATAATAAAGAAACTACTTCAGAAAACAAACAAAGGCAAACAAAATCAAGGAAAACCAAACAGCACACAGTCCCACTACCGCACTACACAACTACTGTTCGTTTTACTGATTCTATCAACTATGCAGAGCAATTTTTATTTATCTCATGAGATAAGAGAAAACTGAGGCACAAAAAGTTTAAGTAAACTGTCAAAAGTTACACAGCTACTAATTGTTAGAATTTGTAAAAACAAAAAAAAAAACAAAAAGAAAAAAAAACCCTGACAGTCTGATTTCAGAGTCCAAATCATTATATATATTGCCTGTATAAAAGTGGCATCTGGAAGATAAAAGAATATTCGTCAATTAATAGTTTTCTTAACATTGAGAAATTACTTGACCTAAGAGGTCTCTAAGTCCTGGTTTTAGCAAATGTAAAATTAAATAGTTATATATTTAATTTTGTAAATGCAAAATTAAATATATACATATATCACAGATTCGATCACATACATTTTAAAATATAAAAGATTATAGAAAAGGTCATAGTTTTACTGTCATTGAGGTTGATACCATAAGAATGTTTTGGTATAGGTATACTGTTATTCCTCAATTGTGGAATAATATAATTTAGCAAGAGAAAAATGCCTGACTGCTTTCTCGTTTGTTTCACTATCAATTTAGAAAGTAACATTAATTTATGTTGTATAATCACAGAATCCTGATAGAGAGTAACCCTATAAAGGAAAGACTAGAGTCTGGGAGCATATTTGAGTGTCTGTTTATTTTAACTATAACTATTATTGCTATGTGTATTTCTTTTGAGTAAGACAACATATCAGGAAGGAAGCAATATAAATTATTTTCTATGAAAAATAATCATCAAAAAATATGTAGAAATATAAAGCCTTTTGTAGTTCTACTTGGCAGAGTAAACTAAGACCTCGGAACAAACAGAAGACTTCTTAAGCCTTTTGTTTGTCTCCTGAGTTAAAATATAAGCAGTCAGCAAGCTCTAGCTGCTAGAAAAGCATTGCATAGCAGCCAGTGATTTATGCCTTGTCTAATACATATGGATGTGGCAGTTTTCCATGATGACAGTGGCTCTGTCATGGGTCTAAGAGAGAGAACAAGTTGTCTAATTCTAAGCTAAGGCCAGGAAGGTCACCAAGAGGAGTGTGTTATGTTTCATTTTAAGGAGTCTTGTATGGTTGCAACTGTACCTGGGAGCTTACTTAAATACAAGCATGACAAGAAGATATATTAAAAAAAACAAAGTGAGACAGCAAAAACAGAAGGGAAAACAATAGGGTATATAAGGTAGTGTTTGCTTTATATTTTAGATTTGTATAAGTGAATTGATTTGTCATCCAAATTATAACATCAGTGAAAGCTAAGTAAACACAAAACTTCTCATTAACCTAAGTTTTCACTCATTACCTAAATTTTCACTCAACAAAGTACAATATTAAAATGTCAGTAATCAAAACAATATAGGAAGCTGGCAGCAATAGATTCAATTACTCACAAGCAGAATCATATTAGTATAGTTTATATGGTGAGAATTTCTCCTTATTCAGGGGCATTATCTCTTATCTGTAATACCCTATTATGAAAACAACCCAGAAGAAAAGTCACTGCCAAAAGAGTTTTCAAGATATTTATGGTTTTAGCACAAATTCAGATATTATGTAAAAAGTCAAAAAATAACAGATGTTGACGAGGCTGCAGAGAAGAGAGAACACTTATAGAATGTTGATGAGAGTGTAAATTAGTTCAACTATTGTGGAAATCAGTATGGCAATCTCTCAAAGAGCTAAAAGCAGAACTAACCATTTGACCCAACAATCCCATTACTGGATATATACCCAGTACAATATAAATTATTCTACCATAAAGACGCAGGCACACAAATTTTCATTGCAGCACTATTCTTAATAGCAAAGGCATGGAATTAATCCAAATGCCCACCAATGACAGATTGGAAAAAGAAAATGTTGTACCTATACACCATGGAATACTATGCAGTCATTAAAAAAAATGAGATCATGTTTCTTGTGGGAACATGGGTGGAGCTGGAGGCAAACTAACTCAGGAATGGAAAACCAAATACATATGTTGTCACTTACAAATGAGAGATAAATGATTAGAACTTATGAATAAAAAGAAGGAAACAACTGACACTGGGGTCTACTGAATGAGGAGGCTAGAAAGAGGGATAGGAGCAGAAAAGATAACTATTAGATACTGGACTTACTACCTAGGTGATGAAATAACATGTGCAACAGATCCCTGTGACATGTGTTTACCTGTGTAACCTTCACATGAAACCCCAAACCTAAAATAAAAAAGTCCAGTGATGTCAGAAAAAAAAAGTTTTAAAAGAATAACTTAAAATTCTGAGTGTCAATCTTCATATTAATACATTGTCTGAATATATGAGTCTGTGTATCATGCTCTTTGATAGCAAATTTGATGTAGATATTTCTCATCTTAAATAATGTATTACACCTTTGAGATTTTTTCAATAAATGTTATAAAATCGATATTTAGTATTTGAACCGATAGTTAATTACAATATTTTTAAGTTTACTGATATTGTTATTTCATTCCATGTTCAAAAAATATGCCAAAGTGTTTAAGAAAAACATCTGGAATGTGTTTATTCCAGTGTGCTTATCATTTTTTATATACAATATATTTGTTTAACAAATTGAACACAGGCACATTATATTAAATAATGTAGTAACTTAGAAAATTTTAAACACTTTAGAACCTGGGATATTATAGTTCTTAAATACTGATCTTTAGAAAGACTAAATCTTAGGAGCTCAGTTGCATACCAAAAGATATTAAAGCTAAGAGGAAATAATTTAAAAACTGCCTTGAATAGATTATGGACTGTGTAATTGTTAAGATAAAACAATTATGGGATCACACACACAAACACACACACACAACCATAATCGATTACTTATGAGAGTTAAATAAAGCATCTCAGAAGAGGTAATACTTAAATTAAGCCTAGAGAAATAAATAGCTTAATTGAATCTCTACTTCAGTAAGATAATTCTAACAGCAATGTGTGAAGGATCTATGAAGACAGAAAACCTGGAAATAGGAAATTTTTTCAACACTTTAAAATAAAAAGTTTCAAAAATATACAAAAGAAGACATACATGAGGCCAATAAACATATGAAAAAAATGTTCATCATCGCTGGTCATTAGAGAAATGCAAATCAAAACTACATTGAGATACCATCTCACGCCAGTTAGAATGGCGATCATTAAAAATCTGGAGACAACAGATGCTAGAGAGGATGTGGAGAAATAGGAACACTTTTCCACTGTTGGTGGGAGTGTAAATTAGTTTAACCATTGTGGAAGACAGTGTGGCGATTCCTCAAGGACCTGGAAATAGAAATTCCATTTGACCCAGCAATCCCATTACTAGGTATATATTCAAAGGATTATAAATCGTTCTACTATAAGGACACATGCACACAAATGTTCATTGCAGCACAGTTTACAATAGCAAAGACCTGGAACCAACCCAAATGCCCATCGATGATAGACTGCACAGGGAAAATGTGGCACATATACACCATGGAATATTATGCAGCCATCAAAAACAATGAGTTCGTGTCCTTTGTAGGGACATGGATGAACCTGGAAACCATCATTCTTAGGAAACTGACACAAAAACAGAAAATCAAACACCGCATGTTCTCACTCACAGGCGGGTGTTGAACAATGAGAACACATGGACACAGGGAGAGGAGCATCACACACTGGGGTCTGTCAGGGGAAAATAGAGGAGGGACAGCGGGGGTGGGGAGTTGGGGGAGAGATAGCAAGGGGAGAAATGCCAGATATAGGTGATGGAGAGGAAGGCAGTAAATCACACTGCCATGTGTGTACCTATGCAACAATCTTGCATGTTCGTCACACGTACCCCAAATCCTAAAATGCAATTAAAAAAAAAAGTTTCAAAAATATAGACAACCTGAGTGATTAGTTCAATAAACATCTAAATGCATGTCAGCTAGATAGAAATTTTTAAACATATTGCACATTTGCTACATAAACATGAAGCAACAATTTAGCATGCATGTACTAAAAATACATTTTATAAATATTATTCATTCAATTTAAGCAAAGACGATTATTAATATATCTCTAAAATGGTTGATATTCAGTCCATATTCAAAAGTTCATAATTGCCTCAAAAATGCCTAAGCTTTTCTCAGTGTTCACACCTTACATACTGAATATTTCTTTAGCCTCCTTTAATCTCGAAATGACCACTCTTACATTTTCCACATGGGACTACTTTTTGAGGAGACAAGTGCTGCTGTCTTATAGAATGTCACACAGTCTAGATTTGTCTGATTGTGTCTTGAGGTGTTAAATGGATTTCTCCATCTTTTATTATTTCCAAGAAAATGGAAGGTAAGTTTAAAATATTGATTAGACTCAGGTTATTTGCTATTATGAACCTTTCACAGGTGATACACCCTCTGGAAACACATGAGGTTGGGCAGACCATTTATTAGCAATGCTATCCCATGACTTGGTTGAAATGGTAACTAACCTATCTTTCAGTTTTAAGGTACACATTTCACCTTGCAAAGAGCAAAAAATATGTATGGTAACTAACCTATCTTTCGATTTTAAAGTACACATTTCACCTTGCGAAGAGCAAACCAACCATGTGATTCTCTAATGGTTTCTATTGATAATCCTGGCCTGAGTAAACTGTTTTATCAGAGGCTGCAAAATGGACATTTAAAAAAATTATGCTATTTTTATGTGTTAATTAGCTGGCATTCTTCCATAAGAAAAGCTGTCTCCATCAACTGGGATTGAGAATTAAAGCTTAATTTATTTCTTTTAATTATCTATTTTCAGAATAAGGAGCTTGTATCATAATCACTGCATATGATATCAGAAAAGTTTTTCTTTCGTTTGTTTTTTGCATATCTGCATGGAAGCACAGAATTTCTAAGTTTTATTTCTAACAATAAATTTAAGGCATTATTCTTTTAAATGCTCAAACTCTAACTCTTGCAAATATGAGCTTATTCAAAGTGGGTTCTGTGTCCTTTTTTTTCTTTCTATCCTCACTACCCTTTGTTTTCTTATTGTCTCTAACACAATAAATATTCCATGCTCACTTTCTAACCTTATATGTTCCAGATCTCATCATTGGTTATTAGTCCTAGAATGCCAAGAGTCCAAAATCTAGACACTAGGTTAGATTCTAAACAATAGCTCATAGGTACATTATTCCCTGTGTTCCTGCATATTTAATTGTTATTTTAAAAACTTTGAGAAATGAAAAAACTTTATCTGGGTCTCTAATCCTTAGCTCACATATTATATATTTAAGTTTTTTTGGATGTATTGCAAAACTGCTGTAATTTTTATATGTTACTCATGAGATACATACTGCCATCACGATTTTCTAGACCTTATCTAGGACTTGGATCACCTGGATGCCTAGGGTATTTTATTATTTTAAAAATATTCAATTCTCATAGTTTAATATTTATGTATCAGGATTGACCCTTTTTGTTTGATATTTTTAGAACATCTATAGATGCACGTCTTTGCTTATTCGTAAAATGTTTTCTTGAATTAGTAGTAAATTCAGAGTAAATTTTTTTGAATTAGTAGTAGTAGCAGTAATTAGTAGTTCTGTTCATTGCTATGATTTTCTTGTTCAGATACTCCATTGTTTTCTATGTTAGATCTTCTAAATATTTATCATTTTTCCTGAACTCTTTTATCTTTTTCTTTATTTTTAATTACATACTTTTGGCCTAATTATTTATTTCTTCATCTCTTCTTTATCGTTTATTTATTTTTGTTCTTTACGGTTTTATAGTTATTTTCCTTTTGTCACCTTTAATTTCTTCTTTATTGCTCAAGTGATTTAGTATTTTCTTTTCTTAGTCACTGTCCTGAGATCTAAAAACTGTTGTTTCAACTCATCTTCTTACTTTCTTTGTCTGATTCTGAATTTTTAACTTTTGTTTCATGTAATTTTTATATCTGCAACTATTTGATTATTTGTTATATGATCGTGTTATTAATACTTTTGACCACCTCACCAGGATATTTATTATTTTCGTTTGATTGTCCTAAACAATAATAGTTGGTGATCTCAGGTAGGGATATGGAGGAAAGGAGAATTAGAGACTTGGCTGACTTTCTTATTGCTTTCTGAGGGATTAGTTACTGTTCTACTTTTTCTAAAATAAAACCATGATTTTTATGATTCTTTGGTAGTATCTTTTTTTAATGAGACTTTTATTTCTTTAGATTTATTTTATTTTTATCACCAAAACTCTAACCAAACCCAGCTAAGAGAGGAGAATATATTAGTACTCCTGAGGTTTCATTTTCATACCTCTTGAATTTAGTTCTGCTAACATTTCTCCCCAGAGCAAAATATAATATTGAATTATTCATTGCATTATTTTTCAACCTATATTCAATTACATATATGTACATATTTGTATATATTAATCTCTAAAGATAATTATTTTTTCAACTAATTTGCATTAAATATTATATATACAATTCATGATTGTTGATACATATTGCATGGCTTATTTTAACAGCTCTGTAATAGTCTTTTGTTATTATTCATTCTCTTTTTGAAGGATAGTTTTGCTGCCATAAACAATGTTACTATAAGCATATAGCTTATGTAAATGCATATGTATATGTGTATTAAGATATACATCTAAAAGTGGATGACTAAATTATAAACTATGCCTATGTTTAATCTAAAAAATAATGGCAAATAATTACCAAATTTAATTGTAACTTTTTACATGCTTATGTTACAATTTTACTACTCCAATTAATCTTTACCATATTTAGTATTGTCAGTCTGGTTCTGACAATTGCTTAATTTTAAGTAGAATGTTTTATGGTTTTGTATCTTGCTAATGCTATAGGCAAAATTTTATACTATTACCTTAAGGTAGACTATGATAATTTAAACATTTATATTTACAGTTTATAAACTCTAAAGCAAGTACATGTACAAAGGGTTATACGTGCATGAAGTAAGTTTGGGGTGTTTAAACTCTGCACATTAAAAAGAAATGACTGGGCCAGGCGCAGTGGCTCAGTCTGTAATCCCAGCACTTTGGGAGGCTGAGGAGGGTGGATCACGAGGTCAAGAGATCAAGACCATCCTGGCCAACATGGTGAAATCCCGTCTCTACTAAAAAATACAAAAAGTAGCCAGGCATGGTGGTACGTGCCTGTGGTCCCAGCTACTCGAGAGGCTGAGGCGGAAGAATCGCTTGAACCCAGGAGGCGGAGGTTGCAGTGAGCCGAGATTGTGCCACTGCACTCCAGCCTGGTGATAGAGCAAGACTCCGTCTCAAAAAAAAAAAAAAAAAAAAAAGAAGAAATGACTGGATCTTTATCCTCTCCTAGGAGATAACCAGTGAACCCTTGGAATATTCTGCCTAATAAATATTGTAAATCTGTGGGCTTGGACCATGCCAGGTAATTTATGCTAACAATTTAATTTATGCTGAATGCTAGAGTTTGTTCTTCTGGGACCCTGGGACACTCTATCAGTTTGACCTCTGTGTGGTGTGTGTGGTGGTGACTAAAAACTGAGTAGTTAAGGTCAGTCATCAGGTGTTCTATGGCTAGGTGACTGATATGGTTTGGCTAGGTGTCCCCACCAAAATCTCATCTTGTAGCTCTCATAACTCCCATGTATTGTGGGAGACACCCGATGGGAGATACTTGAATTATGGGGGCAGGTCTTTCCCATCCTGTTCTTGTGATAGCAAATGAGTCTCACCAGTTCTGATAGTTTAAAAAAGGGGAGTTTCCCTGAAAAGCTCTTTCTCTCTTGCTGCTGCCATGTGAAAAGTGCCTTTCACCTGCCACCATGATTGTGAGGCCTTCCCAGCCATGTGGAACTGTGAGTTCAATAAACCTCTTTCTTTTGTAAATTGCCTAGTCTTGGGTATGTCTTTATTAGCAATGTGAAACAAACTAATACAGTAAATCGGTACTGGTAGAGTGGGGTGCTGCTGTAGTGATACCCAAAAATATGCAAGTGACTTTGGAACTGGGTAGCAGGCAGAAGTTGGAAAGTTTGGAGGACTTAGAAGAAGACAGAAAAATGTGGGAAAGTTTGGAACTCCCTAGAGACTTGTTGAATGGCTCTGACAAAATTGCTGATAATAATATGGACAATAAAATCCAGATGAAGTGGTCTCAGATGGAGATGAGGAACTTGTTGGGAATTGAAGTAATGGTGACTCTTGTTATGGTTGAGCAAAGAGACTGGTGGCATTTTGCCCCTGTCCTAGAGATCTGTGGAAATTTGAACTTCAGATGCATAATATAGGGTATCTGTTGGAAGAAATTTATAAGCAGCAAAGCATTCAAAATATGATCTGTGTGCTGTTAAAGGCATTCAGTTTTAAAAAGGAAACAGAGAATAAGTTCAGAAAATTTGCAGCCTGACAACATAATGGAAGAGAAAATCCCATTTTCTGAGGACAAATGGAGCCAGCTGAAGATATTTTTCATAAGTAATGAGGAGCTAAATATTAATCACCAAGACAATGGGAAAAATGTCTCCAGAGCATGTCACCTTTTCAGCAGTCCCTGCCATTAACAGGCCCAGAAACCTGGTGCTAAAAACTAAGTAGTTAAGGTTAGTCATCCAGGTGTTCTATGCCTATGTGACCAATATGGTTTGGCTTTGTGTCCCCACCCAAATTTCATCTTGTAGCTCCCATAATTCCCACGTTTTATGGGAGGGACCTGGTAGGAGATAAATGAACAATGGAGGCAGGTCTTTCCTGTGCTTTCTAGTCCCTTATACAAAATTTTTCTGAGCTCCTAAGAGCATAGAGAATAAAAGACAGAAGTGGCAGAATATTTTTGTCATAGGAGAGGATTTTTCTCTACAAAAGCCCAGGCCAGTGTCACCCTTAGACTAATTTTTCTGGTGGTCAAGCACAGAACAATAAGGACCTGACTCAGTGTTCATCCTCCCTGTGATTCATCATTCTTATGGTAGGAAGTGTAAGTGAACCTGCCTGTTTATATTTATATTGCTTTTTATAATTGTAAAATAACACAAAGAAAATTATCTGAAACTTTTTAAGATGTTATTTTTCACCATTTGAGTCAAGGAAACTTAAACATTTCATGAAGTGGGAATCATTTCAGTCGAAATACAAACATAACTCCAACTCAAACCAAACCAAACCAAACCAAACAAAACACTTTTATTCAGAATGTGACAAGATTATACTTGTCACATTCTGAAAAGAATGTAAGGAAAAAGTAACAGGGCATAGACTAGGGTCAAGCATTTTTGTAAGCAGTTTATAATAGAAAACTTCTTTTAATCTTATGTCTTTCACACATATCAGGAAGATAAAATAAACAATATTTCATTGTGTTTCATTGTCATAAATTATTTCACTATGACAGCTGGGTAACTTACATGCATTTTATAAAATATAGTCCTTTAGTTACCTCTTCCAGAAAGTTTGTTCTAACTCAGATCTCCATGTTGTCAGAATTGATCTTCTTTTTTATTTTTTTATTTGTATACATTTAACGGCTATAAGTGCAGTTCTGTTACATTGATACATTGCATAGTCTGGGCTTTTAAAGCAACTATCACCTGAACAGTGTACCTTGTACCCAACAAGCAAACTCTCATCCCTCATCTCTCTCCTCCCTCCCACTTTTCCGAGTCTCCACTCTCCATCATTCCACACTCCATGTCCATATGTACAGATCACTTAGCTCCCACTTTTAAGTGTGAACCTGCAGTATTTGACTCTCTGAGTTATTTCACTTAAAATAATGGCCTCCAGTTTCATCTCTATAGGCATGCTTTTCAGTTCTGTATTTCTTGAACATTTCTTTCTCATGGGATTACCATATTTCATCTCTCTATAAACCTGCTAGGTTGTACTGACTTAAACCAGGTTGAAAGAAAGATCCTGGCTTATGTATCTTCATGTCTGCTATATCACAGATAATAAGTTAAAAAAAGAAAAAAAATGTCAGTCTTTAATTCTTCTAGTATATAAAAAGGCATACCTATGTGTCTAATATCAGTTGTAAATTCTCATTATATATGGAGAGAAAAATTTTTCCCACTGCTGAAAACATCTTTCATAATGCCTGTGCCTGGAGGTAACAGGATCTTTTAGGGCAAGGGTTCACAAAGTGTGGGCCCTGGCAACTAGAAGCATGAGCAATATCTGAAAATGTAACTTCTCAGGCTTCACCACATAACTACTGAAAACCTTGGGTTGACCCCATAAATCTGTGTTGTAACATGTCCCCTGTAGGATCTGACTCTCGCTGAAGTCTGGGGAACCAGTGATCTAGAACAATGATTCATTATGGATATTGATATTCATTGTACACATATTGGAGCCATTTATAAGGATTCTTAAGATTGTATATGTTGCTGTTTTCCCAGACAAGGAAATTCTCACATGCTCCTCTGTAGGTTTATAGGACACAATGACATCACATAAAAATGTCCTACCTTGTCACAGAGTGCATTCATCTGATCATCACCATCACATATATATATATAAAATGCAGTTCCTTTTTGATCAATAAAACAATTTGTGCATCTTATTCATATATTTATGTATCAATAAAGGCAGCCTGAACTTTCCATAAAGTGAAGTAATATCAAAGAAGTTTAAAATTAAGATTTGATCTAAACATAAATTCTTTTGTAATATAACTGATAGGTAGTCTAATTTTAAAAAGAATAAATAAAATGGTTTGTGTGTATGCACAAACAAAACAAAAATAATATTGGAATTGGTCATTATTCGATTGTATAGATTATTTTAAAATCTATTTTATGTAGTTGCATGTAAAGCACAAAGGAGTTGCTTTAAAGACAAATTTCCTACATAGCCATTAAATAGTGGTTTCAACATTGAGAGACTTTTCTATTGATGGCATCTTGATAAAATATCTATATTTCAAAATATGTGCTTGAAGTATAGTTTCCAGTAGAAAAGACTATCCAAATGATTTATTGTTTCATATAATATTAAATGTCATCCATTATGTTTAAATGATTAATTTTCACTATGTATTATTTTCTACACTTTTGCCTTATTAACACGAATAATTAAGTTTTTGGAAATGTGATAGGATGCAGGTTAGGGACACATTGAATTTATTTTCTACAAGTGAAGTGACAACACATCTATATCTTAATATTGTTTTAGTGACTATTTTAAAACTATCATTTAAAATATTCATGATGCTGACTAACGTTTGTCTCAGAAGTTAGTAAGTTTGCTTTACAATTTTAATGCTTTTATCTTCTAAACTATTTTGACAGGCTACGTTACTATTCTTCGAGTTAATTATGGAATTGCCTTTGGTTTATGGAGACTAAAAGCAAGCAGTACAGGGAAATGTAATTTAGACACATTATTAGAATCAGCATTTAATCTAGGTTAATTTGGGATGTTAACAAAAATCCAATATTCTTCCTCTTTCCTTTCTCCATATTTAAAAATATTTAATACCTACATAAAATTAATTTTGGTGTATTATAAATGTATAAAATTCATAAATGTATATCCTTATTTTTCTAAATATTTGTTTACTTTTAAATAAATCTATATTCTTTTTGTCTAGCTTAAAATACTTGTGCAAAATGTTGAAATTATATTTACTACCATATAAATTTCTTTTGAATTTTAAGATGCGTTTTTACTTTCTCACACAAAAATTAGAAAACATAATAGGAAAAAGTGTCACTATAATAGTAAGTCATAATCTTTTCGTTTAAAGAGATGCATTCTTTATTTTGCCTTAGCTCAATGATATAGCACAATCAGATTTTAATTAGACTCATGAAAATTTGCCTATTTTAAAATGAAGATTTATTTCTTCAAATGAAAAGAGTTGTCATTCAAATTTGCCAAAGGAATAGCATTTTTAACATTCTTACCACAAAGAATGTTAAGTAGTTAAGATGATAGATATATTAATTAGCTTAATTGAATCTCTCTACAAGGTATACATGGACTGAAACCTCATACACTTAAAAAATACACACTTGGCATTGTCAATTACTAATAAATAAAAATAATAACATGATAAAATGTTATTATTAGATGACAGAATGTATTAGACGACAGCAATTACTAGGGTTGTCTTAAAATGTTAGAATTGTAAAGAGTAAAGTGTTTTAAAAGTTGTAAGAAAAATATGCACACGAATTTCCACAGTTTATTGCATATTGCTTCACATTTCAAATGAAATTATCCAAAAGTGCATTATTTTAACTACAAATTATAATAAATCTCATTTTAAATGAGATTGTTACATGTTAATTTCCATTGTTTTAGTATTGGATGTTAAACATAAAAATGATATGAAATTCAAACCAGATATGAAATTCCATGATATGAAATTCAAACCAGATACTGTGATTGCTCACCTAATTTTTTTTTTTTTGGTTCTTGTGACAGTGACTTTCATATTCCTAAAACAATGGAAATTAACATGCATACTATCTTTCTGTGAATTCAATATGAACTAGTTTATAGAAAGACTTAATTATCATTTACATTTAACATCCAATTTTATCCATGTACGATATTTTCAACAAACTGTCGACACGTAAGAAATGGGGAGGAGGCAGAGCAAGTTAGAAGAATAGAAGCCTACATCTTTTGTCCGCCCCCTGCCCCCAAATGGAACACTGGAACACAAACTTTTAACAACTCTCTGCACAGAGAAAGGCACTGTCACAAGAACAACAACAACAACAAAATTAAGTGAACATCACAGTATCTGGTTTGAATTTCATACCATGGAAAGAGGATATGAGGAGAGCAGAGGAGATAGTCTTGAATCACCAATGCCATCCCTTTTTATGCCCTGACAGCAGTCATGCAATGTGGAGGGAAAATCTGAACAGTTTGGGAAAGGAGAGTTCAGTCACTGTGGGATCTTACATTGAAAGGAGTGCTGTCCTGTCACAGTAGACAATAGACCTAGACAGGGGGGAATCACCCATCAGAGAAGTTGGAACTTGAATTTCATGGCAAGCCTCACCACCGCAGGCTGAAGTGCTCTGGGGTCCTAGGTAACTTGAAAGATAATCTAGGACACAACGACGTCAATTCCTAGTCAAATCCTAGTGCTAGGCTGGGCTTAGAGCCCATAAACCAGGGTGGCATTGACCCAGGGATACACGAGCTGGCATCTCTAAGGGAAGGTCAGCGCCGTCTCTCCCCAGACACCAGGCAGTGCAGCTTGTAGCAATGAAGGTAACTCCTTTCTTCTGCTTAAGGAGAGGAGAGAGAGGAGTAAAGAGGACTTTATCTTGCGTCTTGAATACTAGCTAAGCCACAGTAGGATAGGTCCCTGGGCAGAGTTGTGAGGTCCTCATTTCAGATTCTAGCTCCCAGATGATCGCTAGATATACCTTGTGCCAAAAGGAAGCCCATTGCCTGGAATGAAACAATCCATATTTGGCTGGAGTCATCACTTTTGACTAAACAGCCCTTGGGCCCTGAATAAACAGCTGTTATACCCAGGGCTGGGGGCTTTGGGCTTTGAAACTGTCTGGCTTCAGGCAAGACCCAGCATATTTCTAGCTGTGGTGGTCATAAAGACTCCTTCTGTTTGAGAAAAAAACAAAACAGAGGAAAAAGTAAAGAAGACTTTGTCCTCCGCCCTAGGTACAAGCTGGGCCAAAGTGGTACAAGCATGCTCTTAGTGTCCCCAGGTCCAGGTCTAGGCTCTTTGGAAGCATTTCTGGACCTGTCCTGGGCCAAAGGGTGAGTCACAGGCCTAGAAACATTCATCACAAGCTGATGGAAGAGCCCATGGTCTTTAAGAGAACATTGGCAGTTGCCTGGCAGAAACCCCCATGCACCAGTGGTGGTGGTGTCCATAGTGGGAAGTCCCTCCATCTGTGTTAGGGGAAGGAAGAGTGGGAAGGACTTTGTATGGTGGTTTCTGGGCTAGCATAGCTGCAGTAGAATAGAACATAGGTAAATTGCTAAGATTATTGATTCCAATCCCTGGATCCCAGAGAACATCTCTGGACATACCCAGGTACTTGGGGAACTCACCACTCTAAAGAGGAGGGCCGTGAGTGAGGCCAAATATTTCGTTGGCTTCAGGTTTGATGCAGGGCAGTAGTCCAAGTAGTGGTGGCCACAGGGATGCCTGAATCATCATACCCCCAGTTCTAGGTGGCTCAGTGCATGGGAGCACGCACACACACACACACACACACACACAGAGAGAGAGAGAGAGAGAGAGAGAGAGAGAGAGAGAGACTCCATGTGTTTGGGAGAAAGAGAAAAGAACAAGAGTCTCTGCCTGGTAATCTGGAGAATTCTTCTGGAACTTATCCAAGACCACCAAGGTGGCACCTCTATGAGTCTGCAAAAACTATAGCATGATTGAGCTTCGGACTCAAGTTCCTTTGAATACCTGGAATGTCTTCTCAAGAAACACAGGCAACAACAAGCCCACACACTGAAGACTGCAATAAATGAACACCAATGAACATTTATAAGCATCAGTACCATCCAGGAAAATGTGACCTCACTAAATGCACTAAATAAGGCACCAGGGACCATATCTGGAGAAACACAGCTATACGACCTTTCAGACAGAAAATTCAAATAGCTGTTTTGAGGAAACTCAAAGAAATTTAATACAACATAGAGAAGGAATTCAGAATTCTATCAGATAAATTTAACAAAGAGATTGAAATAATTAAGATGAATTAAACAAACTTATAGAGTTGAAAAGTGCTATTGACATGTTGAAGAATGCATCAGAGTCTTTTAAATAGCTTATATCCACAGACAGGCAATAACAAATGCTGGAGAGGTTGTGGATAAAAGGGAACCCTTGTCCACTGTTGGTGGGAATGTAAATTTCTCCAATCACTATGGAGAAAAGTTTGGAGGTTCCTAAAACAATTAAAATTAGAGCTAGCCTACAATCCAGCAATCCCACTACTGGGTATATACCCAAAAGAAAGGAAATCAGTATATTAGTACTATTTGCAATAGCCAATATTTGCAAACAATGTTATGTGTCCATCAATAGATGAATGAATTAAGAAAATATTGTACTTATGCACAATGGGGTAATATTCAGCCACAGAAAAGAATGAGATGCTCTCATTTGCAACACATGGATGAAACTGAGGGTCATTATGTTCAGTGAAATAAGCCAGGCACAGAAAGACAAATATTGCATGTTCTCACTTATTTGTGGAGTTTAAAAATAAAATCAATATGATGAACTCATGGAGATAGAGAATCGAAGGATGGTTAATGCTAGTAGGAGCCTGGGAATGCTAGTAGGAATGGGTGGGAGAAAGGTGGGGGCGATTAATGCATATAAAAACATAGAATGAATGAGACCTAGTATTTGACAGCATAACAGGGAAACATAGTCAACAATAATTTAATTGTAAAATTCAAAATTATAAAAATAATATAATTGGATTGTTTGTAACAGAAAGAGTAAGTGGATGGACATTAAATTTCCTATGATGTGATTATTATGTGTTGCATGCCTACACCCAAATACAAATTATAAATATCTAATGTACATCATAAAATATATATATACTTGTGTACTTCCAAAAACTAAAAAAAGAAATGGGGATTGACTAACCAATGGCTCTAGAGTTAAAAATAAGATAAATAAGCTCTGGAGATCTCTTTAAAACATTGTACCAATAGTCTACAATACTGTAGTACACCTGTAAAAATTTGTTAAAAGCACAGATCTTTAGTTAAGTGCTCTTACCAAAATAAAATTGAATTTTAAAAAAGTTTTGCAAAAAATTCATCAGGAAACCTATTCTATTAAAAGATTCTTATGTAGTTTAAGATTTTACAGTTAAAATGCTTTTATATTTAATATCTCAGGTATTTTTGCAGAAGACTTGTAATTTCTTTATCTGTAAATTGTGTCATATATTATCAAGAAAATTGATTTTTTAGAAAAGTATGTTGTATAAGTTACACTGGCTAATAAATTGCATGGTAGAGAAACAAACATTTTTACTGTGAATGTATGGCTCTTTTCCTATAGTGCACTATGTCTCTGTGTCTCCCTTTAGCAATTCTACAGGTCACTAAAATAAAAAGCTCAAAAGCCTCAATAAAAGCCAAGAAAAAGGGTTGGCTCAAAGTTAAACTAAGCATGAAATAAAGACACGTATTTGAGGACTATGGTAGAATATATTTAGATAGACAGTTTAGCTGGATTTATATACCTTTGGCCACATCGAGATAATATTCTTTTCCATTTTTATTTTATGTCTTTCATTGACATATAATTGTACATATTAATAAGGTATATAGTGATGTTTCAGTAAATATAGTGCAACAGATTGAGGTAATTAGTATATCCATCATCTGGAAAATTTATCATTTATTTGTTTTGAGGATATTCAATATCCTTCTAGCTATTTGAAACTATGTATTACTAACTATAATCATCCTATAGTGCCATATAGCTTATTATATAAATTTTATGTACATAATATGTGTATATATAAAATATGTGTATATATAAGTGCCACTAGAACTTATTCCTCTTATCTAGTTGTAACTGTATCTGTAATTGTAGCTGAAAGATCTGTATCTTTCAACAAATCTCTCCCTCTCCCCCATTCCCCATCCTCCCACTCTCTAGTCTCCTCTGTTCTTTTACTTCTTTTTTTAAATTTTTATTTTTTTGACATGGAGTCTCGCTCTGTCACCCAAGCTGTAGGGCAGTGGTACAATCTTGGCTCACTGCAACCTCTGTCTCCCAGGTTCGAGTGATTCTCTATCATCAGCCTCCCGAGTAGTTGGGATTACAGGCGCTCGCTACCAGGCCCAGCTAATTTTTGTATTTTTAGTAGAGACAATGTTTCACCATGTTGGCCAGGTTAGTCTTGAACTCCTGACCCAGGTCATCTGCCCGCCTCAGACTTCCAAAGTGTTGGGATTATAGGTGTGAGCCACAGCACTTGGTTCTACTTTTTACTTCTAAATGATCAACATTTTTTAGCTTACACATGAGTGAGAGCATGTGTTCAACTTTCTGTTCTTGGCTTCTTTCACTTAACATAATGACTTCTGGTATTATCTATATTCCCATGAATGACAGAATTTCATTATTTTATATTGCTGAATAGTGTTCCAATGTGTGTGTGTGTGTGTGTGTGTGTGTGTGTGTGTGGTGTATAAATCTTTTTCTTTATTCATCTGTTGAACACCTAGCTTGATTCCATACCTTGGCTATTGTAAACAGTGCTGCAGTAAACGTGGCAGTACAGATGTCTCTGAAATGTACTGATTTCCTTTCCTTTGAATAAGTGCTCAGTAGTAGGATTGCTGGATTTTATGGTAGTTTTATTTGCAGTGTTTCGAGGAACCTCCATACTATCTCCATAGTGGCTGTGCTTGTTTGCATTCCCACTGAAAGTGTTTAAGAGCTCCCTTTTCTCAGCATCCTTGCCAGAAGTGATTTCTCATCTTTTTTAGTATAGCCATGCTAACTGGGGTGAGATGATACATCATTTCAGTTTTTACTTGCATTTTGCTGATGACTAGTGATGTTGAGTATTATTTCATATATTTGTTGGCCATTTGTAGGTCTTCTTTAGGAGAAACATCTGTTCAGATCATTTTCCCATGTATTAATCAGATTTTTTTGTTCTTTTATTGTTGAGATGTTTGAGCTCGTTGTATATTTTGGATATTAATTGTCTGTTAGATGAATAGTTTGAAACTTCATTCTCCTATTCTTTAGGTTGCCTTTCACTCTGTTTCCTTGGCTGTGCAGATAATTTTGAATTTAATATAATATCATTGGTTTATTTTTGCTTTTGTTGCCTGTGCTTTTGAGGTCTTATTCTTAAAATCCTTTCCCAAACTAGAGTCCTGGAGAATTTTCTTTATATTTTCTTGAGTAGTTTTAAGTTTCAGGATCTTACATGAAGGTCAATAGAATGCAGAAATTGCATATGATTAAATTTAGCATCCCCTTATGATGAAATCTCTAGTTAAACTAGGAGAAAAGAAATTTACCTTAACACAATAAAGGCTACATTGATCAATCCACAGCTAACATCAGAGTCAGTGTGGGAAAAATTGAAAGCTTTTCCTCTAAGAACTGTAACAAGACAGATTTACACTTTAGTAACTTTTGTCCAATGTGGTATTGGAAGTCCTAGCAAGAGCAATTGGGCAAGGAAAAAAAAGTGCATCTAAATCAGTAACAAAGGGAGTCAAATTGTCCTGTTTACAGACAATATGTTTTTATATAGAGAAAACCTAAATATTCTACCAGAAAATGTTAGAAGTGATAAATTTAGTAAAATTGCAGGATACAAAGTCAACATACTAAGAACAGTAGTATTTCTATACACAGACAATAAAAGCTGAAAAGAAAATAAGAAGCCAGTCATATTTACAATAGCTACAAAAAAATACTTAGGGATAAACACAATTAAGGAGATTAAAGACCTCTACAAGGAAAATGACAAAACATGGATAGAAAGTACTCTTTTTTTAAATTATTATGTTGTTAGTTCTGGGATACATATGCAGAACTTGCAGATTTGTTACATAGGTATATGTGTGCCATGGTGGTTAGCTGCACCCATTGACTTGTCATCTACATTAGGTATTTCTCCTAATGATATTACTCCTCTTGTCCCCTATTCCCCCAAAGGCCCTGGTGTATGATGTTCCCTTCCCTGTGCCCATATGTTCTCATTGTTCAACTTTCACTTATGAGTGAGAACACATGGTGTTTGGTTTTCTGTTCCTGTGTTAGCTTGCTAAGAGTGATGGTTTCCAGCTTCATCCATGTCCCTGCAAAGGACATCAACTCATTCTTTTTTATGACTGCATTGTATTCCATGATGTATATGTGCCATATATTTAATCCAATCTATCACTGATGGGCATTTGGGTTGGTTCCAAGTCTTTGGTATTATGAATAGTGCTGCAATAAACATACATGTGCACGTGTCTTCATAGTTGAATGATACCCAGTAATGGGATTGCTGGGTCAGATGGTATTTCTGGTTCTAGATCCTTGAGGAATTGCTACACTGCCTTCCACAATGGTTGAACAAATTTACACTCCCCACCAACAATGTAAACATGTCCTTATTTCTCCTCTTGCCCCCCCCCACATCCTCTCTAGCATCTGTTGTTTCCTGACTTTTTAATGATTGCCATTCTAACTGGCATGAGATGGTAATTGTGGTTTTGATTTGTATTTTTCTAATGACCAGTGATGATGAGCTTAATTTTTTATGTTTGTTGGCTGCATAAATGTCTTCTTTTGAAAAGTGTCTGTTCATAAACTTTGCCCACTTTTGCATGGGGTTGTTTGTTTTTTTCTTGTAAATTTAAGTTCCTTGTTGATTCTAGATAGTAGCCCTTTGTTAGATGTATAGACTGCAAATGGTTGGGATCTATTTGCCTCTTTAAAGGTCAAAAATCATTTGGATGTACAAACTTAAAATTCTGCATAAGGGAAGAAGCCAATTTGTTAAGTTATTAATTTTTCATATTCAACTTTGAAGATCATCAAGAAAATAAAAGTTGGTGAGTGAGTTACAGTCATGATCTGAATTAAAGAGCAATGCATATGAATTTTGGCTAATGGGCAAGGGCTTGATGTTAAAATTAGAAGATGTATTTTCCCCTTATACATACTTGGGTTGGGTCATTCTTTTCAAACAAGGTTTTAATATCATAAAGTCTCAGGAGGGCTGGTTTCTAAATATTGTGTTGAAATGTTTTTAATCAAATATCCTTCTTTAAATTCTGTGGTTCAAAAGTTGTCGATGAGAACTGCTTATGTAAAGTATGACATTTTAATGGAAGCTAATTTAGAAATATCTGCCTGGAGGAAAAAACAGTGAAGCACATATCTTTGGATCAATTTCTTTCAAAAAAGGCCAATCTACTCTAAATCACCTCATAATATAAAAATACAGTTGACTCTTAAAAAATGCCAAGATTAGAAGCACCAGCCTTCCACAGAAATAAAATCTGTATATAACTTTTCACTCCCTCAAAACCTAACTACTCAATAGACTACTGTTGACCAGAAGCCATGCGAATAAAATAAATAATAGACTAGTCCATATTTTGTATGTAATATGTATTACATACTGCACTTTTACAATAAAGTAGGCTAGGAAAAAGAAAATGTTATTAAGAAAATTGTAAGGAAGGGAAAATATATTTACTGTTCATTAAGTGAAAGTGGATTATTATAAAGGTCTTCCTACTCATTATCTTCCCCCTGTATAGGCTAAGGAGGGGAGAGGAAGAAGAAGAGCTGGTTTTGTTGTCTCAGGTGTGGCAGAGGCAGATGAGAATCCACACATAAGTGGATTCTACTGTTCCATATTCAATGTGCCATTCAATCCACTGTTGTTAAAGAGTCAACTCTATACTAAAAGGATTTCTTTTTAATAATCTTTTGCCCCCATATCCAATACCTAAATGGCTCTGAAGGTTCCATTAATCTTTCACTGGAGAAATATGATGTGTTGATTATGTATTGCTGTGGTACACATAATAATCACAAATATAATGTGCTGTTATGGAGCACTGAGATTGTATAAAACCTCAGGAGATATATATGTGTGTGTATATACACACACACACACATATATATATATATTCTTTATTTATATATGTTCTTTGTGTATATTTAGAATACATATATAAGAACATACGTTTCAGAATATTTGTTTCAGAGTATATGTGTGTTTCAGAATCTATATATAGAACAAATATGTATGTAGAATATAGATCAATACATGTAGAATATAGGAAAACAAATAAATTCTGCAATAGATCATATAGCCCTTAAAGAACATAGAGAAATGTTCTTTAAACATTTCTAAATGTTTAAAGGGGCTAAAGTATTGCCACAAAATGTGGACTTCAAGAAAGTTTCCACCCAGACAATGAGAGTTGTAATTATATTAAAGGTGAAAAACTGGAGGATCATTTGGAGATTGCTTCACTAATATTAGGCAAAGACATGGCTTGTGGATATCATTTGTGAGTGTGCATGGAGGGAAATGAGTAGGCAGCATATGTGATTTCCATCAGTGTACCCAGGAATCAATCATCATGTGGGCATTTGGAACACAGAGGGCACCAAAAGAAGAATTAAACAGCACAAACCACCTAAAATGTGTCATTTTTCCCCCAATCCCCCTTTGCTACCTATAGTTTTGTAGGAACAGCACAAAAGGTGTTGTGGGGAAGTAAACTAGAAAAGAGACACAAGCCAGTTTCCAACTTAGAATACCAGTGTTGTAGATGAGGGCAAAATTGGCAAGATGAGGAAGTGCGAATGTGTTGGGGGAAAAACTTTCAACTCGCATGGAAGATTAGATTTTTTTAATAAAATGGAGTTGAATTTGTAATACTCAAAGATGTGTTTTAAAAGAGAAAGTCTCCCAATGACCAGAAAGCTGTGGATCCTTCCAGGAATGTTGTCAAGACATAATAAAGGAAAATACACCAGATCGTGTTTGAAGACATAAAGGATGGTGAACCAGAAAAGAAATAATTCTATATTCCTTTATACATCAGCAAGTGTGAACCAATGTAGAAATCAGCTACTAGATTATATATGCACATAAAATAGACCATGAGTTTATATTAAATTGATGATGAAAGGTAGAGAGACATAATGTATCTCATTAGATATGAAGATTAACAATGATATTTCAGTAATTAAAATAATATGAAATTGACAGAAGCCTACATTCAGATGGATTACATGAACTGCAGTGGTCAAAGTTATGGTAAATATGAAATTAAATTTCATATAAGATTAACATGGCAATTTAAATAAGTGGGGATAAATGGTTAAATAAGTTGATAAATAAATGGTTAAAAGCAAAGGCTCTGGATTTAAATCTCAAAGCCAATTCTCACTAGTTGAATAATCCTGAATAAATTATTTAATCTCTCTGTATCTTAATTGCCACATCAATAAAATGAGGGTAATTATACTATCCACCTCATAGGTTTGTCATGAAGATAAAATTAGTTAATATTTTAATCCACTTATAATAATCATGGGCATAAGGAAATATAAACATTTGCTAAATTAATAATAAAACAATTATAATAATTAAGGCATTTAAAAATAATAAACAATTGGATTTCTACCTAACTTAATACATAAAGCTACTCTTTTGACAATTAAAACATATAGATATAAAAATGTAGTAATATTATTTGAGAAAAAATAGATGTTTCCATAATGTTAACATTAGGAAGCCTGCTAACACATTATATCCAAGACGGAACACTTAAAAAGAAATTACTAATAGCATAAGTTATATATTAAAACATCTGTGACTCCAAAGGCCTTTTGAAATTTGAGTGTGTACATATATTGAATTTTTTTTTTAATTTGATGCTTTCTCCAGAAAATTCTTTTGCTTATAGTTAGTATTTGTCAAAATTTTCAAAATAGTTAATTTTTTATTGATTTAATTGGGTTATTTAAAAGCATATGGTAAGCAAATATACTACAAGAGGCCACTCATCTTACAGAGCATATCATATAATTTTTTGATTAATGTAATTTACTGGAAAAAAATAATATTTAGTAGGCTATAGATGGCTGACCACTATCTTTAAAAATGTAAGTAAGGAAATTTTATTTATTTTAGTGACTAAAACAAATAATAATCAACAAAAGTAAGACAGCATAATGCATACAGAACTGACAGCCCTTTATTTAATGCATTAATTCTGATTCTTTGAAGTCTTTCTCAGGAAGAGAAAACAAGGCAAGAACAAAGTGTGTTATAATTTTATGTGTGGATTTTGAATTAGAAATATTGCAAATAACTTTTAACATATTTATTATCTGAAAAATGGTTATGAGTATAAAACTCTGTAAAACATTAAACTGTAAGGCAGTATATAACATATTAATATAGTAAAAATTGAAGACAAATAATGTCTAAATTTATAGCAGGCACATCGTATTCCCTAAATGATTTTTTTACCCTTAATTTAAAACTAAATCTACCAATGTTTATTGTTGAATACAAATTAATTTTCTAAATTTTCAACTCCATAGATTTTAAAGAGGGCTATGTGGTTCCCTACTGCATCTTCACAGTTGGAAAATACAAAGAAGTTATGAGTGAGTAAAGCTGATTAACAGTATGGTATATGAGGTATATAGTTTAAATAATATTGTACAAATGTTGATAATTTTACTATGTGGGATAGGATACTAATATTAGGCGAAATAGGATAGAGAATATGAGGAAATTCTTTGCACAATTTTTTTTTTTGAGTCAGAGTTTTCACTCTTGTTGCCCAGGCTGGAGTACAATGGCATGATCTCTACTCATTGCAACCTCCACCTCCTGGGTTCAAGCGATTCTCCTGCCTCAGCCTCCCGACAGCACCCAACACCACACCCGGCTAACTTTCTTATATTTTTAGTAGAGACTGGGTTTTGCCATGTTGGCCAGGCTTGTCTCGAACTCCTGACCTCAGGTGATCTACCCACCTCGGTCTCCCAAAGTGAGCCACAGTGCTTGGCCACAAATGTTATATTCTCTCTGTAAATCTATCTCAAAAACTATGCCAAATATGAAAATAGGACAAATTTTGAAGAAAAAAGGCCTTCACATGCAAACCTGTATTCATGATCTTTTGGTGGATGGGGGTAAAGGGTAATGGCTGTGCTGGAGGGGATAGGGATGTTTGTTTTTCATTCACAGGCTCAGTGTAAAGGATAGTTTTGTCAGTCTCTATGTACCTGTGTTTGGAAGGTAAAAGGTGAGTGAATTTTGGAGTATTTGGTAGCCTGGATTGATAGAAATTTTCTAGAAAGTCCTTCATATATGTATTTCCCATGAGAGACTTTGGAAATGAACTAATTGGTAGGTATTTTCCTCTGGTACTATCAATAGACACAACTTCCAATTTTTTCAGGCTTGTGTAGTTCTTTAAAAAGTCAGACCTGCAATCAAAGTACTTATACATTCGATTGATTAATTGTATAGTCTGTCGTCCCAAGAGCAACTACAGTCTTTTAGTGACACAATCTCAAGAGTCTCCTGGGGATGTTGAAAAGAAGTGGTGTTTAATCTATTGGATTTCTTCCATAAAAATAGAATTCAAAAGCATATTCCTTTATGTCGATCATTATTTAGTTTGGTTTGTTGTGATAATTTTAGGAGTATAGAAGAGTAAGATGTTTTCTGAAACAAATGATTTACTTTTTATCATGAGAGTTGCTTAAATATTCAATAAGAACATGTAAAGTTAATGTGTTTCATAGGGTCCTGAGTTTAAAAAGTTTGAGAAAAAACTACTCTAATTCTTTTTCCTTTATACAAATAGGAAGTATAAGGCAGTGAACCCTAAATTTAGTAGCCATAATGTAATTCTCCTTTTAGTGAATAATCCTTTTCCACTTTCAACTGAATGCTTTAGCTATATATGTTTAAGAAAGTTCACCGAGCAAGTTGAGATCATATCATAATCATCTGTGGTCAACACTAACTGCCTTATACAAAATGGTAATAATAATAGATTGTTCATACATGGTTTGCTTTTCAATTTCAGCTATATTGTAATACATATAGAAATTATCATCTTCTCTCTTGACCCTTCCTTTCTCTCATGCCTTTCTTTTTTTGTTTGTTTTTAATAGATTAAAAGTTCCTTATTTTGATGTATGTTCCTTTGATGCCTAGTTTGTTGAAGGTTTTTAACATAGAGGGATGTTAAATGTTGTCAAAAGCCCTTTCTGCATCTATTGAGATGATTATGTGGTTTCTGTTTTTAGTTCTGTTTGTGTGATGAATCACTTTTATTTATTTGCATACATTGGACTAACCTTACATCCAAGGAATAAAACCGATTTGATCGTTTGTGGATTCACTTGTTGATGTGCCGCTGAATTCTATTTGCTAAACTTTTACTGAAGATTTTTGCATCTGTGTTCATCAGGGATATTGATGTTTTCTTTTTCTTTTTCAATTGTGTTTCTCTAGGTTTTGGTACCAGAATGATGCTGGCCTCATAGAATGAGCTAGGGAGGAGTCCCTTTCTCCTCAATTTTTTGAAATAATTCCAGTGTGATTAATATCAGCTCCTGTTTACATATCTGGTAGAATTTGCCCATAAATCTATCTGGTGCCACACTTTTTTGGATTGGTAAGATTTTTTTACTGTTTCAGCTTTGGAACTTGTTATTGGTCTCTTCATGTATTGATTTCCTCCTAGTTCAACCTTGGGAGATTGTATGCTTCCAGGAGTTTATTCATTTCTTCTACGTTTCCAATTTTTATGTATAGAGTTCAAAATAGTATCCTGACAGTTTTTTGTATTTCTTTGGGGTGGGTGGCAATGTCAACTTTGTTATTTGTGACTGTAATCATTTGAATCTTCTCTTTTATTAGTCTAGTTAGTAGTCCAACAATCCTATTTATTCTTTCAAAAAACCAGCTTTTGGTTTCATAGATCTTTTGTACAGATTTTTGCATCTCAGTTTCATTCAATTCAGCTCTTCTGCTACTTTTAGGGTTCAATTTTTCTTTTCAGGTTCCTCTGGGTGTAATTTTAGGTTGTTAATTTGAGATCTGTCCAGCTTTTTAATGCAGCCATTTAGTGCTATAAACTTTTAACTTAGCAATGCTTTATCTGTGTCTCAGAGTCTATTATATCTTTGTTTTCAACAGATTAAAAGAATTTCTTCATTTCTGCCTTAATTTTATTGTTTAACCAAAAGTCATTCAGGAGCAGGCTGTTTAATTTACACACAATGGTATTGTTGTGAGAGATCTTCTTGGTATTATTTTCTATTTTTATTTTACTGTGGTCCAAAAGTGTGGTTGACTTTTTTTTTAAATTTGTTGAGAATTGCTTTATGGCTGAGCGTATGATACACCTTAGAGAATATTCTATGGACAGATGAGAAGAACCTATATTCTGTGGTTTTTGGGTGGAGTTTTCTGTAGATTTCTGTTACATCCATTTGGTGAAGTATCGAGTTTAGGTTCAAATATCTTTAGTTTTTTGCCTGGATGATCTAACACTCTCAGTGGAGTGTTACAGTCTCTTACTATTGTGTCGTTATAAAGTGTCTTCATAGGACTCTAAAAATTTGTTTTATGTATCTGGATGTCCAGTATTGTCTGCTTATTTATTTAGAGTAGATAAATCTTCTTGTTGAATTGAACCTGTTATCATTAGTAATATCCTTCTTTTTGTTTTTGATCATCATTGGTTTAAAGTCTCTTTTGTCTGAAATTAGAATGGCAACCCCTGCTTTCTTTCGTTTGCCATTTTCTTGTAGCTCTTTCTTCATCTCTTTACTTTGAGCATATGGATGTCCTTGCATATGGGATGGCGCTTTTAAAGACAACATATAGTTGGGTCTTGCTTATTAACTTGCCACTCTGTGCCTTATACATAAGGCATTTAGCCTATTTACATTCAAGGTTAATATTGATGTGTGAGAATTTGATCCTCTCATCATGTTGTTAGCTGGTTGTTATGTGGACTTGATTGTACAGTTGCTTTATAGTGTGACTGGGCTATGTATTTAAGTATATTTTTGTGGTAACAGGTAACAGTTTTTTATTTCCATGTTTAGCACCCCCTTAAGTACTTTTTGTAGGAAGGCCTGGTGGTAATGAATTCCCTCAGTGTTTGCTTGTTTGAAAAGGATTTTATTTCTCTTTTACTTTTGAAGGTTACTATGGATGGATATGAAATATTGGTTGGAATTTTTTCTTTAAGGATGCTGCAGAAAGGCACCCAATCTTTTCTGGATTGTAAGTTTTCTGCTGAAAGATCCAGTGGTAGCCTAATAATGCTCCCTTTGTATGTGACCTATTCCTATTCTAGCTGCCTTTTGTATTTTTTCTTTCATGTTTACCTTGGATAATCTGATAACTACGTACCTTCGAGATTGTTGTCTCACATAATGTCTCACTGGATTTCTCTGAATTTCTTGAGGTTTGTATGTCAGCCTCTCTAGAGAAGTTCAGGACACTTTCATGTACAATATTCTTAAATATGTTTTCCAAGTCGCTTATTCTCTCTCACTTCATTTACGGGATGCCAATGAGTTGTAGGTTTGGTATCTTTCCATAATCATATATTTCTTGGAGGTTTTGTTTAATTTTTAAAGTCTCTTTTATTTATTTTTGTCTAATTAAGCTGATTTGAATAACTGGTTTTCGAGCTCTGAGATTCTTCAGCTTGATCTATCTTGCTGTGTTTACTTCTAGTTGTGTTATGAAATCCTTATAGTGAGTTTTTTAACTATAGCAAATAAGTGTGGTTGTTTCTTAAAATGGATATTTGTCCTTAGCTCTTGTGTTATTTTACTGGATTTCTTAGAGTCCTTGAATTGGGTTTCAACTTTCTCTTGAATGTCAATGATCTTTGCTCCCATACAGTTGCTGAATTCTATGTCTATCATTTCAGACATTTCAATTGCTGGGAATCTAGTATGACCATTCAGAGGTAAGAAGACACTCTGACTTTAGAGTTGTCAGAGTTTGTGTGCTGGTTCTTTCTCATCTGTGTGGGCTGATGTTCCTTTAACATTTGAATTTGCTTTCTTTTGTATGGGTTTTTTTCCTTTTATATTATTTGATGCCTTTGAGGTTTTGACTGTGGTATAATTTGGGTTTAGTTGATTGTCTTCATTTCTGGATTATTTTAGGGGGCGAAGAATCAGTTCAGCAGTTCTGTGCTGTGTGCTCTGATCTTGCAGGGTTGGGTGCAGTCTGTAGTGCTTTTTTCTGGCTGCTCAAAGTTAAGCATTTGTTGCACTGGAAGAGCTGAGGTATTCCCAGTCCATTGGCAATAGCACTGATGGGGTGGGTTGCCAGCAATCATACTTTGGTAGAATGGTGGTAGGGTAACTGGTATCTCACATAGGAATATGTGCCAGTGGCTGGGAGGTGGTGGGTCCCACACATGTGTGCCAACTGTGGGTCCTGTCTGCATGCGTCCACTGGGGTGGTGGCAGTCCTGCACGTTCATAAGCACTGATGGTGGATAGGGTGGAGTCAGTATCACAGGAGGAGACTATAGGTGGTGCGTGCCAGAAGGGACCCAGCACAGAAGCTCTCTATTAGGCATGGTCTGCCTGTAAAATAGTTACAGTCGTGCCTGCTGGCAAGTGGCTTGGCTGAGCAGCCAAAGATATGCTAAAAGCAGGTTTGGCCAGTCAGTTACCCTGGAACAGACTGACAGACAGGAGTGCTCAGATCAGACTGGCCCCATGGCATGGACAAGATATCCCTGCTCTGTTCAGATCCAGAAACCAACAAAAGCTAAAGCTGCTGATGTATTTTGGATATTTGTCCCCACCCAAATATCATGTTGAACAGTAATCCCCAGTGCTGGAGCTAAGGCCTGGTGGGAGATGTTTGGGTCACCAGGATTCTTCATGACTTGGTGCTGTCCTCATGATAGTTTGGGTCACCAGGATTCTTCATGACTTGGTGCTGTCCTCATGATAGTGAGTTCACATGAGATCTGCTTGTTGTAAAGTGGGACACCTCTTGTTCCACCATCTCTTGCTCTCCTTCCATCATGTGATGTGTCTGCTCCTGCTTCACCTTCTGCCATGAGAAAAAGCTCTCTGAGGCCTCCCCAGAAGCTAAGCAGGTTCAGATGTCATGCTTCCTGTACAGTTTAAGGAACTGTGATGAGCCAATTAAACCTGTTTACTTTAGAAATTACCCAGCCTCAGGTATACCTTTATAACAATGGAATAGTGGCCAAATACAGCCACCTAGATGAGTATGATGAACCTTGTGGGATGAGCACCCATGGCCAGGCTCCACTGCAGTTATTCCCTCTGTGCTCTGTGCAGGCTTAAGTTCTGTCTTTGCCAAGTCTCTGGACAATTTTCCCTACCAGTTCAAATGCCTGTGAGGCTCTTAAAGTTTCCACAGATAGTACTCTTGAGGTTGATGATGAAAGTGGGTCACTCCATGCCTCTTATACTCCACCTCTTTCCTAGGAATGGGTCCTGGTGCTCAGAAACCCTGTTCAGTGTTGCCACCTTCCTCCCATTTCCATCCACTCTCAATGCCTTCTTGCCAAATATTTTAATTAAACATTTGAATAGATATTTAAATTAAATATCAATAGTTAAATAGAAACTACAAAATAGTTATATCAATATTTAAATAGAAACTATAAAATTTCCTATGCTTCGATTATTTATATATCTGTGTTGCATTCTCACTTAGAAAGTGAACACATATTTCATCTCATTTTAATCACTGCACAGGCTAGTTAGCTTGATTAGTTTTTTCATTCTGCTTATAAACACTCTGAGGTTGGAACACAGATTGCCTTATTTATTGCCCTCACCAGGAATATTAGTTCTTTTGCTGCTTAAGTACATATCTAGTGATAGTGTCTAGCAAGTCAGAGGATAAATAGGTTACAAGTGCTGAACAACTGTGTTTCATTCCCAAAGTACCTGTTAGAGCAAAAATGGTCATTAAGTATTCAATATTTATTGTAGAAAAAAGCATTTAATTTTCATAGTCATTTTAATCTCTGGTCACCTTCAATAATTAAAGTGGCAAAATGTAATCATATGAGAAAAAATCTATGTTGCTTCAAGATTTAGAACAAAAAATCAAAAATTCTGCTTTACATAACAGAATTTTAAAAACTGACATTTTGATATTCCAAGTAGGTCATTTCTAAAACATTAACAATTTAAATGATTTTATTATAGTGAAAGATTATTAAAGATTAATTTTGAAAACCTGATATTGACATAAATACTAAGAATATTTGCATTTGTCCTTGGACTGTAATAATGTGGCACTAAACTATAATTAGGTTCCTTGTAAAATTGTATTTGTCAATATATTTTGAGAGTCTATGTTGTGCAAATCACAGCATTGAAAGTTTTAAGTTTTCAAATAAACACAAGTCTGCAAACAGCTTTCTTTTTGGAGAAACAAATGATTTAAAAAAGATTAAAAAAATTCTGAGAAGTAAATTGTTGCCAAATTTAAAAAATATATAATACTATACACCTTAAAGAGTAACTGATTGAAAATTGTGTAGGGTGAGATAAAATATATCTTTTAGAAACCTTGGATATATAAGGCTGAAATCACATAATGGGAGCATTTTAGTAGGCACAGATTTTAGAGTCTGAGTGGAAAACTGTGTGCCCAAGGAGAAAATTGATAGGAACCAGTAAAAACACAAGAACCAGTGAGCCAACAGTTTCAAATGCTCTGAAAAGTCAAGTAAAATAGGAACAGACAAGTGTTTTTTCAACAAAGCAGTGTTATGATGTTTAGTGATTTTCATTCTAATTATTGTAGTTTCAATTCCTACAACAAACATTTCATACTTCAATAGTTTCCAGTCTATTGTACATTAAAAAAATTTTGAGCATACTTACTTAACTATACCTAGTCTAAAGTCTGTATAGGATGATTGTATTATCTGGATTCCATTCATGTCTGTTCTCATTGTCTGTTGTTCTGTTAGGTAATTTTGGCTCATTTCATTTCTGGTTACTTTTGTGGTTCTTCTTTTTAAACAGTTTTATTTTGAAATAATGTTAGATACATATAATAATTCCAAAGCTAGTACAGAAAAATCCTGCACACTCTTTGTCCAGCCTTCTCAAATGTTAATAGCTTACATAAACACAGTACATTTATCAAAACTAAAAAATAAGCATTGGTAAATACTGTTAATTAATTATGCATATTATGCAGAGTTCTCCAGTCTTTCTATTGACTTCCCATTTTTGTCCCAGGATACATTCAATAAGATCACATATAATTCAATTGTGACATCCATTCAACTTTCTTTTATCTGTGAGAGTTTCTCATTTTGTTTTTACTTTGATAATTTTGAAGAATACTGGTCCAGTTTTGTAGAAGGATTCTCATTTGAGTTTCTCTGCTGTTTTCTTATGATTAAAATAATAACACAAAGGTGTTGTGCTCTTCTCATCATATTGTATCAGAGGATACATTTCAACAAGACTTGTCACTAGTTATGTTAAACTCAATAGGTTAAGATGTGGTGTCATCCAGGTTTTCCTACTCTGAAGTTACTATTTTTCACTTTTACCATTGTATTGTTAGAACAATTCACTAAGTCCAGCCAACATTTAAAAAGAAGAAATTTATGGTTCAACTTTAGTGGGATTAATAAATTTTTAAATACATGATAAACTACCACAGTAATTAACAGATTTTGAGAAAGATCAGAGATATGCAAATATTGTGTTTCTCCTTAATATTAGGCTTCCATTTTATTATTCATAAATAGGTGTTACCTGCAGTAATCATTACTGCGGTGTACTAATGGTGATTTTCTATGACTTCATTCTTTCAACAATTTTTATTTAGAATTTTTCTGTAATGAAGATTTGTATTTTTTCATTTTCTTTATTCAATCATATATCTATACTAGTTTGAATTCGTATTCATGAACATATGGATATTTATTTTATTCTTTGAGTTACAATAAAAATTATGGTTATTTATTTCATTGTTCTAATTGTTTTGGCTTTGGCCATTAGTATTTCTTAGAGGTTGGATCTTTTGTCCTTTTGACATGCCATAAGTCCTTTTAAATTTATCTGTTTAATAACCTCCTTACTTTATTACACTGCAAAATGTTCCAGGCTTATCTTGGCCGTTCCTCTTTCTATTATTTGTATCAGTAATTTCCTTAAGGAATCTTGATATATTTTATTAAAGAATAGAATTTAGAAATCAAGATCTGAGACCTAGAGTTATTTCTCCTGAGTAGGATGTCACTGCTTGTTTTTGGTTCTTAAGGGAAAGAACTAGTAGATACATACACACAAACATACACTTATATACAAATATCTACATTTATTTCAACATTTGTCTATTATATATCTATTAAAGTAAAAATGAGTTTATTGTGATAATATTTTGAGAATTCTTGCATATATTACATGAAGTGTATTGGTCTGTAGTTTTCTTCTAGGGCATTTATTTGCTTTTTATGCTAGGGTAACTTCTGTTACTCTATATTCTAGAAGATACTGTTTAACATTTTATTATTTATTTCTTATTTAGAAGAATTTGGCAATGCAGTCATCTGAGACTGGATTTATTACTATTTTTTATTTTCCCAAGCTAAAACTTCAATTTATTTAATAGATTTTAAAGTAGTCAGGTTATTTACTCCTTCTTCAGTGAATTTTGGTGCTTTGTATTCATAGAGGAGTTGGTTTATTGTAGCTAAATAGTCAAGTTCATGTGTACAGAATTGTTGCTAGTATTCCTTTATCATTCTTTTAATGTCTATGAGATCAGAAGTGATATAACTTCTTTCATCCTGATGTTTGTGTTTTTGTCTTATTTCTTTCTTTTCTTGGATTTCTGTGACTAAATATTATGAATATCATTGTTCTTTACAAAGATCTGGATGTTGCTTTTAATGATTTACTGTATTGTTTTCGCTTTTATTTTTATTGATTTCTGTGCTAACTGCTCTTATTTTTTTTCCGTCTGCTCTCTTTGGGTTTAATTTTCTCTTCCTTCAAATTGGTTATTTTTTCTAACATAAGTATTTTCATACAGTAAATTTCACTCAAATCTCTGCTGTAGCTGCATCTCATGAACTTGATAATCGGTTTTCATTTATATTTGGTTAAAATATTTTTAATTTAATTTGAATCTTCCCACTTGGTCCATGGGCTACTTAAAGGGTATTGCTTAATTTTCTATTATTTGGGAATTTCTATCTATGTTCTGTTACTGATTTATAGTTAACAGAATCATGGCCTAAGAAAATGCTTTGCATTATCTATGTATTTAAACACTAGTTCAGGTAATTTTATGGCCTACAATATAGTTTATCTTGGCAATTTTATGTACTCATGAAAAGAATGTACAGTTTACTATTTTTCATTAGAATGTCCTCTGATTATTTTTGTTTGAATATTAAGACTATTAATATAAAATTTACCTATATAAGTTGATGATTGAAAGTGTTATATTCTCCAGAGAAGTATTATATTTGTTTCTGGCTGGCATTGAAGGATAGCGAATCCTGGACCACTAGACCTGGACTAGAACCAAAGGATACTTAACCTGAGGTTTATGCATATAATTTGGAAAATGCCAGAATATGAATAGAAAAAAAGGTCATTTTTATTTTCACTTATATCAAACAAAATTTAGCACTTATAAAATTACGGTTGCCTTTTGCAAATCACTGTGATAGTATCAGTAACTAATTGCCTTGTCACCAATAGAAATAACAGATATTTTAATATCACAATACATATGTTGCAAATATCTGAACATATTGTTTATATTCATTACTGCTTTCAAATTCATTAATAAAGAAGTATGCAAATTTTTTGTATTTTCCTTTCTTTGAGATAAACAGCCTCAAAACCAGCCTCCTGATATCTGGCATGGCTATCCCTTTAAACATTCTAATCTCTGTATTACTGCCATAGTAAATGATAAGACATTAAAATAATAATGGGATTATTTTACTTAAAATATTTCCATATTTCCGAAGTGATTTATTATTTACTTCAAATTTCTCAGGAGACTACAAAAGAGCTTATTGAAATAATTTTTAAAAATATTTTTAGTTTTTATTTTAAAATGTTTTCCAACACTTTGTGTTTTGTTTCCCAAACCAGTCACAGTGATATAAATCTCTCAGTCTGGAACACTCTCCCTGTTTCCTACTTATGCTATTACATTTATCTAATTGTATTAGCTTATTCAAATATCAATTACTTGTGAAAGTACCTCCACAATTTCATTTTTCTACCCCTCCATCTGGGCTCCTGAAACAGGAAATTTTCCTTGACCCCTTCATGGGCCTTGTGACAGAAGTGCCTCCTTTACTCAGCTTGCAGCTCTCAATCCCTTGTGGGAGGGGGAGTACAGGAGCAAGTGAGTGCAAGAGTTGGGACCACTGCTTCTGGGCACCGGCTGGAGCAGAACTCCTATGCACTCCCGCAGCAGCATCTGGGGGGGTTACACGCGACCCTTGGAGCCCCAGAGGGCATGTGTTACAGTGGTCTTTTAGCTTTGCACTCTGTGGGCAGCTTAAGTGTTAACAGCTTGTGTCTGCACCTCCTGAGCTCTCTTCCACGTCCAGGAAGAATCAGATCACAAGAACAAATTAAGGGGTGGTGAATATGGAGGATTTTATTGCCAATGAAAGTGGTTTTCAGTAGGAAGGGGAGCTGGAAAAGGGAGTCTGTCCTTGGCTGGACTCTTCTCCGAAGTCCCACCATCAAGCCATCCCTCTGAAGTCAACCTGCTTCTCTCCTACGTCTAGCTGCTTCTCTTTTGTCCTTCTCTACTGCTCTGCCAGTGGAGCCTGGGTTTTTTCTAGGTACAGGATGGGGGTAGGCAGGTCAAAAAGGCAACATTCAAACGGGAAAACAGGGATAGCAAGTCGTCCCACTGGGCAGCAGTTCCAGGCTTGAGGGTGGAGCCCTCACCAAGAACCCTGCCCTTTTCTGCTTAGTATCTTCCTGCCTCCTGTCTCTTTCACTCATATGCATACTTTTTCAGGTTTGCATATCACACTGTATTGAAATTAATACTTTGTCTGTCTTGCTTTATAAAATAATAACAACATATACACTCTTTTCATCTTTCTTTTCTTGAATTTACTCTATTTAATTAATATGTATTAGATCCTTGATACATATTTGTTGAATGAGTAAATGAATGGCCACAGGAACCTCAAGCAACAGTATATATTGAGTAGAGGTGGAGAACTGAAAAAGGTAACCAATATGAAAAATGTGTATTAGTTGTATATTAGTGAGCAGACCAAATCAACTGGAACAAAAATTCATTTTTTAATAACGTAAGAGATGTCATAAAGGTAAATATAGATATCAGGTATATGAAGTAGCATATAAAGTATGTGTATTTTATTACTTAGTGAATTGAAAGCTGGTAAATATTTCTGAGAAAATATGAAACAATGAAATACAAAGTTTTTTCAAAAAAGAAAATCAGGTAGCATTTTATCAAATAAATTATAATTAAGGAGCTTGTTTAAATTACACAATTTATTTACAATAGTGAACTGCCAGATGTAGGTGAATAAAGTCTAATAATAAAAAAGGGAAGAGAGGCATCTTTGTTAGGGATACATTGCGATTAATCTCAATTTTATTAATTCAAGTTTTCTATTTTCTTCTTCTTGTTTTTATTTTCAATCCCAGTGTAATTTGAACACAGAAAGGGGTGTACTGGTCAAGAACTGTGATGAGATTTATCGGATAATTGCATTAATTTACTGAAGTTGCTATAAAAAATTACAACAAATTTAGTGGCTTAACAAAATACAAATTTATCTTGTGGTTCTGTAGATCAGATGTCTGACATGGATCTCACTGGACTAATATCAAGACGTCAGCATTCCTTTCTGAAAGGAGGCTCTAGGATCCATTTCCCTGTCTTTCTCTGGTTCTAGAGGCCTCCCATTTTTCTCATTGCTTGCGTGTTTCTGTCATCTTCACAGCCAGTAACATCAGTCTACATCCTTCCCATGTAGCCTCGGCTCTCTCTCACTTGATTCCCTCTTCTACTTTTAAGTTTCCTTGTAATTATATGGACACACCTGAATGATTAAGGATAATCTACATACCTTAAGGTCATTTGATTAGCAAATTTAATGTGACCTTAATTTCCCTTTGTCATCTAACCTAACATATTCAAGAGTCTGGGCATTAAAAGCGTAAGCTCTTTCCCTCAGAAAAATTTTCAGTCTAAACAGAGGCATAGACATATAGACATCTTTGAGGGGGAGGAATAGTTCTACCTACTGAAATATTAATAAATGATTCAGGCATTTGTCCTTTTCATGTACTAAATGCAAGAATAAAAGCTAGAAATGTATCTGAAGAGTCTGAAGAATATACTTTGATATGACAATAGCATATGGATGAAAGATTATATTATACTTTAAAAATCATACTATATTGACAAACTGTAAGTACTAAAAACAGTTTATTTCTACTTAGAAAGACTATTAAATATAAAGTTTTACTTAGAATTTTTAAACTTAGTAATATATCCATATTTTTTTCTTTATAAACAATAATTTAGTCAGTTGTATATATTTAACACCTAAAACAATTCACGATCAAAGTCCTTCATGCATTTTACGAGGAAGTTCTGGATTAAAATCATGGTCACCCAGTTGTTGCGTTTGCCTGGGAAGATGGTGTCATTTCCTGTTGCAGAGTCATCAGTACCCGTGGTTGATACTTTCTTAAATTTTTGGTTTCTTTGTGGTCTCAAGTCATTTTTTCTACAGGTGCCCCATTTCCTGAAGTGAATGCAGATAACTGCTCTGCACCTTCCCTTGCAGGTCTTTGAAAATTTTCTCTCTTCCAGTAAGAGAGAAGTATCTTCTAAAATAAGTTCAAGTTTAAGTGCAGTTAGATGTGTTTCAAGCCCTTTAATATGATCCACAACATTGGAAATTAAAGTCTGAAGCCCAGTAACATAGTCTTGGAAACTGGTAAAGACAGGTGGCATGATGACGCTGGTTTCTTTTTTCTGCTTGTTTGTTTTCTGTAAATTTAGTTTGTATAGTTGCAGGACAGTCTCACAGTAACTGGATACCCAAAGGATAATAGAAATAGTGTCAACAATGAAGACTAGATTTTCTGAAAGAGTAGGATGTGTTTTCAAGTCACCATCTTTAACTTGTAAGAGGTCACTTTTGCATTTACTGAAAACATCTTTTAACTGGTCTAGTAAAGAATTAAGACTATTTTCTATTCGTTCCTGGATCTCTATTGTATCCTCTAAACCACTGGTATCCAGCTCATAAATATTGCCTTACTAAAAATCTCAGATGATTGGCAGTTCTATCTGACTTATTTCGATTCTGTCTTCGACTGATCGATGATGCCTGGACTCCTCCTGCTGAAGGTGAACAGTCTTTAGAAGGGGGAAGTACGTTATTCTGTAAAATAAGCTGTGAAGCTTATAGAAGATTGAATAACGGAAGAATCTAACAGTTCTTGCCAACTCCGAGGACCACATCTAACTAAATTGGAGCTAATTAGGCATTTATGAAGTCAAGGTTGTAACGAAGAGTACAAACTGAGTGGTCCAGAACTAATTTTCCAGTATTTTTAAAAGTTTGGTGATAAAGCTTGTTGTTTTACAGACCTTAAGGTGTTTGTTGACCATTTACCTGCTACACAGTGTACAAAATTTATTAATCAGTTATTTGGAGTTGTTCCTTTGTTGACACCAATAGAGGATAAACTGGCACTGTCTGCTGACATCAGAGCTCTGCAGCAACATTTGTCTATGGTGCAGCTGATGAGGTTACTTGGCTTGTACCACAGCATGGATAAAAATCAGAAACTGAGTGTGGTCAGAGAATTGATGTTAAGGTATCAGCATGGACTGGAATTTGGGAAAACCTGTTCGAAAACAGAATTGCAATTTTCTGACTATTACTGTCTCCTTGCTGTCCACGTGCTTATTGATGTATGGAGGGAAACGGGTGATGAGATCCCTGTGTGGCAGGCCCTGACTTTCATGGAAGAGGGATTAACCTACAACCATTCTAATGCTTAGTTCAAATTGCTGCTTGTGAGGGTATCCATATTTCTTTTATACTTATCTTTATAGGTAAGCTGGTAAAGTGACTTTCCAATATAATAACTACAATAAGATCTGTATTTGCAGATACTACATACAAATAGTATTTTCATCATATATGATTCTAGACAATTGAGAAAAAACATTCAAAACTATATGCACCATTGAAAATTATTGATTAGATGTACTTAATGTTATTATCTGTGTTACATCTGAGTACATTTTGGAGTCAGGAAAATGATTCTGAGATTGATTGAACATTCAATAAATAATCTATTCCTTTATTATAATCTATTATTAATGAATTATTATCATCAATTACTAACAATAACAATGTTAAAAAAAATTTTGGGGACATTGTAGGGAGTTACTGAAGTGAGGAAATTGTTAAATTAATTTGTCTATTTCAACCTTTCAATTTTAACCATCTAGTTTGTGGTATTTCAAAGGTAACTAAATCCGAATGAGAAAGTTTTATTAATTTAAGTACAATCCACTGAAGCTTCTTACTTTCAACTGATGTATTAAACTCTCTAATGATAATATTATTTCTATGTTCTTATGTCAGGTTGTTACATTATTGTCCAGATACAAGTATGTATATTTTGGGGAGGTTAAATTATACAATGTTAGATTTTCTGTGAAATGAGATACATGTAACTCTGAATCTCCTTTAAGATGTGTATTACTGAGCTGTTGCTATGTATAAATTCAGTTTTTGAGATTCTTTATTGAATAATCTGGAATTGATGAATAACCTGTATTGATGACAACTCTAATCTCAGTGGCTTTTAAAACAAAGGTTTATGTTTCTCTATCATTACGTATAAATTGCAAGTTTGCTGTGCTTCTGCACTATGTATTTTCAAAGGGATTAACCCTACTGGGGACATGCCCTCTTTATAGCTTATGGAAAAATTTAAACAAATTACAAAAATATGTAATGGTTCTTAAAGGGTCTCTTTAGAACTGTCAAATATTACTTCCACTCAAATTTTCTTACCCCAAACAAATTCTCGTGGTCAAACCTAACAATAGAAAAAAGAATTGTACTCCTTCCACAAGAAAGCCCTATGGGTTGTACGGCAATGGTCAGGGATGTACAGTCTTCTTACAGGGACTCAGCTTGTAAATAATAGATAACAAGGATACAAGCCAGCACAGCTGTCTTTCTAGTGCCCAAACATTTTCTTTCTTCCTATTAGCAAGAAAAATGTATACTCCCATAAAGAATGCACTCCAAAATTCCCACCCAAGTAATGTTACACCAGTGTGAGATGTTTTGGTAGACTCAGAGATAAATAGTATATTTAATGTATAAAAAGCACTTGATATTATCTAGTTAATCCCATTTGTTTTATAGACTAAAAATCAGAGGTCTTTAATGTCCTACCTTTAGTGAATATTATTAGAAAATAGGTCCCTATTCTCCTAGTTTATTTTTCTTCTTTTACATTAAACTAGGCTATATTGGGAATAGAAAATTTCTTAAGGTCAGATCTTTACCCTAAGAACATTTTTTAGTCCAAACAGAGAGCAATAGACGTATATGAATAGATTTTATGGCCAGTGCTGTGGCTCATGCCTGTAATTCCAGCACTTTGAAAGGTTGAGGTAGGTGAATCACTTGAGATCAGTAGTTTGAGACCATCCTGGCCAATATGGTGAAACCCCATCTCTACTAAAAATACAAAAATTAGCCTGGCTTGGTGGCCCATGCCTATAATTCCAGGTACTCAGATGCTGAGGCTTAAGGATCACTTGAACCGAGGAGAAAAAGGTCACAGTGAGCCGAGATCACGCCACTGAATTCCAGCCTGGACGACAGAGTCATACTGTGTCTCAAAACAAAAACAACAAACAAAGAAACACATTTAGATGAATAGATTTTATATGAGGATTAAAAATATTTAACATTCCACAGGAAAATAGAAATGACATTTATGGGAGCTTTTGGCAATAAGGAATCAGCTTTATGTATTTCCAATTAGGTCAAATACGTAAGCTTGGTAGAACCTGGAAAGAAATGGTTGAACAGCTGTCTGGTAAATCTCTCCTCCGACAACAAGGATATTTGAGACTTTGACCCTTTGTTTAAATCTTACAAAACCTATTCAAGCGATGTATAGGAATATACCAGATACAAAATAAAGATTATCCTGTTGAGTTTGTCATGTAGCCATCTGGTTGTTGAGATTGTTTATTAACCACCTGAAATTAATGAGTAACCAAAAATTGATGGGATGTTCCTTCACTAGAGAGTGGGGGCTAGTCATGTACTTCTGATGGGACTATGTAACCAGAAGGTATGAAGCTTGAAGGGATGCCAAATATGATTATTTCTTAAGCTGAGAAGTTCCTCATCCACTTGGTTTCAACTCTTCTGCTCATGTGTGTCTCATAGCTGAGTCACAAGGACATTCAGAAACTGCACTGAAAGTCATGAGACACCCGCTCTTCTATTGTGTATTATTGTGTATTCTGAATTGGTTGTCCTCTGTTATTAAAGCTATATAAACTTGGTGCTGAGTAAAGCCTATTGTATCTCAGAAGTGTGATCATCTCTTCAAACCTGTGACCACTATTGCTGGTGGAGACCAGTAGACATTTCAGCATATATTTTGAAGGCAACGTTATGTATATTTCTGGCTTTTTCCTTCGAATCTATCTATATGAGGTATTCACTGGATAACAGAGATTATTAAAGTAACACAGAAGTTTAAAATTTTGCAACATTTGGTTCACATTTCAGCTAATTCACTTACCAGATAAATTCGAGAAGTCACTTAGCCTTGTTTCTCAATAAACTGATCTTTTAAATATTATTTTTATAGTTCTTAGTGAATTGACATTATATATTTTATTTTCCTGGAACATGGCAGATCCTCTTCAATGGTAGCTGTTATATATTGGCTTCCATTTCCTGTAATTTTAAAATAAAGCTATGTTCACATCTCTGTATAAATGTTTTTCCTATTTTGCATTTTATAGATTGGGTTTGGGCTAATCTAAATAATCATTTAGAGTGGACAAAGCCTCTGGGGTGGTATTTAATTAAGGTATTTCATATGGGAGAAAACTGACACAGAAACAAATAAAACATTTTCATTACAACATATTATCTATCTGAAAAAAATATATAATTAACTTTAAAAGAGTCACGTATCTAAATAATATTATGCAATAACTTTTTAAAACCTTCATTATTCAGCTATGTGTAACCCTTAAATTAATTCTTACTGTGAATAGCATTGTTACTTTTGTTACACCAATAATTGTGATTATTTAATTCATAAAATGAAAATTTATTACAATTATCTCATGATTATTTTTACTTTTGCATAGTCTCTCACATAATTACGACTACAGATTTAACATTATTTAGAATGAACACTTTATTATGGTTGCTGCATGTTTAAAGTAATCCCATCACACACACAAAAAAAGGAAGACATAATTCTTTGTAGATCTGGCCTTGGAGGAAGGTTGAGAATTAATATACAACATCTGTGAGGCAGTCTGAGCTCTTTGAAGTAAGATTTGTAATATAATGTAATATCACAGAAATCTAAGAGATTATGAAAAAGCAATTGTATTAAAGACAGTTTATCCTTCAGCAGATTAATCTCTGACAGAGCCACAGGCAACTTTTAAGATTCTGGTGCCACTGCCAATTATACTCTTCAACAGACAGATGTAATAGCTATGCAACTACTTGCTATACGCCACTTTTAACACTTTATGACTCTGATGCTGATAGAGAAAAGAGAAAATAAGTGATACAAATACATCAAAAACATACATGCCACCTTCTTTAGTCTTCTAAATCTCTTATTCATTTTAGAAATTTCACAAAGTAGAAAAGCTGTAACCAGCCGTTTTAAATTCAAAAATTGTATGATGGCTTATATTTTCTGAAATTCTATATTTACACTTGAATTCTTCCATAAATAATTTTTATCTCAGAAAAGAACCTCAATATAAAGCTCCTATATAAATATAAAAGAGAAATTATCTTCCACTTTAAAAGTTTGTTACAAAATTTTTTATTAGTGAACTAGGTTTGGCACTGAAACAAATGCTTATATTTTAAGAACTTTATTTTATTATATATGCAGTTGTAACTAACATTAGGATTTATAGTATATAATAAAAGACAATAGACTTACAGAAGATAGCATTTTAACATATATTTTACCTAAAATTTACTGTAAGTACATGCTTATTAAAATGTATTTCCTCTTTGTGATGCAAACATAGTGTTAATTCTGTAATTTTTGTTTTGCTAGTGCTCTAATATATTATTTAAAGATGTTGTAATGAGTACAAGAAAGAACCAAATTTACAGATAAAGGGTAAATTTTAAAAATCATATATATTCAAAAACATCTCTTTATAAGTACAAAATTAAATGCCATTATTATACAGATTATAATACAAATATATTGGTAATTTAATATAACTAAATAATTAATTAAAATATAATAATATTTAGAGGCCAGAATGTCTAACTCTAGATCAACATGATTTGTTTATTATAATACAATTATTCAATAAAATAAGTCATCTACCATATATAAGGCTTTATGTAGTAACTTTAAGTAACAAAAAGTTATTTATTATGTAATCCCTACTTTTTCTAAGTTAAATCTGTTTGAAGAAATGATATGGACTCCTGAAACTTTAATAACAGAAATAGGTATACTTTTCATACATATTTGCATAATTTTATTGACAAATTTATTTATATTTATTATTTTTTAAATTTTCACAAGAGCCTTCTATGTAATTAATATTATCCTGCTTTACATATAAGAACACTGAAATTAGGATCTATTTGTTAGGGCAGTTTTACCTACTGAAATACATACCATTTAGAGCCTTAAAAGATTAAGTATATTCATTTTTTGCTTATGATGTTTTGATAGCAGCTTGGAGAATGGGATAGGAGAGGATATTTTCTGGCTCACACAGGCATTTCAGAATGCAGTTTGACAGAGTCTCTGATGCTTTCAATATGTGCTTTCTGAATTTATCATGTAAGTTAATGTCTAACCAGCAGATTGGGAAAAGATGGTAATGGAGGACAATGCATGGGAAGATTTTATTGGGCAGAACTGGGAGGGGTGTACATTACTGTTGCGTATCATATTTCTTTGGCCAAAAGTTAGTCACATAAATGTAATTAACTACAAAAGATGCTAGAACATATATAGCTTAACTTTATTCCAAGAAGTAAGTGAAATAAATTTTTGAAGCCAAATATTCTACATTGCAGAAACAGTAAGTGATTCACTCAATGACATATAGCTAACAGAGACATTCAGAACTCATAACTGTCTTCTCATCCAGTGAAAAGTACTACATCTACAGAGTAATAATTTGTAATTTGGTCTTTTTCTGCTTTCTAACTCATAAAAATTCACTCTCATTATTCTGTTTGATCCAGGCAACCATTCTATATGCAAGTGATATTCTCAGAAATTTTTATTGTAAAGTATTGCTAACACAAATTGTACAGGCATACAGGATTGGGCATAAAGACTTGTTCTATCATTTTCCAGTTATTAATTTTGTGGAGATTACTTGGATTTTATCAGTTGTAATTTTGTTAGTGGCTAAAACACTACCAATGTATGTATAAAAATACAACATAATAAAACATATGCAAAGTATACAGACAAATAGATAAGGAGAATGTAATTAAAACTCTAGAAATACACCTGTATTTATATGGCTTACAACAAAAGTTCTACTGAAATTTGAAGGAGAAATAATATCTCTTTCAGGCTACTGCCTGTAGGATATCACTGCTCTGCCTATGAAGCATCCACCTTTTATTCCTCTACTTTTTTTTTAAGAATATTTATTTCAGTAAATAGATTATTCAAAGATTTTATAGTCAAAATCTTATTTCCATGCAAAGCTACACAAAAATATAATTTGAGACAGATTATAGGCCTTAATAAAAACATAAAACATAATAATTCTAGGATTTAACTATTCTGAAATATCTTCATGGTCTTTCTTAAAGTAGACTATCTATATTCACTTTCACATTCACTTGCTCAGTCATCTATGCTACAGTGGTGTAATCACGGCTTATTGCAGCCTCGACCCCTTGGACTGAGGCTATCCTTCCACCTTAGCCTCATGAGTAGCTGGAACTATAGGCATGTGCCATCATGCCTCTCTAATTTATTTTTATTTTTATTTTTGTAAAGATAAGGTCTCAGTATGTTGCTTAGGCTGGTTTTAAACTCCTGAACTCAAGCAATCCTCTCACCTCGGCATCCCAAAGCACAGTGCTGAGATTACAGGTGCGAACCACTGTGCCTGGTCAAAATATCTAAAATATAATACAAAAACACTACATATAAAAGAAACATACTATGAACTTTATTACAATTAGAAACTTTTTTCTAAAACATACAATTATGAAGATGCAAAACAAGGATACAATATTAGCAAAAGATATATTTAACATGGAATATATATCGCAAATATATAAAGAGCTCCTACAAATAAATAAGCAAAATAATTAAAACATAAAACAGGAGACAAATTTATATAGACACTACATGTAAGAACATTTTCAAGTGGTCAGTAAGAATCTAGAGCTCTTCAGCAACACACTCATTTTAAAAATGTGTATTACAGCCTCAAATATTGACTTATTTACATTCACCAGGATGGCTAAAATTAAAAGTGTATACTGAAAACTTCAAGTACTAATTAGTGTGTGGAGGAACTGCAATATCCATTTATTGGTGCAACTATTTTGAAAAACTGTTCAGCAGTTTACAAAACGTAAATATATGTTTGGTAGCTCATCTCTAACAATGACCTCTAAATGTACTGTGACTCCTACTATTCAGACCTTCATATTAATAGTAGTTGCATCTGCCCTGCCTTTTGTTACTGGTTGGGATAACTGAATAAGGTAGTTGAGATTTTTTTGAAACTTCTAAGGCTATATCATCAGCAGCCTTGCAACTTCCTCCTTGATTTTTGGAAAACTTACTTTTGGGACATTCCCTCCTGGATCTCAGTCTTCCTATCTGTAGGAAGGTCAAAAATGTTGAAGCAGCTGTGATGTGTAGGTTATCTGTTTGAAACACCTGGATGAACATTCAGGTGTTCAGTTTTCAGTTATGTCAGCATTTAGTTATGTCATGTGATTAAGTTATTTTTACTAACTAGGTCCATTGAGTTTTTAGATGATTCCAGTTGCCATCAAGCAGCAGCAGCAATAATTAAAACAACACACTTAAGCCAGTAATATAATTTTTATATACCTAAGAAATGCTGGATATATCCATCAAATCAAATGTACAAGAATATTTACAACAATAATACTAATAACATTTTAAAACTGGAAAAACTTAAATGTCCATTAACAAAAGAACAGATAATGCAAAAAATACATAACTATAATGACAGTAATAAAGTCAGAGACATTATTTTCCCTTGGAAAAAGTCATACTCAGTGAGTACATGTAGTATGATTTTATATTACATTATGATATACATTTTATTTGAAGACTAGGTAAAATTATTTATTAATGTCTGAAGTCAAGGTAATGAATATACTTAGTGCTTAGAGATCAGGATTGATCTCCAAAATGAAAAAAAGATATATCACAAGAACATTGTATTAAATTAAGTTGTGTATGTAAAGCATATATATTTGCTTGGTATAAAAATTAATATTTACTCCTTTTGTTTCCTATCCTTTTCATTTAAAAATAAGGACACTAAACTCAGGTTAAGTCTTAAGGCAGCATGACATAAGAGATCTTGGAAATAAGATGATGGCACTGAGAAAGGAAAGAAAGACGAATTAATAAAGCATTGTGACTAACTACAAGGCAAGAATAAAAACCTACCAAAAATATATATGAGGCAGAGAATGGAGACAAAAGTGATGTCACTAACCAAAACAAAGCAAACATATACAGCAGTAAGAAGTTGGAGAATGTACATGTTTGTATTAAATCATGTAGCATTTGAAGTAACAATAGACTAATGAGATCTCATGTATACAATAGAAAAATAATAATTATTGAGATTTCTTTTTAAGGAACATATAGAGAAAGACTTCCAGAAAAATGTGGTACATATTTAATAGCTGATTGTTCCCAAACCTTAATAAATCAGTATTAGAAAAATAAAGCTGTTATTATCCCACAAAAATAGAGAAGAAGAGAGAAAAATAAGTGAATAAAATATTTAAAATGCTATTTGAATATAGAAACCAGAAGGAAAAACGTTGAGTATGAGAGACAAACAAGTTATAATTTAGTGTGAAAAAGAAGATTAATATAGACATCAGTTTACTTATGGAACCCCTGAGATATACTAGGAACTTGAAGTAACAAAATACTATCTAAAAAGTAACCAGATAACTAAGCCTTTGTGTTCTTGGTAGAAAAATAGAGATTTATTCACAGGAGATATTGAACCTGAGGACTTCAGACAAAAGAGGCCACTAAATTCATGTCAGGCACAGTAAAAGGGCTTTAAAACTATGTTTAATTATATTTTATAACCTGAACTGTGGAATTTTTGGCCTTCCCTATTTTACTTTCTTAAAAAAATAGACAGCTATATAGCTTATTTCCCCTATCCCCCAAAACTTGCAGAAACTGAACTACACTTCAAAAACAGATGTTCACATCTGGGACCTGGGTGTCTGCAAATAATGCTGAATTACACAAACCATGAAAGCCCACTGGTTGTCAAATCCTTCACACATGTTCTATATACACAGAGCTCCCAGTCGCCTCTTTAGGGCTTCAACATTAAACAGCAAAGAGATTTGAAGATCACTTAACATTTAAGTAGCTCCTTGCACTTGAAAGGAAGTAAAGAACAAACAAAAATTTAAAAAAAAACAAAAAAGCCAAATACATATTCAGAACAAAAGGGGTAATGCAGAGAGTAGAACAAAATATAGTGAATATACTCAGAGAAGATATTTTGAGTCTATAAAACAAGAATATAATGCTATAATAAAGATTTTGAGCACACCACCTTTAAACATTTAGGACATACTATAATTTATAAATGAAATTGCCATATAAGTTCAAGATAACAGAATAAACAACAAAGATGGAAGATAGGCCAAATAAAGTTCTAATATCCAGCACCTATAAGGAACTTAAACAAATTTACAAGAGAAAAACAAACTGCATTAAAAGGTGTGCAAAAGCCACGAACAGACACTTTTCAAAAAGAAGACACACATGTGGCCCACAAACATATGAAAAAAAAGTTCAAAGTTACTGATTATTACAGAAATGCAAACCAAAACTACAGTGAGATACCATCTCACACTAACAGAATGGTGCTATTAAAAAATAAAAAAATAACAGTTGCTGAAGAGGTTGCAGAGAATAGGGAACACTCACACACTGCTGGTTGGAGTGTAAACCAGTTAAACCATTGTGGACAGCAGTATGGGATTTCTTCAAAGAGCTAAAAGCAGAACTACTACTTGATCCAGCAATCCCATTCCCAGGTTTATACCCAGAGGAATATAAATCATTCTACCACAGGACACATGCACATGAATGTTCATCACAGTTCTATTCACAATAGCAAAAATACTATGCAACCATAAAAAAATGAGATTATGTCTTTTGTAGGAATACAAATTATGATGAAAGATATTATCCTTAGTAAATTAATGCAGGCACAGAAAGCCAAATAAGGCAGGTTCTCACTTATAAGTGGGAGCTAAATGATGAGAACACAAGGACACATAGATGGGAACAACACACAATGGGGCCTATTGGAGGGTCGAAGATGGGAGAAGGGAAATGATCAGGAAAAATAACTAATGGATACTAGGCTTAATACTTGGTGATGAAATAATCTGTACAACAAACCCCCATAGCACATGTTTATCTATGTAACAAACCTGTACATCCTGCACATTTATGCCTGAACTTAAAAACTTTTAAAAATGGTGTGGAAAGATTCAAAATTGTATGTGTTGTATAGCTGTCCCTGTGAATCAAGTATTCTGATTCAGAAAACAAAAGATGAACCAAAAAAAAATAATATTGTAAAATGGTTTGGCTCTGTGTCCCCACCCAAATCTCATCTCCAATTGTAATTTCCATGTGTTGGCAGAGGGGCCTGATGGGAGGTGACTGAATCACGGGGGGTGGACTTCCCCTCTTGCTGTCCTTGTGATAGTGAGTTCTCACAAGATCTGCTTGTTTGAGAGTGTGTGATACTTCTACCTTCGCTTTCTCTGTGTCTCTTCTGCTGCCATTGAGAAAACATGCCTTGCTTCCCCTTTAACTTCCACCATGATTTTGTAAGCTTCCTGAGATCTCCCCCAGCCATGTGGAACTGTGAGTTAATTAAACCTTTTTCTTTATGAATTACTCAGTCTCTGGTAGTTCTTTATAGCACTATCGAAATAGACTAATACACATTGCTTTTAAAAAGAATCGAGTGTCAAACCGAGCAAGAGAATATTGGATGGAACTCCTAGAGACAGGTTTGAAAAGTTACCTATATTTCATATTAGAACAAGACACTGTGGGCTCTGAAACTGGTAGGTTGTCAATATGTTTAGGCAGCTGTAAAATAATAAAACATTTTCATGTATTTGAGAAGCTGATATAGAAATTAAGGAAAAAATAGTAATTAATAGAACATTTTAAAAAAGAAATAAATAGTTATTAACTCCAGAAACAACAATGATAAATTAGTTATTGAGAATGGAAAGATCAATTCAAAAATGAATTGATCTTCACCAAGTGTTATCTAGAAAAGAATGTGTAAATATTGTACATATATATTTATAAACATATATAATATGTAGTTTATTTATATATACATATAGATGCTTAGTTAGAAGAACAAAGAGGATGCAAAAAGCGAAAGGTATATACTGTTTAACTTTTTATCATGTAATTTCATAGGAATGTAATTTCATACACAGACACTATTTTCCAAGCAATCATTCCAATCACAGAAATTGTAGGTTATATTGCAGGTTTTAAGACAGTAAAGATGAAAATGTGTAATTTACAATTGCAGAATTATTTTCCTTTATAAGTAAAGCAGAATGTCACAAAAGGTATGCCTTCCACCATATATATACATGGTTAAATTTGGTGTTATTAGGCCCTTGTGTTTAATTGATACATTTGAACATCTACTTTAGCATCAAAATATATAAAATAGATCATCGAAATTTTTTGTTCAATTACCATTTTCTTATTACGAAAAGGTATTTCAAACAATATCATTGGTACAAATTTAAAAATCTATAATATCAGGGTGACTGAGTCCTGAGTATGAATTTTTGTCTTTGTTGTCTTCTTTATATGTTAACGCTTGCCATAAGAAAATATATGAGATACTTAAGATAAATTAAAAGCCTAAGTAAATGAGAGTAATAAAGTTTTATACATTGGAAGACACATATTGGAAAAATGATCAAAGGATGTCAATTTTTCAATGATTTGATGCATTCATCATCATCCCAACAGGATTGTGTATGTGCATGTAGCATCCTCTTCTACATTTAAGGATCCTTATGATTGATTGGGACCACCTGGATAATTGAGACTACTCTCTCTATTTTCATGTTGACTGATGAGCAACCTGAATTTCCTCTGTATTATAAATATATACATACATCAAAATACCTTATAGCAATCAAAAAGAATGAACTACTTGAAACAACAACATAACAATTAAGGCATATATGAAATTAATGAATAGGTTCTAGGAAAAAAGAGCACATACTGTGTGGATTTCATTTACATAAATAAAGTTCAAAAACTGTCAGAACAAATCAAAATACTACAACTCAAAATAGTATTTAATTTTCATAGAACTATTAGCTGGAAGAATGAAAAAGATGTGAGGTTTTTGAGAATATAAATCCATTTAAGGTTCTAAAACCAGTTAATGTTCTAAATCATTCCAAATTTAAATATTAGTTAAATATAAACTAGTCACTTAAGATTTTTACATTGGATTATGTGACTGTTAGGTATTATACCTCAAAAGTAGTTTTATGTAATTTCATGCGACCCTAAACAATGTGAAATACTAGTTTTATCTTGAGTTTTCAGAGGTGATCTGACCTAACACAGGAAAGGAGAGTCTTAAAACATGTGTAGATGTAAAAATACATTCAAAAACAGCTTAAAGACTAGTTTTAATTTTTTAGTTTATTATACATTAATTTCTACAACACTCAGAATATAAATTTGGTTCACACCAATTTTTTTTTTCATATCTATATGTTTCTGATGAATTATTCTTTTTCCATTGCTGCTGTAACAAATTATTACACATTTAGTAACAAGAATTTGTTATTTTACAGTCTGTAGGTCAGAAATCTCACATGAATTAATCTCTCATCTCATGGAACTAAAAACCAATGTGTTAGTAGGGCACTTTTTTTTTCTCCAAGGGGCTCTGAAGGAGAAACTGATTTCTTACGTTTCCCAGCTTTCAGAGTCTGCCTGCATTACCTTGACTCCTGGCCTTTTTGTCTAAGCCAGCAATATCCAGTGGTCTTTCTCTCATTACATCACTCAAACACTGAAACTTCTCGCCTCTTCTGCCTTTAAAATTCTTGTGATTGTTGGGCCCACCTGAATAATCCAAAATAATCTCTCCATATTAAATTCATCTGATTAACAACCTTAATTCCTTCTGTCACATTAATCCTTCTTTGCCATATGATGTAATATATTAACACATTCCAGAATTAGGATGTGGACGGATGCCAACATCTTAATGGGAAGTTCTTATTCTGCCTGTCATACTGTGTATGAAAGGTTCCTTCTCTGAAATTTAAGTCTAGAATACAAAAGATGCAGAGTGTCCTAGCTAATTTATAAAATCTAATTTATAGTAACTCTGGCTTCTCTCTCTGTCTCAGTTTTTTTGTTGACCTGTGATTGTGGAAGACAAACTGCACTGTAAAATTTTCATATGTACCACTCTGACTTTTTAACATAAAAATATTTAAACACATTGAGTAAAAGAATAAAAGATCTTAATGTATCTGGCTAGGAAGGCTAATTTTGACCTTTATATTTCTGCTTTTGTGTTTACCAATTGTTCATTGAGATTTTTCCCCTCTTTTCCAGTTTCCCTTGTTTTCAATAAATGGTTCACAAATATTGTTAATCAGAAAAAAATCCTACAGGTATTATGAAAATATAATAATATGTCAAAGGCCTTTTTTTGTATAAATAAAAATCTATTACTTACATAAAATTGCGCTAATAATGTTTTTAATACTAGATAATTTCATTCAATAAATGGTTCACAAATACTGTAAATTAGAAAAAATCCTACTGGTATTATGAAAATATACTAATATTGCAAAGGCCTTTTTTTGTAAAAATAAAAAATCTATTACTTATATAAAATTGCATTAATAATATTTTTAATACTACTGAATTTCATTCAGGTGTTTTTGATTAAAAAATATGTCTCCTGAAGTTCACTTAAAAGTATTCATTTCTTGAAAACCAGACACTTGCTACTCTGAAATTAAACTTTTATTTCTAATTTTAGCTGATTTTTACTCAGTTCCAACCCAGAATTGTCTAAAGTTTCTCAGTGAAAAGAGGTATTGAAGATGAGACAAAAGAGAATTAAATAGTTCTACATTATAAGGCTCTACATTATAGAAAACCCTATAATAAAGAAGTTCTCTGTCTACATAATTATCCTGGAACTATTATTACTAAAAGGGCTGAATAATGTTAATGTTGGCAACACTGAACAGCAGCATGTGGACCTAACTCACAGAAATAGCTATGATTCTTTGAAAATAGTAAGTAAATCCTCCAGCTTTCTTGCTAAATAATACTCTAGCTTTTGAGAAAAAATAACTTACCTTCTATCAACTAAGAATGTGTGTGTAAGTGTGTGTGTGTGTGTATATATATATATATATAATCTATGTGTGTATGTATGTGTGTGTATTGATATACACACATATATATATATGGTGGGGCAATAATTTCGGTGTCAGAAATCAAATAACAATCTAATAATAGTGGGAAGAAATTTTACTTCATGATTTGTTATTTGTTGCTTTTTTCCTTTAATATTGTTCACTCTGAGGTGTAAATTTTCAAAAAATCTAAGTTTTCTATCTTTCAATTTTTTACCTCTTATTATTTTAATACTTACCAAGGCAAATATATATTACATAGACTTTACTATCAGCTCATTACACTAAGAGTTTTTCTTTTTATAGGTTTATATATTTTACTTGGTAAGTAGATTTTCTTAGATCCTTTATAGCAGAAGGCAAAGGATCTGTTTAAGGATACTAGAATACCTTTTCTGCTTTCCTCACAAATCCTTTCCATAACTACAGAAAAAATGTGTGTCTTTGCTGATAGTAAAGGGTTTCTATTGTTAACATTTCACTGAAAAGTAACAGATTATTAATGTCAGTTCTTTTAGAAGAATGATAAAAGGGCAGCTTCTTAGCCAGAAATCATCAACCTTTTGGAGCTTGGAGGGAATTCACCAGGTATAGTCAAGTATCACTGTTGTAGGACTTTTTCCTTAGTTCAGCTGAGAGCCAGGTTCTTCTTCTGAGGTTAGGTTCGCAGACAATTTGAAAAGTGAGAAAAAAAAAAAGAAATTTATTGGGTGGAAAAGGGGAAACAGGGACCCTTTGCAAAGCCAGAGTCCTGCAAGTGAACTTCCTGCCTGGCAGATTGAATCCCAGGTGCCACCCAGAAAGGAGAGGGGCCAGGCTCCTCCTCACTGCAAATGACATGAACCAGCGTGCACTCTTCACCATGTGAAGGGTGGTCGGGGGTTCTCAGTAACCCCTTTATACTCGACTGTCTCTTTCCCCCAGTCTAAAGAAGTACCTCTAACTGCCATTAGAATAAACATAAGGATAAGGACAAATATCTACCTTAACTGCTTCCTGCTGTCAGAGGGTACTGTTTCAGGAAGACAGCAGTAGATCTCCTTCAGAGGCCTATCTAAGCGTGTCTGGCAAAAGGGGTCATCTGAGTCTGGTTGCATGACCGTTTGGAGTTTGATAGCATGAAGGCAAAAACAGACAAACTGGGTTATTGGAAAACGTGTCAAAGTGAAATGAGGGGAAGGGTAAGGACAGATAAAAAATTCCAACGTCTTTTACAGTTTGCACAGGGAGAGAGAGGCCAAAAGCCCAACTGGTAAAAAATACTTTACCCTTTTGCTGGCATGTTGGGCTTCTGGGTTCCCTTCCCCTGAGACCAATCCTAAACCAACCAGTTTAAGGTTTGGGAAATTAATTCTTTCCAGTTTGAAGGATGTATCTGAGGGGGAGTGTCCTGTATTATAGAGACACAATTACCTATTAGCAAAGAGAGGACAGAGGAGGAAAAAGCAAAAATTATGCCACTTTTTAAAGGAGTCCCAGAGATTCAGGATGCATTTGAAAGGGCTACAAACTGAAGAAGAATGGCTACCCATCTAGAAAGAGGGGAGACGGCATCCTTGGTTCCCTCCTCTTCCTGGGAGATAGCCAGGGTACATGAGGGAGAGAAGAAAGAGTGTCTTCTTTCCCTCTTCCATCCTTGTATACCTGAGTCCTGGAAACCTTGGCAGGGGCCACCATGGGTGCCAAAGTGGCTTGCACCCATGAAGCATGGAGGGCCCAGAGAATAGGAATTATCTGCTTTCACCTATGTTTCTAGCTTGGAGTTCCCCTAGTCCTCATTTATGCCATGGATATTAGCACGATCTTTAGCCACAAAATGAGAGGCTTGGTTTAACTGGCAGGAATTAGCCATGCTTACTTGTGCTGTGCCTTTTATCCTCTGTTATTGTCTGTCCCTGGATCCTTTAGATCCAGTCTCTTCTTCCTAGGGCTTTGACCCAAAGCTTAGAAATTAGTTTGAGATAAAAATGTGTCTTGGAGGGAGGGGTTGCATGGGTTCCTTATCATAAGTCAAATGTTCCATAAGGTGGAACTGTGGAATTGAGTCCTCCTCCAACAAGGAAGAGAAAAGAATGTCTTGTGACACACGCAGAAAACTGGTGGCTATAGTTAGGCTTGCTAGGATTTGGGGGCATGGTGCTTGGCTTTCGTCTGCTCCCTTGGCCTTACTTTCCCAAAAAGGAAAACTCTGAGCTATGGTCATTCTATTTATTCCCATTATCTGGCAGGATTTGCAGCATAATTGCTCAGAACTAGAATATTGATCCAGATTTGACCTTACCCATCCGCTTTTGTTCTTTCTGAGCTGCAGCCGGAGATTGATGGTTGGCTCACAGGGACAAGGAGAGTTAGTCTAACGATGTAAGCAAAAACTTAAAAACTACTAATGAGTTTTGAATGTAATGTCAAATTTTTGATAACTTTTGAAACATAATTTCTCTCTCTCCAGTCCTCATTTTTGTTAAGAAAACAAATCATCAATAATTTTGATGAAAACAAAAATCAATAATTTTTGTGAACAATTTTAAATAGACTTCAGTCTTATATTTGCAAAATACACTTTAGTTTTATATTTGGCTTTATTATTTGCATAAAATGCAGCAAGAATATTTCTACATAGGCCTTTTGGATTGGCTTTGATGGAACTCTATTCCACAAGGAGTCTCAGATAAGAACTTTTAAAGCCAAACCCAGCCATACGGTTGTATCCTCAAATACCTGCAATTTGGATGATCCTTTTCTCTTAAGTTTCCACAATAAACTTGGAGCTCCTGGATCTGTCAGAAAGTGACATTCTTTACTGGTTGAAAGTCAAGAACTCTGTATAGGGCCTGTGTAGGCAAGGGTATGAGGCCAGTCTCCCCCACGGGGCTTTTATAGGCTCTGCAAGTTGAGATTGACTCCTTAAAGGGAAGCATAGCCTTCCAGTCAAAGCCTTGGTAAAACGACCAGTTTCTCCAATTGTGCCCTGTTGAAAAAGAAAAGTTGATTCTTATTGCACTGATTCAAACAACTATATTGCTTATGTTAAGAATACTCAGAGATAGTTTTCAAATTCTGAGGAATCAGGACGAGAAAATCAAATATCCTCCAAATTTTGTTCACAGGAGTATAACTTGCTCAATTATTAAAGGCCATAAATAGTTCAAAATAAGTTTCCTTGTTTCAGAAAAACAAAATGAGGAAAAGGAATATTTCAAGCAAAAGTCAGAAAGATTTGCTTCAGTGTCCTGAGTTCAGTTCATTTAGTTAACATTTGTTTTGCTTGATATTCATGAACATTTCAGCTGTTCATCAGTCATGTACATTTTCCTTTATTCCAATGTCACAGTCTCCAAAGTTATCAGAAGCCTGTATTGAGAGCACCTGTCAAAGTTCTGTGGTTTATTATAAATCATCTTTTTGAAAAGGATTAAAACAAGAGAATTGTCTGTGAATAGAAATATGAATATGGTAATTATGTTAGAAACACAATTGACAAAGTTGGTTATCTTCATGGTTTACAATAACTTAATGTAGGAACCTTAATTATGATTCATAGCATATACACAGACATTAGAATTTTGGAAATCCTATATAATTTTGGAAAATATATTAGCATTATTCACAAAAAATAACCTACAGAAGATTGACCATCATTTTGGCAATCCTAAGTACGTCTTCCAAAAGGAAAAGAAAACTGGTTTAAAAGTTAACTGCTATCTGGATGAAGGAGAAAAAAGGATACCTGGGGAAAGAACTTCTTATTCTGATGCAAATGACTCCTCCAACCAGGGATAGAAGCTTAAACACTGTCCCATGGAGCTGAACCAGTTGGCCAGGGAAGGGGAAGATGAGGTGGACACAAGGCATTCCCCATACCCAGCTGGGGAGAGGGGGAAGCTAGGAGACCCTGCTTGCCTGTCAGCCCCACAAAGCAAGGAAAAGGCCATGGAAAGACCCCCAACACCCAGGAGCAACAGGGATGAGGGCGTGGTTTTACCTATCTTCAGAAATATGAGGGTGAAAAGGCTTAGAAGGGACAGTGAGAGGTTTTGAGTCCCCATTTCACTCACCTCTTCTCAAGCCTCAATTTCTGGGCATAAAAGCTGTTGTAGAACTTTTTCCTTAGTTCATCTAAGAATCAGGTTCTTGTTTCATGGCCATGAGAGAGGTTAGGCTTGCAAGACACTTTGGAGGGTGAGAAATAAATGGAATTTATTGGGCAGAAAGGGGAAACAAAAAAGGAAACAGGGACCCTCCACAAAACCAGAGTCCTGCCAGTGAACTTCCCATCTTGCATATTGAATCCCATGTTCCACCCAGGAAGAGGAAGGGCCAAGCTTCTCCTCGCTGCAAACTGCAGGAAATCCTGAGGCTCCATCCCAGTGCACACTTCTCCCAGTGCACAAGCTGATTGGGAGTTCTCTGGTGACCCCTTTACACTCCGCTGTCTCATCACAGGCTGCTGTATTACCTTCTACAAACCTTGAGGAAACTGCAAGGCTGATCTCCCACTGGCAATACATTGCATTGCTTCCTGTTGGGTGGGTTCATCTCCATGCAGCAATGTTATCTTCTTTAAATCTCTCTAGTTGGATCTCTCTATCATTATTCTGCTACTGCTGCTGACCATGTAATGATTTCAAGAGCACTCTAATGAATCGTTCTACAGCTTAAAAAAATCCAGTCATTTTATGGAGTGTAAATAAGTAAGGCTGGGTTATAAAAATGAAGGTGGGATGTATTATATTCATTTATTCACTGAAATAAATGAGCAAGTCTTTCTGGTCTAGGAAATGTGTGGTAAGAGATTGTTCTGTAATATTAGAAAATAAGGACTATGTTTTCTCACATGTCAAAATCTCCAGCCCATATTAAGTGAGAGGTGTCAGCTTCATAAAGAATCCAAAAAATAACTTACTTTGTTTCTCATATTTTTATTCTATAAACTCATGAAACATGCTAGTCATTTCACTTTGAAAGTACATGTCCAATGTCACATTTGGTTTGCATAATTTCTGTGCATATTTAATGTTTATCAAAATATTGTGTTTTAAGCAGACTTCTATAAATCCTTAAATTGTTTTTCCCATTAGATTACTATAATCAACACTTGCTAATATATTGAATGAGCTCCCTTTAAATACTTTGAGTTCTCATTGCAATAATAAATACATTAATTATTCACCCATTTTTTTCTACACAATATTGGTTGACCACCCATAATTTGTCAGACACTATTACAATTTATGGTAATGTCACAGTGAGCCAAACAAATTGTTCCTGTACTTAGAAAATTACATTCTAATGTGGAAAGGAAACAAATATTTGCCAAATGTTAATAAGTGACATCGAGAAAAATAAAGCATGGCAGGGGTGGGAGTCTGTTAATTAGGATTGATATGTTTAAATAGGATAGTCTTGGTAGATTTCACTGACAAGGAGATACGAGCCCAGACCTAAAATAAATGAGGGGGATGAGTTATGTGGCTTGCTTGTGATAAGTACATTCCATGGAAAGAAAACAGCAAAGATGAAGACTCACAATTGAGAGGGTGCATGCATGCTTTAGAAACATTGACAAATTCTGTGTGGGAGCTAGATGGATGGGAAAACTCTTTGGAGATGAGGCTTGAGTGTGGAGGGTTTTTGCTAAATACCCCTATAAAATTTGAAAGTTTATGGCTCTTCTTAGTTATATGAATTGCCATAAAAATGGGAAGTAAAAATTTTAAACAATGAGAAAATATTTAGGATCAAATAAGAGATTAGCAGCTCAAAAACATAAGACATTTTGCATGTTATACATAGCAGTAAAAATGGCAGTAATATAGGTAGAACATAACATGATTATGTGGCATTTGATATATTGATAGTTCTAACTGTTGCAATCAGGCATCAAAGTAAATGAGAACAGCCAGATTAAAACAGGATAAAAACCTGATTTATTCACAGAGTATATAATTGGGCATTTAGAAAATCTTGATGCATCTTAATAAAAAGCCACTAGAAATGAGTGAATTTAACCAGGTTGGAGAATACAAGATTATAAAAAAAGTCATTATTTCTATATATGGCTAGCATTAAAAAAATTGGCAAATAAAATGTCAAGCAAACATACCAAAATAATACTCAAAAGATAAAATATTTAAGAATAATTTTAACAAAAGATGTGCTTAATCTATTTGCTGAAAGCTGTGTAATATTTTGAAATAAAATGTTAAAATGCTTACCTAAATACATAGAGAGAGATACCACATTAATGGATTAGAATATACCACATTAATAGATTAAAAAATACCACATTAATAGATCAAAAGATTCCACATTAATACCACTTAAGCAATAATATTAAGAAGCCAGCTCTCTTCAAATCTATCTACAGGCTTAACACAGTACCAACAACTTTTTCAACAGGTTATTTTATAATTGGAAATTGACCATGTCATTCTAATATTTATATGTAAAAAAATACCTTTTACAAAATAATTCATTTTGACAATTCATGTCTTACTTGAAGACATACTGGATAAAGATAAAGCAATCAAGGCAGTGTGGTATTGACATTCACATAAGGGGAATTATATAGATCTATGGAACAGATTAGAACGTAAGTAGATTTCTGCAGCTTATTCTCCATCTTAAGGGGACACCATTTAGTCTTTCACTATTAAGCAAAATGATAGTTCTAGTTTTTATATAGTTGTTCTTTATGAGATTCAGAAATTTAATTTACATTGCTAGTTTGCTGAATTTTTAAGGTGAATGAGTATTAAATTAGTCAATTGTTTTCATCTACTAATATGGGCATCTAATTTCTCCCCTTTATTTTATAATATGGTAAATTACATTGAATTATTTTATAGTAAACCAAAACGATTTATTTGAATAAACTCCACTTGGACATGATGCATTATTTATTTCATACACCTGTATTTGTTTTACTAATATATTTCCATTTGTGGTGAAGCTCATGAATATCATAGTTCCGTAGTTTTCCTCTCTTTTGATGATTTTGTCTGTTGAAAGAAATATTAGTCATATTATGAATTGAGAAATAATCTTTCTCTATTTCTGAAGTTTGTATAGAATTACTATAAAGTTTCCTTAAATGTTTGATGGAATTTTTATTGGTGAAGCCATCTGTGAATGCAGTTTTCTCTGTGGAAAATTGTTAAGTTGTAAATTCAATTTATTTAATAGATACAAAATTACTTATATTTTCTATTTATTCTTAACACTTTATTGGTAAGATATGCAAATTTCAAATAATTTGCCTACTTCATCCTTGTCAGGGGTCAGAAAAATTTTCTCTAAAGGACCAAATAGTAAATGTTTCAGTTTTGTAGGCCAAGAGTCAACATCAAGATTATTAACTTTATTTTTATAAATATTTATATTTATATTATAATATATATTTATGTTTATAATATATAAGTATAACATATATAAACATAAATATATATATTCATATAATAAAATCTATATGTATAAATATATAAATATTCATATAATAAAAATAAATTTCATAAATAATCATAGGGTATATTTTTAGATAATACAGATCTACTACACTGGGTAATAGAGGTCAATGAATGAGAATAATTAATTTTTTTGTGGGATTACATTTCAGTTACTTGGAATTGAACCTGAAACACTGTACAGTTACAACTGTTTCACTGAAATCTGTAGTATACAGAAGAGCAGTTTGATACCCTGAGCTATAAAGTTGTATAGCAGTCATTCAACTCTTCCATTGTAGATTGAAAGTAGTTGTCATTTATGTATATACATATATACATATATATGATATGTGTGGCTATGTTACAATGAAACTTTATTCATGGGTACTGATGTGAATTTTATGTAATTTCCGCATCTCAAATATTATCCTTCTATTGATTGTACTCCATGAGCTAATATACAAAATAGGCAATGGGAAGAATTTGCCCATGGGATATGGTTTGCGGACCTTTGTTCTAGGTTGTCAAAATTATTGACATATGTGTGTTTTTAACATTGCCTTATAAATGTCTTAGCATCTGTAGTTTCTCTGGTGGTGATATGTCTTTCCCCCTCAATATTAACAATGAATATGCTGTTTTCAAAAGAATCATCCGAATGAATGTGAAATACAGACAGTTTTTAGAACGTTTAATTTTTCATAAATATTTTAAAGCAAAATAAATTTGATTTTTTAATTTAGGTGTTTTGTTTTTGGACAAATATTTTCAATAAATTGAGTAACAAATAAAACACACATTTTAGTAGTTATTTATTTCCATGGACAGAACTCTGTAGGAATTAAAGAACATTGCAATAGGAAAATGCCACAACAATTCAAGTGACATGAGTTAAGGTCATGTGCTGTGGCAATGGAGGATTTAACAATAGAGATGAAAACAATTTTCAGGATTATTTTAGAGGTATATCAGGAATAAAGGGGTCTCTAATATGTAAAGTTAATAAGAGCACATAGAGTGTATGATCAAAAATTTAAAAAGGCATACAAAATCTTGAAGTTAAATTAGCAACTAAACTACAAATGAATGAGAGGAATTAGTTTTATCTAGAAAATAAAAGGGATGCACCCCATAAAAATCCCTTTATTCCCTCTGATAAAGGGATTAATTTGATATTTTATATCAAGTTCTTACATATAAAACCACATTGATAGCATTACTTAACCTAGTGATGTTCATTAATCTCTTAAACATGGTGGTGGTTTACTATAACTTCATAACATTTTAAAGATTTAAAAATCTATGGTAATGTTTATTTTGGAAAAACATTTTAATATTGTATTTTAATAAAAATAATGTTTCTCCAAGGAGATAAAAGTTCATAATTATTTTAAAATAAATTCATTAAAGCTTAATGATTTCCACATAAGTGTAAAACATATATTAATCAAATATTTTATAGTTATTATAAAAAATTCTTGTTCTGAATCTATAACCTTCAAATTGCAGTGCATATACTTTGAGATTAAATAATTTTTCCAGACATTAGATATGTCAGAGATAGTTTTCCGTTTTAGAAATTAGGCATGTGAAACACTAAGTGTCTGATGATTAACCAGGATATTATAGCACAATTAAATGCTCTGGATTTCTAAGAATGTACTCTACCCACTCATTGTTTTTTTTTTCACTTTGCTTTGTCACATTTCATTTGACCTTACAAGTAAATTTCATCAAGGTAATTATTTCTAGTCTAATTTAACATACCATGCACAGTCTAGGGATTATATATCTACATTTTCAATTATTTATGAAGCTCTTAATCTTCTTCATTTTCACTTTTGTTCATTACATTCTGATTCTCGAAAAATATAGGCTAATGTTCTTTTTTTCTGTGATTTAAAAATGTAAATGTCTCTAATATAACATACATTTTTTGAAGTTTGTCATAATTGTATCTGAATAGAAAATCTAACCTGAATGAGGCTAAGTCTTTATTTACCCCAATTAGTGTGAATACTCATATATTTTATTTAAGTCATATGATTATAGAATTTTGAGTCAGAACTTGTCAGGGTTGTTTAGTAATAATCAATGTATGTACTCTAATACTTTTCTAAAATCTGGAAAGTAATATTAAATCCAAAACATATCTTTCCTCATGTGGTTTAAGCAATGAATTTATAGACTCATACAATCAAAGAGATCCACAATCTGTGTACAGAGCACAGATTTTGATTCCTTGCTGAGTGTTTCTCTATCTGACCTGGGTTTTATTTGGCTTATTCCTGATCTCCTAAAATACTTCACTCATGTTTAAAAACTTGTATCCCCACCAATTACTTATTTTAATATTTTATTCTTCTGAATTTAGTACCTTATGCCAAACTACTGATAATGCTCGAAGGTATCCAATGTCTGAAAACATGTTTTTTTTTTTTTTTTCAGAGAAAGTTATTCAGTGGCATACCATTGTTTACTTATTAACAAATTCCCCCAATGTTCATTCTACTTTCATTTTAATGGTGATATCCTCCTATTATATCTGCCTTTGCAGATTTCATTCATTCATTCATTCATTCATTCTTTTATAAGTTCTTCTGAGAAAATAAGCTATGATCTAACGGAAGAGTCAGAATTAGTATGAAGGTTAACTTTTATGCAGCTAAGCTTTTCTGGGCAATTGAGCGTTATCTGTAAAGTTCCTAAGAAAATAATGATTTTGGTAGCTTGATTAACAATGAAAGAATGATATGCAATTAAAATGTATGAACTAAGATTGGACATAGGAAAAATATAAAGTTAGAAAAATAGACAGGGACTAAATATTTCAGTTCTTGTGAAATGTAAAAATTGTAATTTTTATTCCAAGAGAAATGGGTGACCATGAAAATTTTTAAGATGATAAAGAATATAGTCAAATATACATTGTGATAAACAATATGGCGGCTACATGAAGACTTGGTCAGAGAGGTACAACAATGGATGTGACTAGTATAAAAGCTATTGCTCTAATTTAGGTAAGAACTAATGATAGTTTGGACAAGAACGTGATATGAATCAGGAAAAAAGTTACATATATACACACATATATGTATATTTATTTATTTAAGTAAAAAGATTTGTAACAGGTTTCTCTTTTTTTAAAGTTGATAGGTTCTGGCTTTATTCATAGGAATGTTAGGGAAGTTCAACACTTTGAGAAATAAATTTATGTTAGTGATGTCAAAAGAAAATTGTACTAGCCAAGTTAAACAAAGGAAGCCTTTATTTAAAACTATTGCAATGGGGGAGAGAGATTGAATGGAAAAACCACTGAAACAAAAGTCTGGAGAGATTTTAAGTGCTGGGATGAACTAATGGAAAAATATTCAAGGATGTTACACAAGAAGTTGGTTTGTGTTTGTGAATTGACCTTATTAAATGCCTACAGATACTGGGAAATGGGGCTACTATCTTTCTTGATGATTAGATTTCAAAGGATATCTCACAGATCCTAGAGAAAGACATTTCTGGATTGTAAAGCTGTCAAAAGTGTGGGAGAATATTTACACCTCAAAGGGACAGAGAAAGAAAATGCAGTTACAAGTTTTATAAAATAAATACTATAAGAAAGTGGAGCTCAGGTGCCTACAGTTAGAAATAAACTTTTCTAATATTTAGTCAAGCTGATGGGAACGTTCAAGTCTTCTCCAATGGGTAGTGAGAAAATTCAGGTTAAATAATCTGTAGGTCCTGAAGAAGTCAAAGGTGATTGTGTTCTGAATTCTGTAAAGCAAGCTTGTAGAAACAATTTGTGGTCAAAAAGGGAAATTCTGGCTTAAAAGTATAAAATTCACTGCCATGGACAGGTTTGAGCATAAATATGGTGATAGAGGAAAACTTATTGAAAATAAGCCGTCGGTAAACTGAGGAGTAAGTTATCTAATGGAAGCGTGAAATTTGTGTTTATTTGCTACCTGAAAATAAACATAAAATCCAGGTTACCAGGACTTCATTAAATTAGCAAGAGTGCCTGGAATATGAGTAGATGATATCAAAAGGAAAAGAGAAAGAATGTTCTAAAAAATGGTAGTAAGCCTCAAAACAAAAGTTCTTTATAGGGGAACAGAATCTGGCAGCAGCAGAGCAGCCTGCCATTTCTGAAGTATGTGGTAAAAGGAAACAATGAAGAATCAGTACTTCAAGGTCATAAGGGAGAGTGTCTTCAACAAAACATTTGGTTTTACTTAAAGGAAAAAGGTACATGTGAAAAGAGACTTAGGGTTTAGAGTACTTGCTAAATATGAGAGACAGCTCCAGAAGGTAAATGTAAAGCGTTGAGATATAGGGGAATTGAAAACTGGGTCAATGACAAGAAAGCAGAAAGAATTAGGAAGATAAAAGTGTAAGTGGATTAAAGGTGAAGAATATTGGTTCCTACAATATGGAGGTTGAGAGCCATGAGGAATTTAGCAGTCTTGGGAGTAAGATTAACAATGGAAGTCTTGGAAGCAGATGAGCAATGAACATACATAACAGAATGCTAAGCTCACTCAGGAGCAGTTGTGGACTTAGAGCTTAGAGCTACTGCATACCATTGTCTTGGAGTACGATGAGTAAAACCTTGCAGTTGCAGTTTGGGCCATGTGTCTTTAAGTATTAGCTTCCTCAGATTTAGAGCATGTCTTTTATGGTTTACGGTTCTTCCCTAATGGTTTTCCATGTGAGAGAAATAGAATGTAGCCAATAGTCATGTTTCTTAAATGTGACTGATTGGGATATCCTTTTAAACAGACAAGAACATTTTTGTAGGCTTCCCATGTTAATTTAAAATGCATTCATTACAATGTGGTTTAAGGTTGTATTCACATAACGGAACCATTTATTGAAATGTTAAATTTTGTTTGTTCTCCCTGTACATTTTCCTTGTTGGATTCTGAATTTTATGCTTTTCCTCTTGGATCTTTGATAAGACTAAGAAAACAAGCTCCTAAAAGGTGTGTATTTTGTAAAATGCCGTTGAAATTGTGCCAGATATCCCATGGGTATAGTAAGGCATTTGGGGGATTGATGCTCTTTGAGAGTAACAAAGTAGGGATCAAATGATCTTACAGACTGGACTTTAGGCCAAGGATAAGTGGCTCCTTAGAGCAGAAGGAGTCTGTGTCCTGATTCCTGGCTGCATGTGTGGAAGGTGCATTTTGCACACTTTTACCAAAATTTCCTACAGCTAAGTCTGGCTTAGAAATAGCAAAGCCATAGGAGGTCCTCTTAATTGCTTAACTATTTAAAACATAGGGTCATGAACAAAATTTAAGAGATATGCAAATTATTAAGTAATTTTAGAGCTTGTAATAATTAAGATGCTTATGGAAAACCCAAGGGTAAGATGTCTATTAGGTAACTGGATATAAGGGTCTGGAGTTCACATAATAGATCCGGGATAAACATATATATTTAGAATTTATCATCATTTAAATAATAATTAAAAAAGGATATAGACATTACTTAAGGAAATAAAGAGAGGAAAAACAGGTTGCTATCAGAGGACAATAAGCATTGAGAGCATATAAAGAGAAAAAGAAACATATTAATTCAATTTAGAAGTGGCTGGAAAAGTAGCAGGAAATCCAGAATGGTGTTACTGGAATAAATTAAAGTGAACATATCAAGACACAATTAAAAGTAAAAAGCTAAAGCGTCATCTGGTTTTAAACAGAAAAATAATAATGTCATTTTTACTTTTGCTGTAGTACTTGACTATTTCAATGAAGTGGTTGGGTAATGAAATGAAGGAAAGAAAGAGTGAAGTATTTTAGGAATTCATTGGAAGTGTGGAAAGGGAAAACTCAAGTGGAAAACAAATTTCTTAAAGGATGTGGAGATACAGGCTGTTACCTAGAATAAGGTACATAATATAGATATTATCTGTTTTTTCACAAAATGTGCAAGAAAACATGTTTAAATGTTAATGTGAAGAGCCAGTAGTAACAGATATTAGATGATAAAGGACTTGGGGCTGGGCATGGTGGCTCATGCCTGTAATCTCAGCATTTTGGGAGGCCAAGGCAAGCAGATGACCTGAGGTCAGGAGTTCAAGACCAGCCTGGCTAACATGGCGATACCCTGTCTCTACTAAAAATACAATAATTAGCCAGGTGATGATGCATGCCTGTAATCCCATCTACTTGAGAGGCTGAGGTGGGAGAATTGCTTGAACCCAGGAGGCAGAAGTTGCAGTGAGCCAAGATAGTGCCATTGCACTCCAGCCTGGGCAACAGAGCAAGACTCCATCTTAAAAAAAAAAAAGATACTGTGTCAGGCTATCTTTAGTAAAGTGGTAGCTGACTTACATGGTAGGTTTTATCCAGAACATAAGTGGAGAAAAACAAATGTAATTTATTAGATATGAAAAAAGGATAGGTGGACAGATGGATGGAATTATGGGCGTAAAAGGCAATAAGTTTCTATATGGGCACATAGGAATGATTATATGTGTGATAGATTCTATATTTTCAGTAAATCAGAGATCATCTATTCAGAGTGAGGAAAGGTAGTAAGTAGGTTTAGAGAGTGGAGTAAATGAAGAAGGTTTGAAAGAGCCATGGAAAATAATGGTAGATTAAACTTATTTGGAAAACAGAACAATTGTCTGGTAGCTCTAAAAGACTATGGAGGCTGAACCTGAAAATTTCTGATGTTAAAAATCCACTGTATATTCAATGAAATTTTTCTTTGGTCAGGTTCAGTTGCCTTGGTGAAGGGGTGTGAAAATAGCATGTATTTTAGTTACCCAGAACTGGCAGTTTTACCTACTGCAGTTGTGAGTATAGACAGAGGCTTAGTTGAAGTGATTTATATGAAGAGTAGCCTATATAGGAAAATAACAATATATAATAGGGTCTAATAGATCGAGAGAAAAGGTGAAGTTAGAAACCAGGTGTTGAACAGATTAAAGAACACCTGCACAATGAATAACTGAGGGGGAAGAATTGAAAGAAAAGCATTATTGTCAGATATTAATTTTAATTTTAAGGTTTCAATACAAAACATTTACTCAAAAATATGTTTTGAGCATTTTTTGTATATAATAATTTGTCCCTAGCATTATAGAAATGAAGATGGGACAAGTTTTCTGCTATTATGAAGATTAAATTCTAGCCAGGTGGATAGTAATAAAATAAAAGGGTAATTTGCTTTCATAGTTTCTATTATAGAGGTGATTGAGAGTTTAAAGACAACACAAAAAACTAAATAACAACATTTTTGAGCTCCCTCAGCCAGAAATGCTGTTTACAATGACACATAGATAGTGTTGTGGCATTCTTGTACTGTCCAATTGGGAAAGCCAGTCATCAGCTTATAACACGGGAAGGTACTTTTATAGTTGAACACAATGAGAATTAATCCCTACCATCACGACAGCATTGGCAGGGCACAATATCCTGACCCTGGGCATAGAACTAAGATCAGAAAGCTGTAGGGTTACAAAGATACAAAGAAAAGCCACTTTAAAGCTAGCTGGTAGTATATGGCCAACTATTTTACAGACATGCTGCAGGTATTCAACCTGCTCACAATGTGATTGCTTTAAAATGCATTTGTGGTGAGTTTTGAGGGGTGTTTATGACAGAGTATATAGGTTTTATGGAAGTGATGGATATCTCAGTATATATTTGCAAATGAATAAAGCATCAAGGAATAAACTAAAGAGAAGAAGCAGAACTTTGAAAATATACAGAGTAATTTTTCTTCACTATGTAAAATTAAAAATTTTGGGTAAATCTTTATTAAGAAAATAATTATAAATTATTTTAGAAACAACTTGGATTTGTAAGTTGTGTCTTTTGCAATTTTGTTTCTTTACCAATATTGCTATATATTTCTAAGTTCATTGTATGTGTTATTCTCAACTCTCTTTATTGACTCCACACATCTCTAAATCTTTTTCATATTATTTTTTAATAAATATCTAAACCATGTCAGTCTCCTGCCTTTTAGTATCCACATTGGGTATTTTAGTTACTCTGGCTGTTTAACAAAATTTCCCAAAACTTAGCAGTATATAACAACTATTTATTACACCCTCAGATTTTTGTAAGTCAGGAATTCAGACAGAGTGTAGTGGGATTGCCTTGTCTCTATTCCACAATGTGCTGGGGCACAGATGCAAGGGTTGATACCTGGAGGCTGGAGTCATCTGATGGCTGGTGCACTCACATGTCTAGTGATTGATGCCGGCTCTTGGCTAGAGGCCCTATTCCTCTGTTTATGAATTCTCTTTATGAGGGCCAATGAGTGCCAGTTTGGGCTTTCTCCCAGCATGGTAGATGGTTTCCAGTGGCAAATGTGTTGGAGAGAAAGAAAGAGAAAAGAAGAAAGAGAGAAGGAAGTCATGTCACTTTTTATAACCTAGACTAGGAAGTAATACAGCATCATTTCTACATATTTCTTAAGACACAAAGTTCTTTCCAGATTCAAAGAGAGGACATAAGGCAGATTCCAACTCATTCCTGGAAGGTCATGATACTAATAATATTTCTGTGGCCATTTTTGAAAACATGCGATCTGCTCAAATGGGTAATTTAAGATTACTCCTTAGAGTAATAGTCCTTAGAGTCAGCACTCCTTAGAGTTTTAAAAGTTTTATTTATTTTAGGCGTTGTCACTGGTTACTTTGTGTGTTCAGTGCTCTGAGAGCACAGTGTGGAAATGTATTAATTCGGTCCAGTGGTACTGAGTGTTCTATAGAGTAGGTTATAGTGGAGTGGTCTATTTAAGAGAAACTTGGAATTTATTAGATTAAAAAAATATATTTGTTTCATTGTACTCTCCACGTGTGTGAGATAATTCATGACCTACTCAGAGATGGGTTTACTCTAGAGGAAGGTAAGGTTGGGAGTGTCACATGCAAGATCATTAAACTACTATTTACAAAAACAATTAATTATCTGTTCTTGTTGCTGTTTATAACTTTAGTCTACACTCTTTGTATAAATCATTTTTTAAAAAACGATTTATTTGGAAGATGTAAGGTAACATCGAAACAGTACTGTTTAAAGAAAAGTGAATAAGCAGATATTTTTATTCCCAGGGAAATATAGACCATAGAATCTTCGTAAGCACGTGGGAATTTTCTTTCCCTAAAGAGATAGTTGTTACAAGCAAAATTTCCTCTGGACATCATGGTATTCATGTAATCAAGCATTGATAAAAATTCTCATATGAAAAAGGAAAAAAAAAAGCAGTGACCATTTGAATATACATGAATGATCCTCTGAAATATGTGAAAAATGTGAAAAAATATTGTCAATAAAATCAATGAAACAAAACATTTAATTGAAATTAAACACATATGCAGATACACAGTAAGCCTTCCTTCTAATTTTTTTAAATGAATTATTCAGAGTTAGTTTATTTTTCTTTTTGCTCACTTTCTCATCTCCCATTTCTTGCTTACCTGGCTTAAAATGTACTTATTTAAAATTAATTATTGCAATAGAATGGCAGTCCACAAGCTTGTGATATTCTTGAAACCTCTGGCAAATTTCATATTTTTTTAAATAAAATTTGATGATTTTTCTGTATGTGATAAACTTTTTAGTGTGTCTTTGATATTCAGGTACATTTTTTAAAAAATAATAGAGCAGGGTACTAAGCATTGGAGTGGGTTAAAAACCTCTTCTAACTCTTACTGCAAGTAAAAAGTATATATTTTTTCACCTTAAAAAATTCTAACATAATTATTAATCTCTAAAGGTAAAGGATACTATGTGATATTTTCTAAATCATTTGATTAGGTAATAATGGTATTTTGTGGGACACTTAGGCTATCTAGACTCAAGTAATATATATAAATATACCTAAACTCAAGTAAAAAAAATATATATATATACATAAAATTTTCTTCAACTGTAATGTTTTATTATTTCAGCATCAATTTTATTAGAAAAAAGGTTAAAAAGACAATTAAAATCAAATTTAAACAAATTTTTACAGTGATCATTGAGAGTATTCTGTTTAATTATTTTTTAATATTGTTAATTGATGTGATATATTGTAAAGGAAAGAGAAAACATACTCATTTTAAAAATAAATCTCACTTCAAAATTCCATAATGCAGAGATACAAATTATTAGCATTTTTTCAACTTTAATATACTTAATAATTTAATCTAGTCTTTTATAAAATTGAAATTATATTATAAATATATTTTATGTCTTGATTTTTTAAACTATAACAGCATTCTCGTTTCTAAGAGATCATATTGTAAATACATTTAAAAATCATATCAATAACATGTTTTTCTAAAAACATAAAAGCATTTTTTTCTAGCTGTGAATTACTTTATAATATCCCATGATATAGTTTTTTTTTAATAAACACAAATTTTTAACATTTTCTTAGGCAGAAAAATGAGAAATATAGAAAATGCTGAGTATCAATTAAGTTAATTTTACAATTTTCTCTGCAGAACTCTGAAGTGAACTGAAGAGTCTAAAGGTGATGGAAATTAGGAGAGCCTGAAGAGGTGGGTGTTAGGACCGCCACTGATAGTTATACCAGATCATAGTAGGTTTCATATATTTTATGTTGGGTTTCAGGTGGCATTTTATTTAAACGGAGAATCTGAGGGCACACTTTAAAAAGATCAATGATTTACATATGTAGATTCATAGGTAAGAGTTCAGCATAATTTTTTTTATTTTTCTTGCTATTTAATTTTTCATATCAGTCATATCCATAATTTCACATACTATGTAAATTCCTTAGTAATATCTATATTTTATATATCAAATAATAAATTTTGTAAGCCTTAAAAGATGATTTTTCTATTACTTTAGGTATGTATGTGAACTTTTATCTTTTAAATATACTACTTGAATAGAAGCCTATTCTAACTATTCTATTTTCGAAAGCACTATTTTTTAGTTACAAATGACAAATATAATCAAATTTAACCATAAGGAAAGTATTTAGCCGGCCTTAACAGAGACAAAAAATAAAGTTAACTGAAGTTAAATTCTTAGTTAAATAATAAAAAGGAAGCTAAATATGTAATCAGAGGTAGCATAAATGGCTCAGCTTGCTTGTTCACTATCATGACTATAGTGTTTGTTGCTCTCATTCAGAAACATTGAGTCTAAAAAACAAATAGAAAAGTCAACTCACCAAAAGCTGCAACGAAAGACTTGCCTTTGTTTCTCAATCTCTTCTCTCAGAAACTACAACAGAGAGGAATAATGTCTGGTGAGAGAGTTCTCCAATCGTCTACTCAATGCTTTGGGAGTCAGAACAGGAGAGGGAGAAGCTTTGTAACCAGACACTTGTGAAACCTAAAAGCAACGGAAAAGCTATGAGTTAGATTTATGTCAATAAATGAACGTACTTGGGGGAACAAGTTGACGTAATACAACTGATAGCTGTTATTAAGAAAACCTAAAACAACAACAAAACCAACAAATAAAAATCTGGTTTAAGTTGAAGCTTAATGAGCTATGCTCCACAAAGCCATATAGGATTTCATTTTTATCGATTTCTACAAACTAATCTTGGGCTCTTCTATCTATTTCTCCAAACTAATCTTGGGATCTTCCCTATCTTGCTTAATCTTTTTCTTCAACATTAAAAAAATTTGTTTTTAGAAATTTGTTTTATATTATTTTCAAAATTACAGAAAATTTGCAAGATGACCTCAAGAAGTTCCAATATATAATTTCCCTATATTACACATGGTTTTTGTTTTGTGCTACTTAGTTTTTCCTTGAATACTTGGTTTTATTATCTCGGTTCCTTTAAATATGTGTGTGCACACACATACGGACACTAATTATTTTCTGATCCACTTTAAAAATGTTATAGGTATTGCGCATAGCTGACAACATCCCACATATGCCATTCTTGAGTGTAGACCTCTTTAATAACTTATTTTCAAACAACCTACATAAAAGAAAGTCAATTCCCTGTAGTTTTTTCCATCTGTCCCCACCATCTTCTATTACACACTGAGGTCATGCTTCTTGGTTCACATAAGAACAATCTTACAAAAACCCATGTGCTGGAGAAAAGATTGTCAGTTTAAATTGCGAATAGGCCCCCATTATAGCTCTGTTTTGCATATTATTTTAATTGATTGATTGATGGGTCTGAAGTGAAAGAAAAAACTGTAAGAATTAGAGGTCATAGTTAAGGAAATAGTATTAACACATTAGGACTATGGTTTAGTGTGACTGAAACTGTGGTAAATCCTTTTTCAGGAAATATCTTAGTTGGAAGTACAATTTAGTTAAATAATTTGTATGGTCCAGAAGGAGCATGATAGGCTGCTATTTTTGACTGGAATATCTTGTGATGTAGTATCAAGTAACGTTATTCATGAGCATGTATCTTTTAAAAAGTTGTCAATATAACTATCTCCTTTTTATTGTTGCACTTCAGACCTTCAACCTTTGAGCCTTCAAGAGTTGGGTTTCCTTAGAAGCCAGGCATGTCTTTATCCAAAATGACTGATTTTGTTTTATAGATTTGGATTCATATAGAGTTTTCATGTAGGCAATGAAAAATGGAATCCATGGCACAGTAGGTCCTTGGCAGACAGAATACCAAATTATTTTTCTGAATTTTTCAACGGATATGTTTGCAGTCTCTTGGAAGATAAGATCCAGCTCTACAATTTTTGAATGAATTCTAGATCCTACCGCATAAATATGTAATCCCCACTCCATTTTAGCTAATCTACCAATCAAAAATTTCAGAAATAATGTCAGTAGTATATTATCCATTTTACAGTATATTACTGAAACAAAAAGGATGAAACAAATGAGAGAGATAAGGGAAGATTTAAACGAGTTTGCTACTAATATGGAATATACAGACACTGATAAAAATGAGGTTGGTTGACTGCTTTGATTGGTTAACCTTGAATAATATCTCAGAGTATTGTTGGGATTGGAGTTAGGAAAGTAATATGAGACATTGAGGGAACTAGGAACATCTATTATAAATACAGTAAGTAACTAGGAATAATATAATAGACTGAAAGCTAATGATAAATTCCATGAAGAGGAGAGTGATAGATTCCTTAGACAATGAAGTAGGGGAAAAAGTAAGGAATTGAAAGAGGAAAGACTGGAGATATTTGAAATAAAGCAGTTTTGTTTTTCAAATAGATTAGCAATAAGAAATATATATATATATATATATATATATATATATATATATATCAGTAGCTAGTGTGGGCAGTAGTATTACCTAAATTCCTTACTACCTCTTTCTTCTTAAAATTCTTATCATTTTGAAGGCCAGTAATTCAATGGAAAGGGAGAAAAACTTTAAAGAGAGTACAGCAGCACTGAGAGAGACAGAGAGGTTGTTTGCTAGCAAATATCCGCTTCTAGTTTTACCATTATTAAAGAAAAGGATTCAAGAATAATCAACAGAAATATTAAGTCAACACTCTGTTATTGTCATATACAAATAATACTATTGTCCTAGAAAACTGATTTATAGTTGTTAAAATATTTTAAGGACAGATGAATAACATATCTTTTGACCTATTTTAACATTAAACTGATTTTCAATATGTGGGACAATTGATTTTTAGCAATAGCTTGTGACAGTATATGCTATGTTTTTAAGAGTCAACATTGACTGGAGTCCACACAAATTAATGTTTTCATATGATCAAAATTATTTTATGGGAATGTGAAACTTTTAGGTAAATAAGAATTATGTATAAAGAGGATATCTGGATTAAGGATGTAGGACAGCAAACATTTATCAAAATATGAAAAAACAAATTCATACTTTACCCCTCTCCCCAAAAAAATCACATTTAAAAGTTTAGAAACTAAATTTCCAAGAAGTCAATTTTAAAATATGTTGTATATGGTTGTAATATATACTGAAATATATGCAAAGTATCCCAATAAAATTTAAATCCCTTTGCTTTTATTGTATTTACAATGGAGTTAAAATATTAGTTTTTCTTCTTTCCCCTCTGTACTTTAAATTATATAATTCAGATTTTATATCTATGTCTATTTTCTTTACTTTTGCTTTAGCTCTTTCTTAATTCTACCAAAATAATGGAGCACTAGAAACCACAGCTTTTTCTGTTGTGAGTGGATTGTGCTTTCTTACACAGACAAATAAATAAAATGGCTGAATGAATTTCAAGTTGGGTTTTCTTTTAATTTTCTGTGTACTTAAGACAAAAAATGAAGTTCATTTAAAGCCTTCTTTGTTGTTTCACTTCATTTATTTGGCATAATAGCAATAAATGTTCTATTTCATCTGTTTTGAAATAGGGAAATAGCACTCAGATTTATAATAAAACTGGAGGTGTTTATTATATAAGTGTTGCTTAATATGCCACTGATATATGTACTAAAGCTGGTATTATTTAATGTATTAGATTTAGATAATATCAGACTACCATTTCCTTCTAGCTGTAAATATTTTATAAGTTCAAGAGGCTTCAAGTAGTATAATACATATATGTATTTGTTATATGATTTTACAACTCAACTCTTTATATTTTTTCTGGGGGTTTTAGTACTTAATTATCAATGTGTTATGGTTATATATAATTTTACAAATATTACAGAATAATAGCAATAAATCATTTTTGAGACGATATACCATAATAAGACTAAAGCATTTATTAGCATCTGGTATATACTTAGGCTCCACTTTTATTAATCTGCTTTGTGTTGTATAATTTTCAAAGATTTATGCATTTTATTTTATATGAGAGCTCTCGAGATATCATGGTTTAAAGTGTGACACTTCCTCCCTTGCTCTTTCTCTCTCTCTCTTGCTACTGTGTAAGATGTACCTTGCTTTTCCTTCCCCTTCTGCCATGATTGTAACTTTCCTAAGGCCTCTCCAGCCATTCAGAACTGTGAGCCAATTAAACCTTTTTCCTTCATAAATTACCTAGTCCAAGAAGTATCTTTATAGCTGTGTGAAAACAGGCTAATACAATAACCTATCCAAGTTAGAATTTGTCAGGTTTTCATGCTGTAGAGTAATTCTCCCCTCTACTCCTCTACCTTTTATACTTCCCTGTGGAAGGAAGTCACTACGTGCAGCCCACTGTTAAGGAGAGAGTTATCGTGCTTCAACTCATAGAGACATAATGTCTACAGAAATCATTTGAAATTATTCTGAACAGGTGGCATTAATTAATTTATGTAACCATTTATTTATATTAGTATAACATATGCATGTTATATATTGAATTATACACTAAGACTCAGCACTTCTTTACCAATTTTATTCAAAATTCTTATGTTTTAGCAACTGGAAGCTTTTAAGTTGGCACATGTGTCTATTTGACATACCCTTACCATTGTTTTTGTTTTGTTTGAGCATTTTCTTACTTTCTGAAACTACGAGATGATCCAAGCTCATCTTGTATGTTTCCTGCTCCAGTCCTAGAATCACCATTTATTCAGGGATCTCTGGTTTCTTTTATTACGGAATGGTAGTAGTAATTAAAATTCAAGAACTAGGTGTGCACCTTGATTTTGCATTTAGGACATCTCAACTGAAAGAAAAGAAATGCATGTGTATATGCTAGCCAGTATATATATATATATAGATAGATAGATAGATAGATATAGATATAGATATATGTAAATATCTACAGGCATACTTCATTTATAGGTATGCTTCACTTTATTACACTTAGCAGATATTGTGGTTTTCACAAATTGAAGGCTGTGGCAACCCTGGGTCTAGCAAGTCTAAAGGCAGTATTTTTTCCAACAGCATGCTCTAAATTTGTGTATCTGTGTATTGCAAACTGTATTATTATTATATTTGTTCTAGTAATCTGTGATGACTGATTTTTGATGTTTTCATCATAATTGTTTTGGGGCACCATAAACCATGCCTATATGAAATTACAAGCTTAATTGATAAATGCGTGTGTTCTGACTACTCCATTGACGGACTGTCCCTGATCTCTTTCCTTCTACTCAAGCTTTCTTATGCCCTGAAGCAGAGCAATGTTGAAGTTAGATCAACCAGTAGCTCTAAGATGGCTTCTAACTGTTCAAGTGAAAGGAATAATTTTAGGTATCTCATTTTAAATCTTAAGCTAGAAATAATTCAGTTCAGTGAAGAAGACATATGGAAAGCCAATATAAGAAAAAAATAAGCCTCCTGTGCCATTAGCCTAATTGTGGATGCGAAGGAAAAGTGCTTGAAGGAAATTAAAAGTGCCACTGTAATGCACACATGAAAAATAAGAAAGTGAGACAAACTTTGTGCTAATATGGAGAAAGATTGGGTGGTCTGGATAGAAGATAAAACCAGCCACAACATTCCCTTAGCCAAAGCCAAATACAGAGTAAGGCTCTAATTCTCTTCAATTCTATAAAGGCTGAGGGAGATGTAGAAGAAAAGTTGGAAGATAGCAGAGATTAATTAATGAGGTTTAAGAAAAAAGACCATCTCTGTAATATAAAAGTAAAAGAGAAAGAAGCAAGTGCTGATGAAGTTGCACCAAGTTATCCAGAGCTAGGGAAGATCACTGATGAAAGTGGCTACACTAAACAACATATTCTTATCGTAGATGAAATGGCCTTATATTGGAAGATGATGCCATCAATGACTTTCATAGTTAGAGAGGATAAGTCAATGCCTAGCTTCAAAGCTTCAAAGGGTAGGCTGACTCTCTTGCTAGAGGCTAATACTTGTAGTGACTTTAAATTAAAACCAATACTCATTTACCATTTCCAAAATCCTACTGCCCTTAACAATTATGCTTTGTCTGTGTTCCTTAAATGGAACAACAAAGCATGAATGACAGCACATCTGTTTAGATATTGTTTATTGCATATTTTAAGCCCATTGTTCAGAAGAAATAATTTCTTTTAAAATATTACTGCTTTTTTTCAAAAAAAGTTTAATAAGGAAATTTTATACACAAAACTGGAGAGTTATGACAGTATAATAAATCCTCTAGTGTCTATCAGTCAGCTTTAACATTTATCAACATTTTGTCATTTAACACTCCTGCTTCTTTTATTTATCCACTGCCATTCTTTCTTTTTTTTGGAGGGGGGTTGTAGTGAATGTGTTCAAAAATGATGAACTAGAATAATTTAAAGCAAGTATCAGACATCATATTTATCCACCCATAAATAATTTAGTTTATACTAGTTCTAACTGATAAAGCCCTTTTAAAAACAGCCATTTTATTTTGAACATAACATTGTCATAGCTAAAAAATTTAACATTAATTATTTTTTAAATTTATTTATAATATTTTAGGTTCTGGGGTACATGTGAAGAACGTGCAGATGGCTCTACTGCACTTCTGCTGCCTGTGCAAACAGAGTCAGACCCTGTCTCAAAAAACAAACAAAAAAGTCAGTTATCAAATTTTCAATAAAGCTTTTAGATCTTTATTGAAAGAAAAATAACATACCTCAATCTAGTTAGATCTAGTTTGATATAGAGGTTGAATTAAATAGATTCAGATACGACTTTGTCTTTTTTAAAGGAATAATACATATTGCTTTATGCTTACTGTTACGTCATACAAGAGGCAAACAATGCCCAATTATGTTTTTATAATAATACAGCACTATTGTGTTTTCATAGCATTTTATTCTATTCTTTGTTTCTATGTATTCAAATTTTTAGTTTGATTTCACATATAAGAGAAATTATTTGTTGTTCTGTCTTGTATATTTCACTTAACATAGTGTATATTGTCACAATAGGAATGATTTTCTTCTTTTTAAGGCTAAATAATATTCCATTGAACATGCACATTTTCGGTATGTATTCATCCATTGACAAACATTTAGATTATTTTCATATGTGGCTATTGTAAATAATACTGGAATGAACTTGAGAGTGCAGATAGATATCTCTTGGAGATACTGATTTTATTTCCTTTGGATATATCACCAAAAGGCATGTATTTTTGCTGGATTATAAGGTAGTTCTTATACTTCTATTTTGTGGATGTGTAAGTTATAAGTTGTATGTGTAGGTAAGTTTCTTTTCTGAATAAGGACATTGAATTAATCACCATTTGTTGAAAATGTTTTTTTTTTTTTTTTTTCTCCATTGAATTGCCTTTGCATCTCTGCCAAGTATCAGGTAACTATACTTGTATTCTATTTCTGGGTTCTTTTTTTATTTTATTCTTCCATGTGTCTATGCTATATTGATACATTATGGCTTTATAAGTAGTGAAATCAGTTAATGTCAGTCTTCTAACTGTTCTTTTTCAGTACTATGTTGGCTATTCTAGATCTTTGCCTTTTCATATTATCTTTAAATTTATATGTCATTATCTCCAAAATAGCTAGCTGGGGATTTTGATTTGGGATAATTACCCCCTTTAAACTAGATCCTTTTTGTTGGAAGATTGCAGGTTTCTTAATATATGGAGAATTATGAGGGTAATCCTTTATATTGTCTTCCCGTGTGATATAGTTTTATCTCCTTTATATTTTGCTCTTATTCTGGGACAACACTGTCAGCAGTTTCTATTACTGTCCAGTTATAAGAATATAAGTCTCAATCTAAACTTTATGATCTCTATATGATTATGTAGAAAGAGTGCCATGAGAATAAGTAGTTAAGATACAGGTCTCAATCCATGCCCCACTTCGTTGAAAATCAAAATAGAGAAATTATACCCTTTGAAATGGAATATAACTTGAGGAGACATGTGATTTAGAGCATCTAAAAATGTTCTCCTTCAATTTGTAATCAGAACAGGCTATCTATGCTTCTTTGAATATTCCAATACAGAACAAATTATTGTAATTACGCTTGAAATGTTCATGAGCCAAACTAAGAAATATTAGCATAAAAACAGCAAGTTGAGAACACTACAAATAGGAATGTATGAAAAACTGTTTTGAAACATCAAGTCACATGAAGACATTCTGCTAACTTTAAATATTTAGTTTGATGTGTTGCCATAAAGGACACAGTTTTAAATGTCAACAACAAAGTTGAATAGATTATTTTTATTAATTTGAATGTATTTTGATACAATTAAATGATAAAATAAGGAGTTGTTAATTACCTGGGCAGATAACACTGCCCCCTTAAAGAAAACATTTGTAACTCAAAACTTAACATTCTTAAAAATAATAATTTCTTAATTGCCATCACAAATTTAGTTAAGGAAAATAAAAACCTTAAGTATTGGAATCTCAAATGTATGGATGTTAAATACTTCAGTTTCAACTATTTAATATCTAAGTAAGGTTTTTTGTTTTTTGTTTTTTGTTTTCCGACGGAGTCTTGCTCTGTCTCTAGACTGGAGTGCAGTGGCGAGATCTCAGCTCACTGCAACCACATAATCCCAATTCAAGCGATCTTCCTGCTTCAGCCTCCGGAGTAGCTGAGACTACAGGCACATGCTACCACGCCCAGCTAATTTTTGTATTTTTAGTAGAGACAGGGTTTCACCATTTTGGCCAGATGGTCTTCATCTCTTGACCTCGTGATCCACCTTCCTCAGCCTCCCAAAGTGCTGGGATTACAGGCATGAGCCACCGCGCCCAGCCAGCTATTTTTTTATTTTAAAAATGCTTGATAATCACAGTGATCAAAACTCAGATTTACTATCTTAGTAGTAATTACAGATTAATTTGCTCTGTTATTCTTGAAAGCACTTCTTTTGCCCTTCTTTGTGTTTTTACTATGTTGTTTCTTTATTGCTTAGTTTTTATTTCCTAGAAGTTGTAATAATAAAACAGTTTGCTAAAATTTTATGTTATTTCCAGTTATCCTTTGTTTTAGCAATTTAGAGGAAAATAATAATTCCAATATTGCATCTATTACTATGATTAAAACATTTGACATTTTTGCACATATAAACTGTGTTAGCATTAGCATAAACATTGGAATCCAGATCATTCAATTTTATCCTTAGGCTAATACTTAATATTTTGCTTATATATTTTAGACCTCTGCCATTTGTAAACTTCTACATACTTTTCCCAAGTGAACTTGAAGTTGTTTATTAAATTCAGTCTTAATCCATTTTATGCAGTTATATTTGAAAATTGTACAATGAAATTGGGAGTAAATATCACATTGGGATATTTTCAGGCTCAACACATGAAATATCTTTAGAAACGCATTTAGAATCAGGGTTAGAAATTTCACCAATAAACATTTTCAATGATGTGAAGTATTTAAATAGATTTCTACTACTGCAATAGCTGAATTTTCAAGTTGATATAAAGTAAGAGCCCAATATAAATACTACGGACTGAATTCTGTCCCTCAAAATTTTTACATTGAAATCCTAATCCCCAGTGTGACTGTGTTTGCATCTCAGGTCTTCAGAAGGTTATTAAAGTTAACTCAGTTCATAAGGGGTAGGACCTAATACAATAGATTAGGTAACTTTATAAGAGAAAGAAAGGAGAGCACTCTCTCCATTCACACACAAAGAGGTCACATGAGTTTACACTGAGAAAGTAGTCACCACCTACAAGCCAAGAGAACAAACCTCAGAATGAAATCTACTTTGCTAGAACCTTGATCTGGTATTTCCCAGCCTTCCACACAGTCTATAGCATTTTGTTGTGGTAATCCAAGCAGACTAACAGAAATTATACTAAAACTGAGTTATATCATAAAATTGAATAAATTTGCATAGAAACCCATGTCCTCAGAATTTTTGTGCTATGCACTCTACAATGTTTTTCAATGTGTTGCATGCACTTTAAAAGATAATTCAAATAAATTGTGTTTTCATTTAAAATAGTGTTATCACAATTAAACTATGTCCAATAGACACTCTGGATTCGTGGGTAGGTAAAGAAAATGAGAAATTTTTCTCATTATCAACTGAAATGGCAATAGGATGAAGGAGAAAGAAATAAAGATATTTGTCAAAGTTGAAGAATGAATCTGAGAGACATTCATTCTTGGAATCCAGAGTGAGTGGTTTTGAACTGAACGGCATTATAGAAGCATAATATGTTTCTAAAGTTTCTTTAAGATTTCCTGTACTAAAGTTAAGTATAATGAAACATCTCAAAACAGGGGGATGAAATCCAGAGTTATATTTTTACACTGTTTTTGTAGACAAGTAAAATGTATTTTGCTTCCAAATTAGAAGCTTCTAATTAGAATTTAAATAAAGATTGTAATGCATCTTCAAAAATTTGAAAATGCAGTACTCAGGAAATGTGAATAATAACAATCGCACATAAAGAATCATGAAGAGATGCAAACTGATCTTAAAGTGACCAAATTCTACAATATCTAGTCTAGAAAATAGGGGTTAATAATGTCTCCCAAGCCAAATTTGATGAACAGTAGACATGATTCAGATGTATTACTCTTCTGGTAGGCTTCAGACCCATTAATAAATTAAATTGCTATCGGTTATATTATGGACATGTTCTGAATAGTCCTATTTTTACACACATTTAATGAGACATACTTCACATGACATACAGTGACACTTTTAATATGAACAATTCGATGCTGTGGATTTTTAAAATATATTTACAAAGCAGTGCAACTATTACCATAATCTAGAGTATTTGTATTGCCTTCCAAAAAATCCCAGAGACACTTCTGCTTTCAGATTGCGTGTAAAGTATTTGAAAGTTGTTAGTTTTATTCTTTTTTCATTTCTTTTTTCTTTTATTTATTTATTTATTTATTTTGAGACAGAGTTTTGGCCTGTTGCCCAGGCTTAAGGGCAGTGATGGCAAGAACTCAGCTCACTGCAACCTCCGTCTCATGGGTTTAAGCAATTCTCCTGCCTCAGCCTCCCGAGTAGCTGGGGCTATAGGCATGCACCAGCAAGCCTGGCTAATTTTTGTATTTTTAGTAGAGACAATATTTCACCATGTTGGCCAGGCTGGTCTTGAACTGCTGACCTCGAGTGATCCACCCACTTCGGTCTCCCAAAGTGCTGGGATTACAGGCATGAGCCACCATGCCCTGCCTTGTCAGTCTTACTCTTAAAGCAAAAAAAATGGAACAAATTGAAATGACTTTTCGTGAACCCATCAGATGACTGAGGTTGCAGGGTAAACTGCCACCCAGAAATTTGAAGAAAAAGGAAAATCCAGAGAGACATAGCTAATATCTACTTAGCTGGATGAAAACCTGGCAATAAACTGTTAGGAATATGATAAATGGTAACTTATGAATTTCTGGAGACAGTATGACCTATTATGATAATGAGAAAGTCCTGGGAACCATAATCTTACAGGGCCCTAGTATTTATATGGCTTATACCACCAAAAACCCCTTCCAGCTTTGTGCTTGGTGAAGATCTCAGAGATCTCAGAACTCTGTAAATACAGATTCTTTTACAATATTCACTGTAAAACGCTTCAGGGGAAAATAAAAGAAATTTTTGCACCTAGAAGAAGAGATTTTCTCCCATATCACCCCCCTTTAGACTTCCTTTCTCAGTATGGAGAAGAGGGAAGCTGTCACACTAGAGACACACTTGTGACACAGCTCAAAGACACAGACCCAACAGAGAGCTGAGATTTACTCATAAATTTACAGAATAATTCCCATCCCCTACACCTACAAATGAAAGTACTATATTACTTAAAGATGAACTTAGAATGGTTAAAAAGGCACATTGCAAACTCATTAGAAACTACTTAAAATTTTTTAAAAAGTATTATCGACGTGGTAAGTGGGCTGTTATGATGAAATCAAATAAAATATTCAAGTAAAACAATAGAAGTGAGAAAAGAGAGAGAGAGCAGAATAAAATTTAAAAGGCAATAAACAGAAGATAGTTAAAATCATGGTAGCTATCAGGCCAACTATATAAACAGTCATTTTTCATATCTCATAATTTATGTTGCAAACAGAACATTTAAAATATGCATCATAACAACTTCATATACTGATCTTCCTTTGCTGGACATTGTTACCATTGCTGTTTGTTTATTTACTGTTTTAATGACTTGGCTGAATTATTTCACTGAAGTCCCTTTACCTTGCCTTGTGCAGCCTCTCACTACAGCCCTCAGAAGGCGGAGTCTCAGTCATGTGTTTGGCTTTCCTGACTCCTCACTTCCACCTCTGGGAATGACTGTGGTTCTAGCTAAACTCTGTTTGAGTGCCTCTCTCCCCAGTCTTTCTGTAAAACTTCTAGATGGTCTGGCTTTATTGGTATCATTCCCAGATATTAGCATCCATTAACTGGTACCCTGTAGCAGATTGCTCTAATATTTGGCATTACCTTGGGGCATAAATTGTCCCACAATCTGATCAAATTGAAAATAACACCCTTTATAGGGGTAGTTTTGAGTTCAATTTTTGAGACATGTTACATCCAAATAGAAATCTTTTTATGTGTCTAACTCTTTGGTCCTCTCTGTTAAACTTTTTAGCCTCTTTAGCATCTATTTTATTGCTATCATGGAGTGACCAGATTCCTCTTAATGCCTCATCACCAAGATCTCTATGATTTTGGCAGAATCTTTAGACTTAAACTTCCTAAAACTTTCTTGAAAATAAGTAAAATTCTTTTAGAAAGAACCACAGAACTTTGTGTTAATATAGTCTGCAGCTCTTCCTGGACAGCATCTCTGTACTGCTGCTTGCCAGGGTTGGGGTGATACAGTGACTTGCTTCTCTGTGGATGACATGTCTGTATGACTAGTGAGGCACTGAGTGGTGATGATAATCCTTGATCTTCTCAGATTGCTGCTCTTGGCACAGAACTCCTACCCTAAGAGCCGGTTGGGGTGAGAACAGTCAAAGCCCAGTGTCCCTGGCCTTCCAGGGCTAAGGGTAAAGATTCTACCCTACAAGTGGAGGCTGGATGGAGGAAAGAAGTATCATTCATGTCAGTTGTATTTTCATAAAGCAAAGCTCCTGCAACCTGGGCTGGTGACATAAGAAATGCTGGTCACCTGCCCTTCCCACAAGAACCATCTCTTTAGACTAAATGGAAACCTCATCTTCTCAGCCCTATTTGCTTGAGTCTCCATCACACTGAGCTGGAGACAGTTTAAATGAAGAGAGAAGAATTCCATATAGAATTGAGGCAAGAAAATAGAGTATATTTTCAAAAATAAGAAGAAAATACCAATATGTCTGGAGCTATGGTGGCAAAGAAGAAATTGTGATCAGACAAGTTCAGGTGAGGTAGGTAGGCCTGGTGGTTTAGAGAAGTATAGGTCCTATTAAAATGTTTGAACAAAGGTGTAAATGACTAATTACAATTTTACTTTTCTACCCAGGAATCTCTTAATAATAATGAAACTCAAGCTAAATGAATATTACAGTAATGAGAGAATTATGGTTTGCTAATAGCAGCTATTAAATCATTTAAGGGAAAGTAAGGCCTTTGACCATACTGAAATAGAACTACAGAGAAAATTTCTCGTTGTTTAGTTTTATAAGTGATTAAATATAAGCACCAGTACTGCAAATAGGAGAAACAGCCCCAGAGAAAATTGAATTTAAATTTTGAATCAGTTGTTTCAAATGAGGATTCGCAATCAGAATATATTTTGTTTAATAGAAACCATATATATATATATATATATATATATATGTATTTTTTTTGCCATATGTCTTGCTTCAGCATTTGGTAAATGAGTGACATATCACCTACTGCCACTATCACTATTAGCTGGCCACCCCCACTTTATGTTAATCTCTAGAGAAAATTGTTTGTATTTGTTTGTTAATTAATTCTCTTAATTTCTAATATGATATTCATTCAACAAACATGCAAGTGTAACATAAAAATATCTAAGATTTGGATTTCAGCTTAGTTAAAAAGAAATTCATAGATAACTTATTCAGAAAATCTCAGAAAGATCCAATTTTAGATGCATTTCTGGGGTGCAATTATGTCTGAAAACAGTAAATACTTTGTAAGCCATTCAGGGACAAAAAAAGAGTTAACTTGTGATACTTTGTGCTAACAAAAATAGACATAATTCTTCTATATTTGCATTTTTATCATGTCCTTTTCACCTCAATATAATCTTGAGATAAATTAGGCATGCCACACATGTGCTAGTGTTAAGAATTATAATAAAGGTAATACAGGACAGCTAGTTTCCTTTGTAACTATTAGGTGGTGAATATAGACCTTCAGTTGTTATGGCAACCTTCAATTAATGAAAGTATCATCAAAGTCATCTCTCTACAATATTTAATAAGTTATTTCCATTAAATATGATTGAATGTTCCATTCTGAATCTAATGACAGAGCTGAAGTTAAAAGTCATATTAGAAAAAAATGAAAATAGATATATCCTCTATTGTTTAATGGAGAAAAATCTATCAAAAACCTCACTGAAGATTAAATTTTTGTAAAGACAGCTGCAACTATGCTGCCAATAAAATATTAATAGCTTCTACATAGTTTGACTTTTATGTAGATTTATGACTTATTATGGATTTTCCATTAGGCAAGTAGGAAAAATATGATGATGATGATGATGATGATGATGGTGATGATGATAACTGACAAAAAATTATGCTAACATTAGAAGTGTTAATTGACAGAAACATACTAACATAATTTTATGTTTCTCAAAATAATTCTCTTCAAATTCTCTCACAGATCTATTAAAATAAACAAAATTTGAAAAGCCAGAAGTTATTATATCATAAGATATGGCTTTAAGAAACAAAACTCAAATTTATAATGGTTATTATTCATAAAATGGCTGTTCATATACCATCTCTAATCATCAACACATATAAGATATATTTTTATTAGCCCACTTTATAGTTAGGGAAAAGTAGACATCAAAAGCTAAAATTAAAGTAACAATTTAGGGATCACACAATTAGTACTATTTGAGAGAGCAAGCATTTGTGCCAAGTCAATTCAGTGCCAAAATCTGCCCTCATCAGGCCATAATCCCTCCTTAGAGTTATGTTGAGTTTGCAATGTAAAAAATAATAGTATAATATTTATAAGTCTACAAACTACTTTCATAAAATTCTAGTGTATTTTAGCTACTTAAGTAAAATAAAAATGATTACCTGAGTTTTTTATGAGCTCTAAGCTAATAATGCTTCAGCTTTAATGTTCAATACCTAAAATCTCCTTGGAGCACAACTCAGGATAATGTGAAAAGTAACTGGAGCATGATTAGAAAAGAAAATATTATGTGATTCAGTGATCAGCAATGTGAACCTTGGGAAGGAAGCTACAAGCTACAACTTGGAATAATAGGATTATTCAGTGACAAAGATATTAATAGAGTCAAACAGGAAAGTGTCTTAGATAAGTGAGCCTTTTTATTTTTACTTTATGTGCCCTAAGAAACTAAGCTAATATTGAGGTAATGCCTTATTTTACATATATGATTAAGAGAATTTCACATTTATGTTACTCCTCATCTGTCTGTAAAGGACAAAGATAAAGTATTATTACAGCTACGTATCTTTTTCTTTGTGTATTATCTCTGTGAAAGGATGAGTGTACTACACATCAGTGATATAGCTACATATCCAAAGTTATGGCAAGCACTTTAAATGAATATAGTCGATATGATTTTGTATAAAATGAGCTTGTTCCAAATAGGTAGATGCAAGTCTTTTATAGGTGACAAACATAAAACTGTGCCAGTTTGGGCATTGCTTCTTCTTTCCAGAACATATTTTTTAAAAGATCAGACTTATAAACATTTCAGTATATTTTAAATTATATTTTCCTTTTAATATATTTTATTGAGGTATGATTTATGACTAGTTTGAAGAATTTTGACAAATGTACACAGAATATTAACACCAACTCAAGGAAGACATTAAAACATTTCTATAACCCCCAGTGGGTCCCAGCAGCCCTTTGTGGTCAATCTCCTCCTTCTACATATGACTTCTTGTAACTACTTACTTGTTTTCTGTCACTATAGTTTAGCCTTTTGCAGAATATCTTATAATTAGAATCATAAACAACGTATACTTTTTATATCTGGCTTCTTTCACTTAGCGTAATGATTTAGAATTCATCAATGTTATCACAAATGTCAGTATCCCATTCTGTTTCTTCCTGAGCAGTGTTTCATTGTATGGATGTACCTCTATTAGTTTCCCAACTCACCGGTTAATGGGAACTTTGTTGTTCTTTCCAGTTTTTGTGTATTTTAAATGAATCTTCTTAAAATCATTTAAAAACAAGTTTTTGTGTGGCTTTATGTTTTTATGATAAATATGTTCAAGAAGCTGTACCAGGTTGCATAAAAAGGGTATGCTTAACTAATTGTAAAATAAATTGCCATGCCATAAAGTGGCCATATATTGTTGTTTCACATCCTTATGAAAACTTGATATTCTGTGTGTTTTTTAACATCATTGACTTCATAGATTTGAATTCGCATCTAATTTTTATTTTAATCTGTATTTCTTCCATAATTAATTATGTCAAAAATCATCTTATGTGCTTGTTTATCATCTGTATATCTTTGATAAATTATTTGTCCAAAACATTTATATGTTTTTAAGAGTTAATTTTCTTTTATTAGATTATTTTAATTATTTAATTTAGTTCTTATATTTTAATAAAACATTCATAGAGATTTTGCACTTTTAATCAGTGACTTTTTAAAAGCAAAATATTTTATTTTTAATGAAGTGTTATCTTTCTTTTTTGTATTCTTTGTGTCTTATACAAAAATACTTTCCTACCTCATATTTTATTAGGTTGGTGCAAAAGTAATTGCGTTTTTTTTCCATTACTTTCTATGGGAAAACACAAAAATATCTGGGGTGAATGTAACATTACATTGGTCCGTTTAAATTCACCCCAAATGTTACATGTATTTTTGATGATATTGATTTTGTCTTTCTGTACTCTGTGTTTTTTCTGTGATGAAACTTCTACAACAATTTTCTCAGTTATAATCTCATCTAATGTATGATTCTTTTGAGTACCACAGGCTTCTTTTTTGGTTAAGCTTTTGCTCCTACCATTAGTGCCCCATTCTTTTGGCATTTCAGAGAATCTGATTAGCCCACTTCATTTATACATGCTAGTTCTTATCACATGTCATTTATCAGCCACTTCCTACAGATCATCTACCTTTATGGAAATGACCTCTCCCCTGTGATGAAGTTTCATACAACTTCCCGTATGTGTGAGTTTGCTCAGACTACTGTAACAAAGTATCACAAATTGGGTGTATTAAGACAAAACAAATTTATTGTTTCACAGCTATGGAAGTTAGAAGCCTAAAATCAAGGTGTCCACAGGGCCATATGCACTTTTAAATCTGAAGGGAAATCCTTCATTGTCTCTTCCTAGCTTCTGGTGCTTTGCTGTCTATCTTTGACGTTTCCTGGACTGCAGCTCAGTAACTCCAAGTTCTGCATGTGTCATCACATCTCTGCGTGTCTCTTTTCTCATGTGGTCTTCTGATAAGGGCAGAGAACATATTGGATTGGGGCCTACTATAGTAGAATCTACTTTAGTGGACTTTAAAGCTAATTTCAAGATTTTTACAATTGTTTACTAATGTGAGACATTTAAATTAAATCTTGTTGATGAAGATTGGGCTATATATTTTATATGCATTATTTTACCTCATCATCAAAATGAAACCATACTTACATTGTGTTGTCTTTCTTAGTTTTATATATCTGCCTATTAAGTAATAAGTGAAACATTGCAAATGCTGATAAAAAATTGGGTAAAATTTATACCACATGTTACAGATTCATTTTGCCTGATACATTATTTATATTTTAAAAACTAAATTAATGTTTGTATCCTGCTTGAAGTTAGCTACAACTATAATAACCAGAGTCTCTTGCTCTGAAAATCAGTTCATACAGTGCTAAATATATAGACTGTAGTGTCAGATAAATTGTTGTTCTAGTTCCATAATCATCATTATAACATTTTATAATATTAGGCATATTACATAATCTTTCTGAGCCTGAACTTCTAAGTTTATAATAGGAAGAAAGTCTTATGAAATTGAACAGAGGCTTGCAAAATGGCAATCAAACTGCCTATAACATGGAAAATACTCACGATATATTAGCATTGTTATTATTGCTGTCTGTCTACTCATCTTGCATCATGCATAACTTATCAATAATGTTACAATTATTATTTACATGCTTTTCATCCCAAAGATAAACTATATTAGAAAATTAGAAATGTTTGCTTAATAGAATGACTGTTCAAAATACACAACACAGTCATCATCTGAAATATTTCCTATGAAGGCTAAGAGATAAGAGTAAATTGAGTGTTAAATGGATTGGGGGAAAAAATCAGTAAGTTGAGTCCAGCATTGTAGAAGTTAATTTTAATTATTATTAATGCACATCATTCTATCACAAAATAGTATTGCACATTTAGCAGTAGTTTGATCTAGCTTGCTACAGAATTCTAAATACAAATCAATAAGTAAAAGCAAATATAATCCATTATATGGATATATAATTAGTAATTAAAAGAAACTATAACTCATTATATATGAATATATAAGCAAATATAACACATTATATTATATATATAGTCGTTTAAAAATATGCTATGAAAGTACTAATTTTGTTATATTCTAGTGTCTTTGTAAGTAAACAACCACTAATATAAGAATTAAACTGTTTTGCCATCAATTCATATATTGTATTTTTTTCACATTTAGATATAAGGGATTGTATAGCAATTTTAATACCTGAGTCACAAAGAGGAATGCACCCATCAAAGCATTATTGCTTATTTTTGAGGCTATTGTGAGCAAGCAGTTTGGGAAACTTTGACACAGCCTCTGGGAGTAGTAGCATAGAACCAAATGTTTCCATGACAACACTCTGCAACCACTCTCTCAAGATGTACTTATAGATGTTCATATTTGTGATAAGAAATACAATATTTTTACCTTGAAATTGTTTAAAATTGTTAGTCTTAGCATTGAGTATTATCACCAGCAAGTTTTTAAAATGTTTCATTTATAGTATCTTTCTTAAAATAAAAACACTTCAGTAATAAGGATATTGGTACCAGTACAGACAACTGTGATTGATATGGGTTCAATTTTGTTGACAATACTAAATAAATTGTATATAATTCTGGTTATTCATGAAAGTTAGCAATAAACATTATTATAGTAACATCTTGAATTATTGCATGAAACTATAGTCCACTTTGGAGAAGTTTGTTTTTTCACATTGTAATTCAAATGTTACATTTGTTAATATTTTGCCAGAACATCACATCCTAACTGGCCAGGCATTCTGTTTAAAACTGTATTAGTTTTGTTCTTTTTTTTTTCCCTCTATAACCTTATAATGTTCACTATTAGTCTATGTGATAAGGCCATATATATAGTATTTATCTTGTAAGTACTAGAATCAAATGATGGAGTACAAAGCATAATTCAAAATTGCTCTTCCTTTATAGAATTAATGCTCTGCACTTGACCTTATACAAATATTTCATATAGAAACACTCTCATATTGGATGGAGTGTCTCCTCTTTTTGAGAAGAGAAGGTCAAGGATTTTCTTTAAAATTTAATTGTCTTTTCTTAATCAGGGAAACGTCAATGATATAATTATTAACAGCATTTCAAGATACTGCAATCTCTCATCACGTATTTTTTCTTTCAAACTCAGAGGAAAATGACTTGCTTAAAGAGAAATACTCAGAAATTATGATACTTTTGAAGTGGTCAATATTATTCTTGTTAAAAATCTCTTAACCAGAATGAAAGTAGTAATTTGGAAATTATATAGAAAGTATTATTTTTGTGCTTGTGAGAACTGATTAACCATTTACTTTTCTCTAAAAACAATAATTTAATACTTTAATCAAATATTTCTAAATTGTGTTCTATGGAAATGTTAATAGATGTTTTACAAAAATTATTTTAGAATTGATTTTTTCAATTTCCAAACAAATTATGTACACCTATTAAAATACTAAGCACATATGTAGAGTCAATCTTTAGTCTTGATTATAAGAGGTTTAAATGATGATATACCATTCTCAATAATGCAGGGAAGTTTTGTTTGACATAGATTGAATGAATATATGTCTGATATATATTTTTAATTTTTTATTTTAACTTTTGGGTACATAGTAGGTAATATATATTTATGAGGTACGTGAGATGTTTTGATACCAGCATCTAATGCATAATGATCACACCATGGAAAATGAGATATCAATCCCCCTCAGGCGTTTATTCTTTGTGTTACAAACAATCCAATTATAATCTTTTAGTTATTTTAAAATGTACAATTAAATTATTGACTGTAGTTGTGCTATCAAATACTAGGTCTTATTCTTTCTAATTATTTTATTGGTACTCCTTACCCATCCCCAATTCCTCTGCGACCCCCCTCACTGGAATCAGTAACATGTGGTATAAATTTTGCCCCATTGTTTTTCAGCATTGTATATAATATAGGTGGTTTCTGTCCATCAGATGAGGTCATTAGAAAAACAGTTTTTTGAATAGATATTCCATTCATTCAAATGTATTTCTTCAGTAAGCATGTTTATCTTCACCATTGAAGGAATTTGTCTCTTAGCTGTTTTTGTTGTTGTTTGTATTCAGCAAAGTTGCTGTCCAAATGCTAGAATTGCTGTGGCTAGTTCTCTATGTAGTCAAAAATTTCACCTTTTCAATGACAAATCCTTTGGCCACTATTCTTAATCCTCACATGAAGTATCTATCAGTATTCTCAGAGGAAAAGCTCTCCCCAAACCCATGCCACTGAAAACAGTAATCTGTTACTTGACATGTCCAAACAAGGCCCTATCCTTTTCTAACACCCCATCCTCAAATTCTGTCTAGATTCTTCATAGCTTTTGCTTGTTTGGGTTGTTTGTGAAATCCTTCAGCACTCCTTTACCTGTTCAACACAGGTAAGATTCAGTACTTTTGTGTGTATCCGTTTCCTGAGATCTCTGCCTCAGTTTGTTGTGAATTTCACAATAACCAAAAAATCCTGTGCACAATCTCTATGTCTAACTCCCATACTTCTTCTTCTAGTCACAAACTATTTTACCTATTTCTAGAGCAGTGCTTCTCATTCTTTTCTTTTTTTTCCCCTTCTTTTCTCCATTGTAGCCTTTTTATCCCATTATAGTTGCCATTCTTAGGAGTCTTTTTAAACATTATTTTCTGAACTTCCCTTGAAATTTTAATATCAGAGGTATACTGCATATCTATGTATGTACTATCACCTTATGAAAAGTTAAAAGGATTTTAATATATATGTGTTTTCAATCCTAAGAAACCCCCTCTTTGAGGGTGTTACATCTTTCCCTAGAGGGAATATGTATTCAAAAGAATTTAAACTACTCTCTAGAGTAAAAATGCAATACATCCTTAGGTATTCTTATATAATTTGGTCCCAATTATGGTTAAGCTGAAATAAATTCCTGACATTAAGAAGGCACTGCTCCTTAGCTTTCGTCCTGGGTACTTCCTCTTATCTTCCTATTTTTACATTTTTTTGAAGAGGCCAGTAGAGATGAAGTGAGTATCAGTTATCCATTAGGTAGGTTCGATTCCTCTGAAAGTTTATCAGTTTTAAAAATAAGTGCAGAAATAGCCTGGTGGTAATCTCACTAACATGAGAAGTAAAAGATGACTTTTAGTGTGCTTTTTGTAGTGGATTGTTAAATATCACATTTGAAATATGATGATGATTTAAAGTAAATATACTTTTATGGAAACATTTGTCTTCAATTTTTGTTTTCTTTCAAAATAAATAAATGTTATATTTTTACAATGTCTTCTCTGTTTATAACAATTTTTATAGTCAAATTATTTGCTAACTTAACATAGTATAATATAATGCATTCATAATATGTTTTTTTCTTAATTCTAAGATGTGCATTTTCAGCACATTTAAGTTCGAACTATTAGCATATATCTGATAATTAATATAGACCTTAAAAAGATTCAGTACTTTATTTTCTTTCTCCTTGCTTTCATAACTAATAACGTTATTAAATCAAATTCATGTCTCCCCAAACAATGGTTTAGTTGAATCAAGGAGAGTGTTATAAAATCACTTCCTTGCTTGGAAGAGATGTATTTATTATCACTCAATTAATACTTCAGTACTTCAAAACCTATATAACCATGGGGACTATATATTGTTTCATCAGGACAGCTTAAATGTTATGCCTGTTGTTCTATCCTTATCTTAGTAGTGCCTCATTTTGCTCTCAAATGTATTACATATGATTTAGAAGTTATATGTTTATCCTACACATAAGTGAGATTAATCTATAGCCTTTATTCAATATTACCTTTACAGATTGTATCATAGATTTACTTTGAATTGAGTTGCTTTCAGTTTATAGAAGATACTAAATGTATTTTTCTTAAATATAAAATTCCCTCTGTTTTTACAACGCAGCCTGAATCATTATTCTTCTGTCAAAGAAGCTTAAACTTGTCACCGAGAACATGATGACAAGTATGAAAATGTCATGTGAAATTGGTATTTAAAGTACAATTCTAAAAAAGACATTTTAGGGTATAATTTTCTATTTTAAAAAACTGTGATAATTTGGTCATTTTGAGAAAATACACTAAGCTATAACTGTGTCAGAGTAATTTATTTGGACATATCTCCAAATCTAGAGAACATACCCAATAAATCTCTTCCTTATAAATTAATATGATCTGAAACAACAAACTTGTAAGTGTAGTTTATGAAGAACAGAACTTGTGCCCCTTTTCTACTTTTTCTATAGAAAGAAATTATATTAAATGGATGAATTTCTGTGTTGACGATCTTTTTTTATTTTTTTTTTTTTTTAGATAGAGTCTCACTCTGTCACCAGGCTGGAGTTCAGTGGTACAATCTCGGCTCATTGCCACCTCTGACTCCTGAGTTCAAGTCATTCTCCTGCCTCAGCCTCCCAAGTAGCTGCGACTAGTGGTGTGTGCCACCATGCCCTGCTAATGTTTATATTTTTAGTAGAGATGGGGTTTCACCATGTTGGCCAAGATCTTGACCTTGTGGTCTGTCCACCTCAGCCTCCCAAAGTGCTGGGATTACAAGTGTGAGCCAATGCTCCCAGACAACTATACTTTTATGTGGTAAGATAAATATGTCAAAATCTCATTAGAGATGGTGTCAAGTAGCGAAGGGTGAAGGAATAGAAAGTGTTGCATTACTTGACATGTTTATTTTGGGACTCAGAAAATGTGGTCAGGTCATGCCACCAACAGGTATGCTTGTACCAGCACTTCACCTTTGGGGAAAAATGGTGATGTGTGTACAGAGACTAACACATGAAGAGTAGGAGGGCACAATTGTTTAATCTCTTAGAAGAATAGCAAAGAATCTTCTCTGAATAGAAAATAGTCCAAACTCATGTGACACATGCTGCAAAATCATTTAAGAATGAATGAAAAATGTCTGAGGCAGTACGAACAGGTACCCCGCAAATATCCTAGGGAATGCCTTCCAAGTATCTTGATGAACAGGGTTTTAAAATGAAAAACAAGAGTACTCACTAAAAACAAATAAAGGGTCCGCTTGTTTACTGACCTGTAATCCTGAGGGAAATGCAATCAGATTTGGTTTAATATCCGTAATCATTAGAGCAGATTACTTTTCTCAAATTCTATGGGCACTGCTGCTGTGACAATAAGAGAAGTGAAGAAACATAGTTATACTGTGCATGTTAGCAGATGAAGCAACATTACATATCTTTATTGGCGCCGATTCTGCTGTCAGTAGAAGACAGGTCAGCAGCAGCAAAGTCAGTGCTAGCCATGAACAGGTGTTAGCTTGGACTCACTGTGAAAATATATTAGCAGGACTAGTAGAAGTTTCAAAGCATCAGGGACCAAGTGATGTGAACTTGAGATTTGATTCCAAATAATATTTCACTGTTATTCGTCTGGTTGACAGGACTTCCTAAGCCTAGATTATTTAGTTGTTTTGTGACTATAAATCATGTATATGCTTTCAAAATTCTAAGAATTGGTCTATTTTCAAAGTTTAATGCCTATTAATTTAAGTACTACAATAAGATTAAAAATAGATAATAAGATTCATTAAGATGTTAATTTATCCACAGGGGATAATCTTAAATCTAATTTTTCTTAATAATTTTTCTAACCTTAATAGTTTATTCTTTAATGCACAATAGAAGTATTTAATATTTATTTAACTTACCTGTTTATATTTTCTTACTCTAAAATTGTGTCTTAGACACTCACTTCACCTCAATTACTGCTTTTTATTTGAATGCTCCAGACTGCTAAATTGGGATCCTTAGATTTTTCAATTATTTACATTAATATATCATATACTACCATCTGTCACTTAATTTTTTTTTACAGTTTCCATTTGACAGTATAGTGCAAGTAATAATTTTAATCATTTAATTCTAAGCAAAAATATTTTTAGAGTTTTAGGTCACATAGAAAATTTGTAGAGTAGCTTGCCAGGAATGAATCTGTCATATTTAATTAACAATATTTATAATTTAGCAAAACATCAATTCACATACCTGCAATTAGAGGTTTATTAAATTTATGAGTCCTGATTTAGCAGTTCAGCAACTGAGTTTATATAAAAGTTTATCTGCATAAACAGGTTGATTTATTATAAGAAGTGTCCATATGCACAATAGGAAGCCTGTGAACAACCTGAGTTAAATGTGATGGAAGCAGATGGTGTAGGAACAATATACATGTGAGCTCTAGAAGGAATATACTTTCCCAGGTCAGTGTTATGCTTCCTGCTGTCTCTTCCACTGCAACTGTTTTAGACCATATTCTACTACTGAGCCATATTCAGGCTTTAATAATGCACCCAACTCTAAGACCAGATTTCTTGTTTCCTTCCCTTTCTTTGCCTCTTTTCCTAACATTTATCCACAAGTAAAGTTAGATGAGAGGCGTGAGAAAAGTAAGACTGTTAGGAGTCCTTTCTCCTCCAGCACTGTGTTTGGTACTGTTGCTGTGGGGTAGCTATGCAGGTTTCAGGGAAAGTGAGACTATTGTTAAAAATATGTTATCTACTTGCCTTGGAGTTTCAATGGCGATAAAGTACAGTATTTGAATCGATTGTGAAATGCATAGACAACTACTTTTTACTCACATAATAAAGAGGCAATCTTAACTTCTGTTGATTCTCCCTTACCGTCAAGAACATCAGCTCTCAAATGTTTGCTAATTTTTTCACACCAGGTTTTGAGGATTAGTAAATTTCTTATCAGTGAGGGCAATGTTTGATTTTTAATCAATTACTTTTAGTCTGTTCATCCAGATGTTCATAAGTGTGTGAAAGAATATAAGAGGAAATTGGTAAAAATTAGATAGGTCTCTGTTATTTACAAAACACGTACACATTTTTTTAAATAAAAGGAAATAATCTGGAAATAAGTTATCATTGCTGAGAATTTTGCATGTCATAGAAAGTATCATTGTACATTTTTAAGTAATTCCTTAACTAACTGTCTTTCTTATCTATAATCTTTGATATATATATTTTTCCAATTCAATTAATAATTTAGCACTTGCATTAGTGTTTTTATTCTTATATACAATGTTGGGGTTATTTTATCTACATTTTATGGCCAGTGCTCAATACATATTGTTCACTCTTTATCCACAAAACTTCTCAATAAATAATTTATGCTCTTTGATTCCGTTTCATGGAAATAGAATTAGCAGTTTTGTTAACGGGTCTCATGCCCATTTCTCTTTTAAATATCATTAATTGCTTTTTAATTATAAAATCTAGTTTTTTCTTTAATTTTTAACTTCCTTGATATTATGTAGCTTTTCAAAATGTTAAATATTACTTTTTCTTCTTTAAACTTTTCTTAGCTTTTCCTTTACAGTACACTAGGCTGGCTGTTTTCTTTTTTCATTTATTATAGTTTAATGTTTTTCCTTGGCACCAAGTATGGACATTGTTCTTTTTTTTTTTTTTTTCTTTACTTCCTATAAGGAAAACTTTCTCTGGATTATTTACCAAGGTTTCAACTGCAACCACTATGTAAAGACATCCAGTGTCTATGAACTTTGAGATTAGTCTTTCCGATAACTATTTTCTATTTCTTGCTTCTTTGTCAATCAATCAATAAGCCTTTTAACAAGTTTAGGCTCAGGCTCAGTTCTCTTTCTCTCTGAAGAATACCTGTTGGCTTTTCTCTTCCTCTCTGTTTTTCAGCGCATACTCATCACATGGCCATTTGCTAATTGATAGTCTTTCTTTAGTTGCTCTATACTTCAGTTCTATACACACTTGTCACAGTGAAGCCAAATTATTTTTTTAGATTCTGTCTAAGAATAATAGGATTATGTAATATTAGAGGTCCAAATTACATTAAAGAAAATACTGGCCAATACACCTAATTTTAAGGAAGAAATGAAGATATTTAATAACTGTTACAATAAAAATATACATAACAGCATAGCCAGAGTTAGAGGCCAGATATCATAATTCTAGGCTAATTTTCTGAAAATATTCAAATGAAAGATTCTAAACCCAACATTCTATAGCTGAACTTCCCAAAATATTGACTATTAGCTACACCTGGCTCTGTGCAGGTGAAAAGTGTCTAAGTCTGAATTGAGATATACTATGAGTATAAAATCATACCTAATTTAAAATACCTGGTACAAACAAACGAATATAAAATATCTCTAACAGTTTAAAAACATTAATTATCCATTTAAAAAAAATTTAAATATTAATATACGGTCAATATATTTCTTATTCCACTTGCTTCCTTTTACTTTTTAAAATGGTTTAAAATTTAAAATTTTATATTTAATTTACATTTATATTTAACTTACATTTGTGGCACAGAATAATTTTCTTTTGGACAAAGTCGTTCTAAAAACTCTTTAAATTAATATTTTGTATATCTTAAAGACCTCTCACAAGGCATTTTCACCCCAAGCAGACCAGATTACCTCAACTCTTCAACATGCAATAGCTCATGTTACTGTCATGTCTTTGCTCCTCTTGTTTTTGTTATTTAAAATATCCCTTTGAAAGCATTTTCTTCCATCTCTGCATGCATTTATTTTCTCCAAGTGAACATTGCTGTTCTTCCCCTCAGGAAGTGGAATCTATTTCTTTATTCTCTTGATGACTTGTGACTTTCTTTGACAGAGTACAGAGGAAGAGAATTTGTAGTACTAAGCCTAAGCTTTCAGAAGCCTTACAGATGCCATTTTTACTTTCTTGGAATGTTCCTGTAAGTCTCTGTGAGGATGCTCGGGCTATATGATTAGAAGATGAGAAATTAAGTAGAGTAGAGAGAAATCAGCTCATCTGAGCCTCTCCTCATCATCTTATAGCAAGCCCCAAGACTTAAACATGAAACCAAAGGCATCAGCCTTTAGGCAGTCCTACAGATGTCTGAAGGAACATAAGTGACTCTAGTTGAAATCAGCAGAAGAACCATACAGGTGAACTTGACCCAAATGACTAACTCACAGAATCATGAGCAAATTAATGATCATTTATCTTTGGGCTGTTTTCTGATAAATTCAGTAACAGAGAATTGATACCAATCATCTCTCTTTATACTTCAAACCTAGCACTTCATTTGAAGCAACTTTTATTGATAACTTTCACGAAGACTTTTCTAATAACCATAGACTTCCAAAGCTTTCCCTTAATTGAATTGAAATAATCTTTGAATATGTAATTTTTATAGTTTTAATTTTAGAATTATTTTACAAATATAATCTTTGCCTTCATAACTATGTATTTTAGCTCGTTCCTAACAGAGCATGTGAGATTTATAACATAGTACTAGAGTTCACAGTTACGGCAGACGTTGTAGCAATGACTGCTGTCACTTGCCAGCATTACTATATGTCAAGCACATATTTTAACTCTCATAACTCTATGGTATGAAAAGCAGTTATTATACTCAAGAGGAACTGAGACATAGTGAAGTTTATAACATGTAGGAGGTCTCACAGTGAGAGTCTGTAGGGCCAGTGTTTCACACAGAACCAATTATCTCATGACAGAACTCTTACTCTTAACCACTTTAGCCTAATGCCTTCTGTAAAACTACTGCATAGAGAAGATTTTACTTAAGGAAGCCAATCAGTCTAAAGTAAATAACTGACATATTCTAACTTTCTTTCTTTTTTTTTTTTTTTTGAGACATATTCTAACTTTCTAAGCAAACTTTTTCAGTCTTTTTCTCCCTGCTTTTCTTTGTCATCTTTTTGCATGCTAGAAATCAAGTCTCACAAGTAAGCCTCCAGATCTGTTGAATCCATATTAGATTTTGAGGGGGAGCTCATAATCATAGCCTTAATTGCTAAAGAAAACAGTATTTTTCTCATTTATATTTCTTAATCAAACTTCTCTGTATCCTATCATCTTGCCAACAAATCAATCTCAAACTCACCTGCTTCTGTCAGTTTTCATTACTATCAAATAAAAGTGATAATCATCCTAGACCTGACTGCCTTGTCTAAAAGTGACCCCTTTAATCTACTGTTCATGCTGCAATAAGATATATCTTTTTAAAAGTACAAAGTTAATCATAAAGATTGTAACATTTACCTGATAAACCTCTTTCAAATACTCAGGAGTCTTTGCAAGTCCTGCAGCCTGGCCACTTTGTATTCTTCTAATCTCAACTTGTTGTTTCACCCATTCTCTCCCCTCTCTGCTCTCCATCCACATCGAACTTGCATTTCTTCAAATAAGCCATGTTCCCCACCAATAGAGTGACTTTGCGCAAGCTGATGCCTTTGCATTACACAAATTACTATAAAACAGACAAGGCCAAAATAAAAGCATACCTAAGTGTTGCCTATATACACTTATTTTAGCTGCAAATAGAATGAAAATGCCACCGAAAGATGGTAGGTAAATTTGAGGAAGGGACTGTCTTTGAAAAGATTCAAAGGCTTATTGTTACACCCACTATTGATAAATATTCCAAAACAAAATGTATTTCCCCAAGACTCCAACAGCTGAGCAAAGACTAGAATAAGTGCAAATAGTCCCCCATTCTCTGGCCCAGTCTCCTTCAGCTATATTAGAAGTGAAACAAAGGATAAAGACCATCAGTTCATAGTCTTCAAACTGGTGATTTAAAATAATTGTACAAATAACATGTTGTGATAGTAAAAGTAAGAAAGACAGTCCACCAGTGAAATATCTGGGGGTAATACAAAATAGAATTAGATTAAAAACATTCAATTACTCTTTGATTTGAAAGAAAAACAGAGAAATACAGTGATCACACAAAAATATTGCAAAATTAAAAAGTAATATAAAATATAAAAAAGACATGAACAATCCAACCTACAGAAAGACACACAATTTTTCACAATAAATATTTTATACTCTCAGCAATATTAAAGGTTAAAAAATAGAACAAACATAGGAGAATTTGAGGCCTATGAAATACAATATAAAAGAGACATAAATATTAAGATACAAGTTGAAAAATAGTGCAATTGGAACAAAACTATAATAGAACTTAGAAATAAATAAATATCAAAACCAAACAAAGGACAATAGACACAGCATGAGAATGAATTAATGATGTGGAGGAAAGGTCTGAGATAAACAGATAAATTAGGGAGAGAAAAAAAATCATACCGATGAGAGGAATTAGAGTATATTAGGAATGGTGACTAAAAGGGTACTTAAACATCTCAGTGACTCCTGTAATCAAACCATGGAATAAAACACAAGTATCTCCCTTCCCCCTCCTCACCCTCACCCTCCCCCTCCCTCCCCTCCCCTCTCTTCCCTTCCCTTCCCCTCCCCCTCCCTTCCCTTCCCCTCTTTCCTTCCTCCCTCCTTCCCTCCCTTCCTTCATCCCTCTCTTCCCACCTTTCCTCCCTTCCTCCCTTCCTTTCTTCCCTTCCTCCTTCCTCTTGTCCCTCCCTCCCTCCTCCCTTCTCTTCCTCTCCTTCCTTCTTTCCTTCCTTCATTCCTTTTCCCTTCCCTCCCCTCCCCCTCCCCCTCCCCTCCCTTCCCTTCCCTTCCCTTCCCCCTCTCCTCTCCCTCCTTCTCTCTTTCCTTTCTTCCTTCTCATGGAAAAAGAGAAATCTGTTGATAGAAAGGAAATGCAATATTTCAGAAGAAAAGCACACAGAAAAAAAGACCTATTCAGGTGAAATTGTAGGACTTTGAAATATTGGAACAGAACACAAACTATCAAAAAAAAAAAAAACAGCATGTTAATGACATGGGTAAGTAAAGCAGGTTGACCTGAGACTTCTCCACAATTACATTTAATGTTCAGAAATAGTGAAACCCTATCTATATATTTTTGAAAAGTAGTAAGTATGCTTCAAGAAATCAAAATTTAACAAGCTTTAATTCATAAGTAAATATTCAAAAGCATTTGGGTTCTCAGGTCAGGCAAAATAGAATTCCTAAAAGTTTATATTTTATAAAGTAAAAGTATTAATAAAGATATAGAATGTACTTTGTCTTATACATAATGAACAGCATGTTTCAGGATATTACGTGTTGGAGTTTGTATGTTTTGTTTTCAAAAAACAGGTTTCAAACGTTCAATTTGCTTTTTCTTCAATAAATTCATATCAGCACTGCTTTCAACATTCTATCAAAGCAGAGATTTCCAAATACTCCTGGCTTCTAAACTATTAAAGCTAATTTTAATAAATCGGTAGGCAAAGAGGGATTTATCTGTAACTGGTAGACAAGCTCTGATGGTAAGGCTTGGAATCTGTTTCAAATTGGATAGTGTTTAATCTATTTTTTAATCATATTTCTTAGACAGAAATAATTTCCAGATATCACATACTTCTGTTAATATTTGAGATAGATTTATTGGTAACATCACAATCTGGCCATCTCATCTATAGGAGAGATACTTGTCTTACTTTATTTCTAATTAAATATATGTAAGAAAACCTTTGCATCAGAATTTTTAAATGATTATTATTTCCTTTATAGCAATATTTGAAGGAAACACAGGTATTGGGGAAAACACATACATTCATGTATTTTATTTAATATTCAGTTTGTTAATTTTATATATTTTCCAAGGAGAGAAAAGTAAGAAATTTTATTTGAAGAGCAGGTTGTAAAGAATATTCAAGATCATAAAGAGAAATTTGTCTGACCAACGTCAGTGATACTTGTAAATCCTAACCCAGATGTTTTTGAGAATTTCATCCCTAAGCATTAAATCACCTACCCAAAATCTCCACTTACCAATTGCAAAGATACCTCAAATTGAACATGTCAAACCAGAGTTATTATCTTCTTCTAAATCTTCCCCACATCTAGGGTTAAATTAAAAAAAAAAAAAATAGCACCATCATTTTCCCATTTGCTGGAGCTTGAAACTTCTGAGTCATGTATGATTTCTCCTACTTCATCAGATCCAAATCTCACAGATTTGCTTATGACACTCGATCTTTATTATCACAACCATAGTCCAGGTTACCATTATACTCAATTTATTTTGGTAATCTACTAACGTCCATTTCCTACTCTTTCTTTGGTCCAGTCTCCACAATGCAGAGAAAATAATCTTTTTTAAAAAATTGGATAATGCCACTTCTCTGCTAGGCAAAAACACTAAGCAGTGGATTCTCATTGTCCCAAGAAAAAAAGACAATGTGTTTCAGATGATTTAGAAGACCTTGCCTGAACAGAACCCACCTACCTTTCTAGCAGTAGCTCCTGTTAATTTTTACCAATGTCATCTTCATTCCAATGATGGGATTTCACAGGTCTTTATATTCTTACTATTTCTATTTTGCATTTAGCTAATGTTATTGTCTCTTCAGAATGCTCTTTTATTCTGTCTTGTGTCTATTTGATTCATCCATCATATCTCAACTCAAATATTTCTTTTTCTCAGAAGGATTCACAAGGTAGACTCCCCTTTTCATTTATGGATAGGTACATTTGTTTTGAGTTCGTCTGTACCTAAGTCTATCTGAAAATATTTTGGATAATTAAAATGTTTAAATCACACAAATTAAAAAATACATAATCTTCACCATAATTATGACAGCATGGAATGTGCCTATTTTTATACCACTGAATTTCTACTTGTAGCATATTATCAAGAAATTGATATTCACATGATTCTACTGAATTTGCTTGAAAATATTTCAGTAGTATGAAGCTTTGTGTCTGATCATTATATAAAAACCTTTGTGATCTCTTAATTTTTAAGTCAGGATTTTACATAACTACTGGTATCATAATGTCATTTACACATTTCATATAATATTAAAGTCTCTAAATAGTATATCTCTTGCTTATTGTATAAATTACTGGCAGGTCAAACTATGTTGTGTTTGTAAAACAATATCAATCAAATTTAAATTTAGAACAATTATTTAATGTTGCAAATGTTAATGATAGAAAATTTTCAGAGGCAGAAATGTGCAAAGGGGCAGATAAAGAAAAGACCTATTGCATATGTTTCCAACTCTCAAAAATTACCACTGTTAACATTTTGCTTTACACATACCAGTCATAAATTTTGTGTGTGTATAAGTGTGTTTGTATATTTGCATTAAATAAGTGGCAGGTGATATTGTATGACATTTTTAAAAATTATTGTTGTTGTTTGATTTATTATTGTAATGTAAACATTTTCTCTGATGTTGGTTTGTAGTCACTTCTAAAATGCAGATTCTTATAGCTGCATGGTATAATATATGGATAAATTGTATTTAATCATCTCATCACTGGATACTTACCTTATTTATAGGTTTTAATTGAATATGTTCATATATAAATCTTCTTGTATTTTTAAAATATATGGCTTTAAAATAAGGTCCTAGGAATTGGATACCTGGATCAAAGTTTAAGGTTAATTTTTAAGGCAGCAATTCATTTATAAATAAATAAAATTTAATTTCAAAGTTATTTTTACACAGAGTTTAAGTATTCTAAAAGAATCTTACGCACAACAGAAATACAATTCTTAGTAGAATTAATATTGATAATTCTGTGTATGAAGAAAAAATTAATTATCACCATATTAACTATAGATAAAATTTTTGCTTATAATTTTAATATATCATCTGAAA